>JAHAQQ010000027.1:129308-355129 GCA_019190355.1 Penicillium palitans
GAAGAGAGGAAGAGAGGAAGAGAGGAAGAGAGGAAGAGAGGAAGAGAGGAAGAGAGGAAGAGAGGAAGAGAGGAAGACAGGAAGGAAGCAGCATGGATTGTTTGTCGTGCCTGGGAAATCACTGCCTCAGACCTCAACCACTTTCTATATGCATTACAAGCGGACAACTCGTGGACATTATCCACTACCTACTGCTTTAGGGACCAGGGGTTTCTCCCTTATAGACAGATTCGGTATTATATCAACCAACACTGTCTCCCAGACATGAGCACGAAGGCAACGACCAATTCCATGAAGCGATCATGATATTCATCAACGCTGTCATTTATGATATGAATGAACGAGCTTGATGATGCTAGTCCCATCGGCCAGAATCTCTTTCTCTTCCTCGAGCTGGTAACCTCCCCACCGTGGGAGTAACACTGTCCACACATACCAGTAGAGAACACCCGAGAGTACACTGCGTTTGTTAGCGAGGTAACTCTCACATGGAAAAATCGTCACTCACATTCCAATTCCGACAAGTGGATAGGTGGCATAGAATAAATTGAGGTCTCGCCAATTTACCGGTGGGACAAAAGGTGCTACTAGCAGGATTAAACACACCGCGACCCGTAACCAGACAGCCGGCAACCACGCTTTGAAAGGCCGTGGAAGATGAGGCTCCCGGTATCGTACTACCAGCAGACCGACAGTGATTGCCAAGGCAAACATCTGTCCAGGGTATCCCTCCAAGTCGAGGATAAAGTTATAGACGTCCCCTTTTGGTGGTAGGGCGAGGACCAACATGGAAGGGATATAGTGTACAATAAGTCCACCTAGTGGAGTCCCAAATGGTCGTGAAGACCCCAGGACCTTTGGCCATGGAAGAAAGCCTTGTCGGGCTATCTCTTGACACACACGTGCCTATCAAAAGTTAGTATCTATTAGATTTCACTTTCATATACCCAAAAGCGTACCAGGCCAAAGGTCACCACCATCACATTTCCGGCAGCTGAAATGGCAATAGCCAGTGGAAAGAATATTCTTCCGACATGAGCTCCAAATAATCTTTCGAATAGCAGGGCGCCAACGAGTTCGCCGCTATTTTTGATCTCTTCGAGTGGAATGACCAAAAAGTATGAAAGATTCGCAAGGAAGTATAGACCACCAGCTGTGACAAGTGCAGTAGGACACACGGTCTTTACTATTCCCACAGGATCATGAACTTCACTGAGGACATTGTTCACATTGCTTAACCCAGCGTAGGAATAGTAGACTTTGAACAAAGCCGAGGAGAGCAAACTCCAGCTCCAGTTCGATCCTTCCCACATCGAATCCCAAGAAAACGAACTGACACCTCCTGACACCGGAGATATATTATCAGTATCTCCATACAAACCAAGAAAAACCACCCAGACTCCCGTCAAGGACATCGCGGCAATGAGGAAGATCTTCACCCATCCAAGGACATTCTGAACAAAAATGCCGGTCTTCAAGAAGCAGCCATGGATAATAGTAATGGCAGTCAAAAGGCCAACGGCGAGAGCCTTATGTTGAACCTCGGTGGGCTCAAAACCAAGGGCGAAGTATGTGTATTTCGAAAAGATAATGCAGTTGCTCGCCGTGAACCCCAGGAGCACTACCTGGGCTGTTATAAGGCTTGATGCGAGAAACCGCGGTCGGGGATAGGTATACTCGAGGTACACCTGCGCAAAAAGTAAATGAATTTAGCCGAGGTATTTCTGAAATCCGGCAGCAACGCGTTTTACCTTTTGTCCTCCTGAGCGAGGTAGCATGCATCCGAATTCCATGAAGACGGCTAGCCCGCAAGCTGATAATATTGTCCCCACCAGCCATACCAATAGAGTCAATCCGATGCTTCCGGCGGATCTGACAATTGAGCCTGGTGTTGCGAAGATACCGCTTCCAATCACTTGCGAAACGACTAATATGTATGCGCTTGACCAGTTGATGCTCTTTCTGTAGGGCGTCCCTGGTAGGGTATCGACGTATGGCGCGGGGAAGTCATCGGATGAGAGGTTGAGTGGTTCTTGTTGAGAGTTATAAGATATATTGTTGGGGTGAGCTGGTGAGTTTAGAAGAGGTTGTCTCTCCTGGATGTCCATATTGAGCCGTTGTAGGTGGTTGTATAGTTTGAACAACTATTTATTTGTAGCAAATCGGCGAAAATCATTCTATGATTTAAATGAATTCATTCAGAGAGGAGAATCGAGGAGATAAGGTGCTTTTACACGGTGCTTGGAAATCATAACAGATTGGCTGGCACGTCATTCAGGCCGACTGTTGTGTATCGGATCCTTGCAGCTGGGTGGTTTACGCCATAGGAATGTGATCGCACAACTCACATGAGATCAAAATAAGAGCCTATTATGCCTTTGGGTTTGAAATCAATGTGAACATATGACCGAATATCCCATTCGAGGCAGATATAACGATCCGTACCTAGTACTATATATAGCACATGCTGATTATTTGGACAGGAAAGAAATACCCCAAAAGGAGCACAATAACATTCCACCTAAGATAAAGTACAGGTATTTGAATTCTAAATACCTAAGCTTCTAAAAACCCAGGCGGAATATAGAGAGTCTCCAACTATGCAACCCATCAGAGTACATATCGGCTGTTTTCAAATTAGCATCAGATCCCAAGACCAAAACCAGTGGAAACTTACAAAGTCAAATTCTCCTTGTCAGTCAAATCCAGTTGACTATTATCCACGACGAGAGCGACTTTGCCTCCATTCGAATCAACCGTCTCGACAACTCCATTGCTAGTGACTTGATTAGCTTCCGCGAGCTGGTCGCGACGTTTATTTTCTCGGCTCAGGTAGATCCGGAGCACGACAATAATGATCGAAGGAAGGATTGCAGCGACCTAAGAGTTATAAGCTAAGTGTTTCCGCATGTAGATTTACCAAAACAGAGACTTACCACAAGCAAAATAATCCAAGTCGGTCTGTAACGAGGCTTGAATCACTGTTAGTATGACAACTCAAGCCAAATGAAATGAAGCACTCACACTCCATTCTGGCCGGAACAATTGCGGGGAGATAATATTTCCCAATCCGTATCCAATATGATAAAGCGCAATGACGGTAGTTTTCTTCGTATGACCCGCCGACGCATTGGCAGCCCAGATCATCACAACGGCATATGGGATACCGGTTGTAGATCGAATCCAGATTCCGGCGATGAGACCCCATCGATTAGACCATGGCAAGGCTGTCGGGCAATTAGTAGTGGATCGTGTGTTGAAAAAAGAACATAACTACTAACCTAAAAGAAGGATACTTGAAAGGGCACCTGGAATGTATGCAATGAGGGATATCCATGCTCGGCAGTTCTGCAAGTCTCAGTCCATGTTCACATAAATGTCCGGGCCTGGCTTACCTTGGTGTTATACAATGTGATTGCAGCTGTCATGAGAGAAACGAATGATACAGCTCCCGACACGGTTCCTAATAGTGTCGTTTGAAGGACGGTGAAACCAAAGGACTTGATGATCAGCGAATATTGATTTGTTACTCCGTTTGCCATTTCCTGGGACCAGGCGTGTAGGAAGAAGAGCCAGGTTTTGGGGTCTTGAATTGCTTCGATGAACCTAAGAGCTATAATTAGTTATTTAATCATGGATTTCCTCTAAGCAAGGAGTCTCACTGATATCTTTTGAAAACCTTTTGCTCAATCCCGGAATGGTTCTCTTTGATCCGTAAGATGGCCTTTGCACGCTCTTCAGGCGTCAGGAACTTGGCATGGATAGGGCTATCGGGAAAGAGGAGATAGACAAAGACACCGAAAATGACCGTGAGGACACCGGTGATAACTAGAATACAAGTTAGCAAGCTGAAGGATGTACCTGGGGAACATACATACCCATGAACCATTTCCATGGAGAAAAGCTGCCGGTATCAATCCAGAGAACACCATAAGACAATAAACCCGACGTGATAGGGCTTGCATTACCAATTGACCACATAACCGGCATCATGACGGCCTGCTCGCCATAAGTAAAGAACATGGACATGGAAAGCAGGAATGCTGGAACGATGGATGCTTCTGCTACCCCAAGGAAAAAGCGAACAACAAAAAGCGTCGCAAAGCTGTTGCAAGGGATGTGCAAGAGGGTAATTCCGCCCCTTTTGACCAAGTTAGTGACTGATATACCATTGTTTGAGAACAAGTGAAGAACATACCATATTATCAAATTGCCAGCCAGCCATTTCCCAACAGGAAACCGCTGCAAAGCCCAATTCTGTGGCCATTCAGCCAAAAGATACCCGAAATAGAAAATTGAAGAGAGCCAGTTATATTGATTCGAGTTTAGATGCGCATCTTTCATGATACCTAGGATCGCAGAACTTCCAAGCTGCTAGGATGTTATTACTGGATTCTCATAGGTATTCTCCAATTGAATCAACATACCGTTTGCTTGTCGACATACATCAAGTGATATCCAATACAAAGAAAGGGTAAAATCCGCCATAAGCACTTTTTGCGAATCGTTTTTGCTTCTTCGGGAGTTGGGTCTGTGACTTGAATTTTTGAGAATAGCTTAAAACTTTCATCCGCAAATTGACCAGGGAGCTTTGGCGCAGTATTAAACTCATTATCACTTTCTTCACTGGCTTGTCTTTCTGCCACGAAGCCAGACTTATGATTTTCTACTGCCATCGTGTGAGGTATAAGCAATGAAGAATATAAGCAACGCACATAAAAGCCTTACTCAAATACAGATAATCGCAGCCCTACACAGGTACTTATGATGCTCACCGGCCTGCAGATAAAATTGCGCAATGTCCCCAACCTCCGTCGCCTTCACACTACGGAGCAATTCACATACAGATAAGAGGAATTAGACGTGGGGTTCACAACAGTCTTCTCCTAATATGGAAGGTCGCGCACTAGTATCTTCCTTGGCAGAAGAATGCTTGGTTATTAGAACGCGGTCTTGACTTTTACAAACGTGAGTATGACTCTAAAGCACGCCTAAAATCGCCATCGCGGGGTTGCGTCAGCGCTGCATTTGTTGGCGTGCTTAAATACCCCGAGGTCATCGCCGCGATAGACCCGAACTATAAAAAAAGTTGTTTTTGCCAGAATTCATTTTATGTCGCAGCTGATCCTTGCTTAATCGACGGAGATCTAATTATATCAACATGACAGAAAAAGGCCAACCTATTCGCGTTTTGATTGCCGGTGCAGGCATCGCAGGTCTTGCAACGGCTATATCGCTAACACGCATATCAACTGTTCCAAACTTGGATATCCAGCTATATGAACAAGCCCCAGAACTCTTGGAAATAGGAGCTAGCATTGCGCTCAGTCCGAATGTAGGTATTTCGTGCATTATTTCGAAATGATTAGACTATCTAACTGGGAATGTGAAATATTAGGGCATGCGCACACTGGAGAAACTTGGCGTACACAATGCCCTAAGCGACGAAGTCGGGTTTAGAGGCCCGAGTGGAATCCCGCAGATCTTCCGGTATGAATCCACCACATATATTTGAGTTGTACTGCTCAGCACGCTGACCGATAGATAAATAGCCATTGGAAGACGGATCAAGTAGTGTCCACAGACACTCATAGCAATGTCTCTGATCCCCGTCACCATACTACCCGCTTCCACCGCGGCCATGTGCACTCTGCTCTGTTAGAGCATGTCCCCAAAGAGTCGATCCACTTGGGCAAGAAGATTGCGCGCGCGGAAGCTGACGAGGCTGGTGTTTCGTTGTATTTCGAGGATGGGACCAGTGCCCACGGAGATATCCTCATTGGAGCAGATGGGATTCGATCGGTTTGTGATACGACCTTGGTTAACATTGCGGTTTTGCTAACATGAGTTTAGAGTGTTAGACAATCGTTCCTCCCGGATTATAAGTTACGCTTCAGTGGGAAGATATTCATGAGGGCGACGTTTGATGCCTCGTTGGTAGAGGGCAAGATCCCTGATTTGCCTGCTGATTCGATCCACTGGGTATGTGATCACTGTGCTCGGGAATGTCAGAACGATTGCTAACAATACTAACAGTGGGGTCCCAAAGACAACTTCTTTGCGTCGCGGCTTGGTAAGTGGAAAAGAATGAGTATTTCATGGCTGCATAGATCTGACAAAACCCAGGCAAGAACCAATACACCACTGTTGGTGCATACGATGACCCGCGCTCAGCAGAGGAGGTGGAGAAGAGCATCGCGTGGGATCAAGATGGAAATGTGGAGTTTTTAAGAGACAGATACAAGGTACGTTCTCCTTTGACATGTCCGAACCCACTTGACTCACAGCTCTTAGGACTGGAACCCCACGGTCAAAGCTCTGGCAGAGCTCACGCCATCCACAAATCTTTATCCCAATTTCGCAGGAGATGCTCTTCCAAGCTGGATCTTTGGGTCACGAGTGACTCTAATCGGAGACGCAGCCCATGCTCACGGCGGTGCCTTCGCAGCCGGAGGCTCGTTGGCACTAGACGACTCCCTCGCCCTTGGCCTTGCATTCAAAGAAGTGTTCTCTTCGAAGAATGCCACGTTCTCAGCTCGAAATATCAACAAGGCACTGCGGCTGTACAGTCAAACCAGGCAGCCGCATACAGCTCGGTTGCTTGGTATTGTGCACAGTCAGATCAACAAGAAGGGTACTATTTTTGCGACACCCGAAGAAGCGGATGCCGCGCTTGTTGCCCGACTGACGAACAGGCCAAATACGGAGTGGCTATCGGAACACGATGTTGAAGCTGCGTTCAACGCTGTTGTTGAACGAGAAGGGGCGCAGCGACAGGTACGTCTTGCTGAGTCGGAATCAAAGGTAGGAGAGATTCAGCTCCAGGGCAGCAAGTTATAGATTAGATTTATTGGATGCCTCGTGGTTCATTTAACATATAGATTAAGCTCATAGAGGGATCGTGTTTATGCGATGTGGTCTTTTTTCCCTTGGCACTTTCCACTGGTAAGACATCCCGAGACATCTGTTTCTAGGAATGCATGTATACGAGTGGATTTTGCAACATTAGTCCCAAACAAGGCTGGGGTCTGGTGTTCTGTACAACTGATCTAAATTTTCGTCAGCACGAGGCTTGTGGGCTGGGGATGTGCCACGAAGATCTGTGCCAGTGCCATAGCCTGCTTTGCTTTCACCATGTCTCGGGAAGCGATAGGGTATACACTCCATAAATAATCAATTGAGTAGCCTTGCTAAAACAAACACGTATAGCCCTAGGCTTAGGCTTACTATTGTAAAGCCCCAGGTTCGTTATCCAAGGGTTGGGGTAAAAATTGCGGGTGGCACTGCTTGATAGTGGAGGCCCTAATGGCGTAGGCAGAATGATAAAAGTACAAGCCAATGGGGCTTAGGCAAGGCTAAGGATACTAGAATATGAGCTAAGGATGAAAGCCTCCAGGGCTTGTCCAAGGAGCAGTACTCCGTGCAACGCGGTACATCGCACTCCGTCTTCGGATGTTCCGGCAGAAAAGGGGCGGAGTTTCTGTTGAGAGGTCACGGGGTTGTGGCTGGTGCAGGTCAAAGGGGAAGATCAACTGAATGCAATGTGTGGCGTATGTGGCGCATGCACCGCATTATGACTGAGAACGTTATAGTTGAT
Organism: Penicillium palitans; assembly: GCA_019190355.1. NCBI lineage: Eukaryota > Fungi > Ascomycota > Eurotiomycetes > Eurotiales > Aspergillaceae > Penicillium > Penicillium palitans. The sequence goes on from JAHAQQ010000027.1 coordinate 136,906, forward strand.
CCCTGTAAATTCTGTAAATTGCGGTAAAATAAAACAAATAAATAATAGTAAATTTAGTCGATCACAGCCCTTGGAAGCCCTTTGATCTGAAAGAGTTAGGCTTAAGCCGGGAACAGGTGGATCGCCAGGAACATGGAGGCGTGGAATGTACGCGGATAGGTAGAGGCAGTGCAGATGGCAATAGCTGCGCCTCACGACTTTATTTTCAGGAAAATATCTGCTAAGAGTATTAAAGAGAGGCAAATCCAGAGTCTTTGGTCTTTCAACTTCAACCATTCTAAATCATTCTCGCCATCTAACAGTCCATTGGGAATTCTAGAACAAGTTCTCTCTTACAACAGTTCTTATCCGGTGGCAACCTCCTTTATCTTCTCCTCTTATCCAACCTCCTCCAACATTCAACCCCAATACATACAACCACATATACAAAATGGCTACTTCAGTTTCACCTCAATGCTCGCTGGCTTCATCGCACACACTTACTGGTTCATCCCACACATCGCGACCATCCCTATCTCTCGATATCGCCAACATGCCCGCACTATCCCAGCCAACACCACCCTCCAACACCCTCCTAATCACTAATCTCCACGATCTCCTCGTCTTCCAACCCCCAGCCCTGGAAGAAATCCGCAACCAAATCACAGCTGTGGCACCCCTCAACTCCTTCTCCCCACTCCCCTCCATGCGCCGCATCGTGTGCTCATTCCACAACGAGTCCGACGCCACAGCAGTGCGCAAACTACTCGACGGCAAGCGTCTCCTAAACCGAGATGTACACCCCCGAATTTACTTCGGCGAGCCAACCGCAATCCTAGACGGCGGCCGCCCAAAACTCCTCGAAGCCCCGCAAGTCTCCAAGATGTTCTTCATCTCGCCGCCGCCCAGCCCCCCACACGGATGGGTCGTGCGTAACGAGGACCCGCCCAACAAGGAAGTCCACGCAACGGACCTCGCACACGCTCTGTCCATGCTGAAGACCGACCAGACGCAGCCTGAGACTTCTGCAGTCGACCCCGCAACCCCGGTGTCTATCTCCTCCGACAAGCGCACGCCCAGCTGGCCGCTTGCGGGCTCCCAGCAGCGTAGCAGGAGTAGCACTATCATCTACAACCCTGAGGACCATGGTGGTAGTCCCCATCTTCCGGCTGTTATGGTTGAGGATATGACGCTGGATGTTGAGGATGAGGATGTCGATATGGATGCGATGAGCCCGATTGAGATGTCAGTTAACCAGATGCCTCCTAAGACTTCTCGTCCGCCGGTTGAATTGATGGAGTAGATTGTTCTCCGGGGATGTTGCTCTTTTGTGTTCTACATTCTGCATTTCTAGCGAGGCATGGTTGTGTTTTGTGTATAGTCATCGCATCTGTGGCATGCCAGGCGTTGGGAACGGATGGGCATTTCAGCAGCTTTTTCGAATTTGCTTGATGTTTTTTTTTTTTTTTTTATTGCTTTTCGCAGGACTATGGTTAATACGATATCAAAATAAACACGTCTGATATTCATTATTCATATCTGATCTCTCCTAGTAGTAGTCAACGGGTTGTATCTGATAATACATACTAACACCCTAGTCCTAGACTGAGCATATAGTTACAGAAGCTAGGGCAGGAAGGATTTGAAGGGTTCTGCGGCTGTTCTGGTCCGGGGCTGGTTATAAAGTCTAGGACAGGACCTTATGCTAAGAAAGAGTATGCGGGTTTAGGGCTTCCTCAGAATGCGGGCTTTCATGGCTGTTTTGGTGGGTATTTTTGTGCTTGAGATTGTATTGGAACCTTGGGATGTCCGATAAGAAATGAGTATATACAGATATGCGGGTTTCTGGGGTTGTTCCATGCGGGTTTAGGACATCGCTGGCATGCGGGTATTCATGCTTGGTTAGTAGCCTAGGGCATTGACTTAAGGGTTATATTGTTGTTTCCGCTCGCATGAGTGCCCCTTCTATATGAAGATATTTGGCAGTCTTAGCAAAACATTCCATGATATTTAGTATTTTCAGGTTCACTGAACCAACGAGTAGATATTTGAGATACAGAGACCAGTCATTCTCTAGGGCCAGAAGACCGTCCCCAAGAGCAAAAGATACAAAGAAACGGAAAACTCCAGAGTGCGCCCCAATTCACCAAATCAAAACTCCATTGCGCATGCTCGAGCTCTATTTTTCTTGGGTTATGCACGTTTAGAACCCGTAGCTGCTCTGTCCGTAAGGCGTAGCACCGTACGGTGTCTGTGCACTAGCACCCCAAGCACTGGCCCCACCGTTTCCGTAGGCAGTCATGTTTCCGTCAATGCCCTCGGGAGGCTCGTAAGCATCGGGGTCGTTGGCACCCATCATCTCGGCATCTTCGGCGCCTCCGCCATGTCCATCCTCGCCCTCACCCAAGAGGACGGAGACGGTGGTTGCGAGCTTGCGCTGGAGGGACACAATACCCTGCTGGATTATCATGTCTGGCTCAAGGTTTCCAATGCTTTCCACATCGAAGTAGAAGCAGTTAGGCTCGGCATCGTAGTCGAAAGGCTGGTCGGGGTTGGCAGCGGGTTCCCAGGCAGCGTTTTCAGAAATAGGCCTGTAAAAAGTCATTGTTAGCAGATAGGTCAAAGTAACCTGGTAGATATCAAATCAATGCAAATACATACCATTCCTTCGCCGCATCCTGCTCGTACCAGTAGTCCACATGGCGCAGGTTGTTGTTAGGATCATATTCAAAGCCCACAGCAGCAGTAGGAGCCCACTTCGCATGCTCCTTAGCAGTTCCCTTCTTCGCCAGACAAGTCATCTTAATCTCCTGTCCTTTGCGCAGCTTGCAGATCAAGGGACCCTTGTTCTCCGGGTCAGTGGTAACAGGATCACCAATCTTCTCGTTGATCCGCTCGCCGACGACAATCAAATCCCGCGCGTAGACAGACATGATGCCGCTACCACAGCGCGCGTGCAGAGACAGCGTCACGCTGCAGCGCACACAGTGGTCTTCACAGTCGCAGTCTCGTGTGTAGTCGAGGTCTTGGTCGCAGTTGTACGAGTTCAAGGGGATCATGCCGAGACGGTGGGCGAGGAACTCATCGGGGAGGACTGAGGTGTTGCTTTCAATTTCAATCAGGTCGAGTGCCAGAGTGGGCACTTCGGCGAGGATGGTTCGTCGGAGGGAGTTGGCGAATGCGAGGTCGACTGCGGTCAATCTGAAGTCGACGCGGTAGGGCTCCGCCTGTGGGATTTGTGAGTTTTTTTTTTTATCCTGATGCTCTGGAGATTCCTCGGCTTACTTCGCGGACGGTCACTTGGGGCCCTGTGGGCTCGAGATCCATTTCGTAATCCATGTTGGTATGTATGCGGCAGCGCTGCTCGCCGCCACCCTTGTCTGGAGCTGGAGGTGTTTATCGGTGGGTCATAAAAGTAAGAGGGAGGGTTGAAGAGTGCGTGGTTCAATGGGAAATAATAGGGTAATGAGAACTGTTGTGGTAGATGATTCGGGCGCGAAGTTGTTGGCTTGAGGGCACGCGGATTTGCTCCCTCCAGAGGCAGCTTTTTGCGCTTTGCCTAATCGGGTCACACCCTCAGTGAAAAAGCCAATATCAAGTCGATCATGTTTTTTACATTTACATTTACAGTTATAATAAAATAATTTTGCTTCTCTTCTGTTTCATTCCCTTCTTCTCCTTCTCAGATTCGAGAGTGGAAGAAGTGGTTCAGATTTGATTCAGTTAGGTATAGACACTGGATCTATCCAAAAGACTGGTATCTAGAACTAAGGGAAGCGCTCAAGCCAAATCTGGCAATTGAAACAGTGCAAGCAATGGATTCAGATAAAATAGTCCGATATCACAGCTGTTAAAGTAAGGTATCCTCCAGTATCAATGCAAAGACGTCCCAAAGCCTTCCTGTTTGCAAAAAGGCGTCTATCAGAGGGAGACAAAAGCCAAACACAGGCTCAGATGGTTCATTCGCAAATGAAACCGCGGACGGGTAGCGGCAGCCCGTCAAAGATGCAAAAAAGGGTGAAAAGGTAAAGGTAGACAAAGCCAATAGTAGAAGCGACGAAGCCACCGTTTTTTTTGGAGTTCATGTCGAGTCATTATCAGGGAGTAGCTCTCCTGGAATAGCGATGCACATAAGAGGTAGAAGAATGAGGAGGGGAGAGTGTTGGATGTGCAAGAGAACCGGATGTGCACGCGATAGGGGTTACCGCTTCAACGAGCTGCGATTCAACGCTTCAAGCAGCTCGGGTCGATTTGCAAGGGCAGTGGCCGCCTGTGTATAGGAGACCCATTGGCGTTTCCGCTTGTGCATTTCGGGCCATTCGGTTTCCTCTCGCTCGACGGTGACTTCAAAGAACTGGTACGACGCTTTGGGCGCTTGCACGGTGAGAAGGGCGGAAGGTCTCATGTCCGGGATCAGTCCCAGATCTCTGGCCACGATGCAGATGACACCAGCTTCTTCCCAGGCTTCACGACACGCAGCCTGCTCGGCGGTCTTTTCATCCAGCTCCCATCCACCCTTGGGGAGCACCCAGCCTCCGGGTCCTGCGGACTGAATCATGAGGACTTTGGTCTTGTCGGCGGAAATAGGGACAACGCCGGCTACCAGTCGCTCGCCTTTTGAGCCGTACCCTATGACAAGCCGTTAGAGTCAGGGAACACAGGGACAGTATAGACGTAAGGGGGACGGGTTCCCCCCACGTGCGCAGCCGCAAAGCGACATCAGCGAGAACTCACGTTGGTTTTTCCGCCCAACGCGGGCTTCCATCGACCGTATTTGAGCCATTGTGATAGACAATCGAATATCTTTGGAATTACTCCAGGATTGGGGTTTGGAAAGTTCCCGGAGAAGTGAAGAAAGAGAGAGAAAGGGTGGGAAGGCCAAGGAAATCAAAAATGGTCAAGGAAAACCCAATAGATGATGCTTTCGCAAGCTCCCTCGGAGCCTGTTAGGTCTCTGAGGTGAGGAAGAAGAAGCTCCAGGTGTCTTGTGGTGTAGAGAGCGGGAGCACAGCACGAAAGCGGTCGGGGGGGGGAAATTTTTTTTGGGGGATATTGCGGAGGTGGGCAACGGATATCAGGTCTTCCCGTTTATGCCTGACGGGGGATTGGAATGGTAAGTGGAAATAGGCATGGTTTTCAAAAGAAGATCTAAGAAATGGGAGGTTATTGAGGAATGGAGAAAAGAAGAGAAGTGGGAATGGAGGGGCACGGCGGCGGCGCAGTCCGGGAGAAGAGTCAAGGTACGGGGTTTTTTTTTGTTTTTTTGTTTTGTTTTTTACTTCTCTTTCTTTCTTTCTTTCTTTCTTATTATTTTCTTTTTCTTCTTTGCATATTTACATTAATTGTCTTTTGTTATACATACACTAGAGTCAATATAGTCACTATAGTCACTATAAAGAGTGGGTAGCCAGTTCAATGACCTGGTCGTTTCTCCTTTTTTTCGACTCTATATATGGTCATGTGACTCACCATATCGAAGCACTAGATGAGATGTTTCTATATTTGCTATCATCGACTATATTTAGCTATATCCTGCCATGATTTTACTATATATCCTACCATCATTTAACTATATAATCTACACCGATGAATTCCCACTCCGATAATTCAACCTCACAACCCTCTAAATGTGCGTCGGGTAACGAGCCTCTTGAAACCTTACGGGATTTTCTGGTACCGAGAGGGAAGAAACTCGGCCGGTTTGACCAGAAACTATAAGATCGGCCCTGTGGCTTAAAGAGATATGATATGAGATACATATACAGTTAAAAAAAAAAAAAAGACTATACCTAAGTAGACCTAAATAACCATACAAATATACAAATATACAGATGTATACATAAATCAAAGCCATAACCCCCCCCCCCTTGCCGTATAGAACGCGCGATTTACAATCTCCGCCGACTTCGCCAACCTCATCTTGGACTCCCTCTCTCCCCGTAACTACAACTCACATCCACTCCCTGCTGCACGCCAACACATATTTAATCTCACGATGCAACGGGTTGACGCCGAACGCGCGCGAGAACTGTCGCTGTTCCGCCCACTAGGTACGTCCCACTCTCCCGCAGCGAACCACTGAGATAGACATCTGTTACCCCGTGGCGCTTCCACTGGCCCAGGCCACGACCACTTAAGGGAAATTGGCGGGGGGGTCTCAACGCCAATGACCTGCAGGTCTTTGATCGTCCAACCCCTCTTATGCAAAGACTAATGTGATGTGATTCTCTTAGGTTACCAAAAAAACTCGTGTGGTTACTGCGAGTCCAGAGACGGAAGTTTGTTGCCCCTACCCCTGTTCTGTTCTGTTCTGTTGTTATTTTTTTCTTTTCCTTTCAGGGCTAGAAAGCTTAGGCAGGGATGCTAACATGTAAAAGGTGCATCGTACTACGTCCGCTCTAACTCCGTACTCCCGGGACATTATGAAGAGCTGATCAATGGCGGTTGGCGACGGTAAGATCCCTCCGGTTGAAATTTCCCTGTAACCCATCAGACCATACTGACATTTTCAGATCGGGAAATCTTTACTACAAACAAAACCTACTTCAGTCTTGTTGTCCTCACTATACTCTGAGACTGGAGGCATCCGCTTATCGGCCCCGCCGTGATCAGCGTAAGGCCATCAACAAGTGGAACAAATTTATCCTAGGTCCGGAGTATATGCGAAAGGTAGCCCGGCTTTGTCCGCAAACCCGCGAGTACGCAATCTTATACTTGTCAATTTACTATCAGATCATTTGCTAATCAATCCATAGAGAGAAAAAGCATCGCAAGTGCAACTTCGACCTTCTGTCAGCTGTCCACCAAAGCGAGTATGGCCAGATCAAACGGCCCATTGACCCTGCTACCAAGCATCCCATTGAGCCAGCGCACCGCTTCGAGGTCACCATTGAAGGGGACTCTGTGTCTCAGGCAAAGTTTGAGCTGTTCCGCAAATACCAAACCGCCATCCACGGAGATGACTTTTCTGAATTGACACCCAGGGCCTTTCAACGCTTCTTATGCTTAGGTATCAAGCGAACTCCGAATCCACTGACAGCCACCAATGCTTCTGAGAAGAAACTCGGCTCATGGCATCAATGCTATCGTCTTGATGGCGAGCTCATTGCTGTTGCAGTATTGGACCTGACCCCCAATGGCGTTAGCTCCGTCTATGTTTTGTAAGCTGATGGCTGACGGTACCCCGAAATACCGAAGTATATAATAAGCTGATATTAGGCACACAGCTACGATCCCGCCTACGAACAATGGGAAATTGGCAAGCTGAGCGCCATGCGTGAAATTGCCTTCTCGATCGAGAATCAGTATCAGTACTACTACATGGGTAGGTCGCAATTGTGGCACTAAACCCCTGTTCACGCACCTCTAATATCAAAATATAGGGTACTACATTCACTCCTGCCAGAAGATGCGTTACAAGGCCAATTTCCGCCCCCAGTACATCCTTGGTATGTTCCACTCGTGTCTTGGTCTTAGTACATATTCCTTTTGTACTACGTGAAAATCGTGCACGACATCTGACCCTTTTCGCTGTTACTCAGACCCTGAATCCGGTGATTGGGATCCGCTTGCTGGCGAACTAACGGAGAAGCTTAATTCCCGTTCCTATGTCTCTTTGTCTCGGGACCGAAGATCCTCCCCTGAGCCCGTGGTCCCGGAAATTGACGGGGATGTAGAGGAGGTTTCCCTCTTTGACATCGGCATGCCCGGTGTTCTTACTGCCTCCCAAGTGGAAGCACTGGACCTGGATCATTGGCTGCTGTGCTTTGACAACGGCTTTGTTCATATGAACGTAAGCATTCATTTTTCTTTTCTTTTCTTTTCTGGGCCGCCTTGAGCGAGATGAACGTCTTTACTAATTCCAACTAGAATCTGGTCGATTGGGAAACCATGTCAATGACTGAGCCAATGTCTATCAAGAGAATCGTCGCCGAGTTGGCCGCAGTTCTGGGCCCCAAAATCGTCCAAAACAGTGCAGTGGAGTTGATGGGTTAATCAAAGAAGATTTTCATGGGCAAGCTGTGCCTGGATTTACTACCACCAAGACCGACTGGGGGGTTTAAAACACCAGGAAAGGAGATGGAACAGAAATAGATTAATTGTGTAGAATAGTTGATTCACATGCAATTCAATCAAGTCCGCAAATCAAGATAGACTCTTCTGATTTCCTTAAATTTTAGATCCCAACGATGCAACCCTTAGCAGTAGACTTGGTAAGTGTATAAAAGTCTTGCTACCATTCCTCAGGGTTGATATGTGACGTGCATACCGCCCAAACTCCAATATCACCAGTCACGCCTTCCTCTTCACGCGTACCTACTTAATTAGGAACCTCTAGTTAACTAGTATTTAACCCACTATCCTCGGCAGTAAAATATTGTCTCTCTTCTCTCTTCTCCCACCATCCTAAATACCCATACCCTTTCACCCGGGCCTTTGGCACCCTAGGAGCCAAAATACCTTGACCCATTCTTCATATACGCTGGCCCTCAAACGGGAGGTGCTCGGCCAGGTTTGATGCCACGGAGCACAGGGACCGTGTGAAAAAGACCCGAAGTCCCAGTAAGAGACACCTTCTGGACATTGACGACTCTCTGCTAACTCTACAAGTACCGATTCCAATAGGATGGGATTAGGCAGATATTTCCATCTATTGGGCGGCTGCCAGAGGCCCTTTTTACTTCAGACAATAATAGGGATATCAAGATGGAAGACGTCTCCGGTATGGCTCCCATGTATGATGAAGATGGCAGCAACCACTCTTCGATCTCAGTCGTGGTAAACCAATCGAAACGGAATTTCATTGGAGAATACATACTTGCAAGATTCAAGTCCAGTCATCCTTTTTACGCTGTGAAGATTTTGGTTGTCGGGAGATTCCATCCAAAAAAGCACGGCTTTCTTTTCCAACAACCCCGAATACGCTTTGGACTCTTCTTCATACTCGCCGTTCCGTGCGCCGTCGAAACTCGGTCAACGTGCACCACAGACCAACGCAAATCCCATATACTTTTTACTTCATCTCGTTTTCCCTCCACGCCAGCAAACTTGGAAACATATTCAATCCCGTTCAGCAGGCAACCCCAAAGCAGTCGGGAGTGGCCACCAGCCATCAAAATGAAGATAAGAGTGAATTCGAGCTGAAGGGTCACTCACATCGGATACTCCTGCCGTGTCGGCGTGAGAGTGCCATGACTAATATCACCTTTGATATTTGGGATGGCTTTCAATGCCCGCGGGGCAGGATATAATCTGCCAATTAGCAGTTCATCACTCCAGATACACACAAGCGATGCTTTTCTGGAACTTCGACTAGCCGCTGAATTCAAACACCTCGACTCTCAAGCCATAGACCCGCACTATCCCCACACATGATTGCGACGAAGGAAAAGTTGATCATATGCGACAAGAGAAAGAGGACATTCGAGCGCGAAGTAACTGCGCTACAACGGGCCGTTCTCAAAGAGACCCATGCAGAGCATCAACTAGCGGAGACGTGCGATAGCCTGTGTTAAGTAATTGTATAATATAGGCAACGAGAATTGGTGAATATTCAAGGCCAATGTGGTTGCGATGCTGAGCTTGGTTCGAGGCTGAGACCTGAAAGGCAATCAACTATCGTCTCCGGTAAATGGACACTTTATTCCTATCGTAATGACAACTTAGAGCCCGGTAGATCACCATACTTCCTGGTTTTAATATCCCAAGCCCTATAATCAGTTGTGGGCGTGCAAAACTACTAGGCTTCCTCGCCCATAGAAAGTAATACTTCAGCTCATTCTCCTTGCGTCCTCTTTCATCCTCCTTTCGCCGCAAGTCCATGCTGGCAGTCGACTTTACACCAGTAACACGCTATCCAGTCTATTAGAACAATCATACCAAAATTGGAATATTTCTTCTCGTGAGCCGGAATAGCCGGCAAGCACCAACATCGTATAACCCAGGGATAGCACAAAGTATAACAGCACAATCTAACGTATCGCAAGCGAAATTTAGACCGAAATGTTGCCGTTGACACAAGCCTTAAGAGGGTGCTTATGAGCAGCAACCAATCCTATCAGATCCTTGAATTCATGATGGAGTGGTACACTATCTCTCGATACTAAAACTAAACCGCAAAGTCATACTTGAGGGCAGGATGGGGTAGCACTAGTGACACCGTAGTGATTGGTCGTTTTTATAGCCTTGGACGCTATCGGTCACTTTGGCTTTTTTTTCTTTTTGTGTGTCTTTCTAGATACACATGTATGTAGGTAGTTAATCCCAAAGGTTGACATGGATCTAGTTTCTAGAGCAATTTTAGTTTCAAAGACTAGCAGAATCTAGAGAATAAACTGCCTGCTTCTGGATAACCTATATAGTACCCGAGAAGTTTAATCGAGATACCCAATGAGCCAAATTATATAATGCATGCTTTTGATAACATTGGTGTATGCATACAAGAAATAAACAACAGTAATGTAGGGAAGATTTCGTATTAGAAGTCTCAACGATTGGACGGTGTCAATTATTCAACCAATTAACAGTGGACGTCGTCTAAAATTATACACGTAGCTTGTGAGACATATTTGCGGTTATTTCGAGGAAAAAAGCTCGAGCTCCGTATAAACTCTTGGGCTGAAATCTATTTTTCAAATTTATTTAGTCACCTATTCCACAATATGCACATCTTCCAAGTCCTCTATAAATACCTGGAGCATGTCTTCATATATATCAACCAATTTGTACTGGAGACCTTAGCTCAAGGTCCCATCCCACAACATGTAGCATTCATAATGGATGGAAACCGACGATATGCAAAAGATAACTCGATTTCCATCGCGGCTGGTTATCTAGCCGGTGCAAAAGCTCTAGTGAAGGTAAATTATCATGACAAAATTTCTAAGCTATCAGCTATTGAGATAGCTAACGCAAGCAGATCTTGGATACATGCTTCGATTGCGGTGTCAATGTTATATCCATCTACGCCTTCAGCCTTGATAACCTCAACAGACCTAAAGAGCAGGTCGATGTTCTTATGAGGTTGCTAGAAGGGACACTTGGAGAGATGGGTGAGAACGACCCATTGGTGAAGAAACACAATCTTCAAATCCGGGTATTGGGTCGCTTGGAATTGCTAGAAGACCACGTTTTAAGGGCTATTTCCAAAACTATGAATGCTACCAAAAATAACCGGGGCAAGATTGTGAATGTATGTGTTGCTTATACTGGCAGGGATGAGATTGCATCTGCTATCAGGGAAACCGTTGCTGGTTCTGGTTTCCCTAGCAAGATCACTGCCAAGTCTTTGACGGAGAATATGTTTATGGGGTTTCCGCCGCTGGATATTCTGATACGTACGTCGGGGGTCTACCGTTTGAGTGATTTTATGCTCTGGCAGTGCCATCAAGACACTGATATAGAGGTTGTGGCGATGAACTGGCCTGACTTTGGAAGGTGGGATATAGGTTTAATCTTTTTGAAATGGCAAAGCAGAAAAAGAGCTCTGGCTTATGTGTGATTTGAGCTGTTTCATATTGACATTATGCGAAGTCAATGTATGGGTCTCTTCATTTTGGTGACATGTTTCTTCAAAAAGCCATTCTCGGGCCTAGGACCTCTGTTCAAACCCGTCAACATCACATACTTATAAAGGAGCGCGATATTGACGGAATGTCTCCAGCGTCGAAGCTCCATGCAATATGTTTTGCAATAGTGTAGGATAATCCCATCCACACCCAGCGGCTGCCATGGCAGTCAGACTAGCCTGATCCTCGCGACCTGGTCGACCAGGACCAGTCATGTTCTAACAGTCGAGGTCAGCGTATAAATTGCAGTCACTATTCAAATAAAGACACATACGGGTTTCATATTGATATCAAAAATAGCAAACTCCGACCCATGTCGGAATCGTCGGACGTCAATGCGGATGGGAGCCGTTGCCTTGATGAGACTTGCGACCTCTTCGCATTGCCGCATCACCTCCTCATAAGATTGATCCCGCGTCTCTTCCTTGGTGACAACGCGAGAGTTGGCAGTAACAGCCACTGTGCCATTGTACGGCGCGATACCTTGGTCATGGTTGAATCTGGCCACAGGAGGCATGCTCCAATACTCCGCTCGGTCGAGGGATGGGGGCATCACGGTGATTGTGGCTTCCTCGCCCGATAGAAATTCCTCTAGTAGGACCACGGGTGATTCTGTGAACAGGGATTCGATATGGCCTTTCAGCTCGGGGGGAGTATGGCAGACTTGCACGCCATGGCTCCCGCGACCACGAACCGGTTTCCCGACAACGGGGTAGTTTGGGATTGACTGAAGCAGGACATTCAAGTCATCTCCTTCATTCACAACCCACGATCGAGGTAAGGTAAACCTCCCTTGCTGACGCAGTTTATCGTTCAAGTACATCTTGTTATCGAACTTCTCCACCAGACCCGGCGGTTGGCCTACGACCCGTAGAGTCGGAGCATAGCTATCCAGACAGGATGCTGTTTGGAGAGGATGGGAAGAAAACACGATGGTATTTGCCCACAAGTGTGTGGCACCTTGGGTTACTGCTGAATATATCCCTTCTTCCGAATCCGGGAAACACCAACCCTCATGCTGGGTAGTGGAAGGGGAGGGCTGGGGCGTGATGACCTCGATTCCCCTGGAACGTAATGTGTATGCAATATCTGCGCCGGAATCCTGATATCCTGTGACAATTTAGCACTAGCAACTATCGTCCAGGGAAATGTTTTGGGTATCTTACCGCCTGGTTTGCGTGGTTTGCGGACTCCATTGATTATAGGGGGGTCAATTGCTTGGAATAATACTGCGACTAGAGGTCTGCTAGAAGAGGTATTCCATTGTGACCTTTGAATGTTTCCTATGGACCGCGAGGGTTTCAACATGGTGAAACAATTGGAAGAGTTGTAGAGTTGGAGTGAAGCTATCTAGTTATTGGGATACCTACATATGTAGGTACATAACTGCCCCGCCGGGTGTCTCCGAGTGTGGGGGTGACTTCTCGGACCGATCCACCTTATCCATCCATAGATATCAAGTAGATTTTGTCAGAGCGTTTCAAGCTGTGTTTGGATTTATTGCAAAATCTAACAGTTCTCCCAATTTCTTCTTGTTCTTGAAAAAGAAAAGAAGAAAAAAAAGAAAAAGCCAAGAGATAGTAATACAGATTTTGCCTAACTAGGCTACCTTTGTGCAGAACCTCTTGATAGAAGGGTGTATAGTAATGTATGACTCTAAAATGACAGCCGACTAAGCATAATATACACTTTTGATATTATGTCTACCATATACGGAGGAGTACTCCGTACTCCGTACAGGCAGTGGATATAATTGCACCCACTGCCCCACACACCTTAAATTACATAATATTCTGCCTGACGAAAACAACTTCATATATTGTAATTACCTTTACTAATATAGCACGCAAATAAAAGCGCTTGGTTTTAGAGGTCTAGGAATGAAGAATACAGCCTTTTGCTCGCGATGAAAGCAGCTTCGAATGCCGTTTTGGGGTGTTTCTATTCTTAGATGCTATACGTTTTGGGAAGGCGGTATGGAGTGTGAACTATGTAGATAGGTAGGACCAATGAGTGGAACTACTCCGTAACTATGACACTATTCGATACGTCTGGCCACTCGTCGTCCTCTTGACAGATCTGGATGGAACTAACCAAGCGAAGCTCGTCGGATTTGTGGAGTCGACCCTCAAGAAGGAAAATCCCACTCTAAGCACTACTTTGGAGATCAATTCCAAGCAAAAACTTGCTCCCAAGGTCAAGACATGGTCGCCACCTCAACGGCTTCTTGAGTCTATCGCGGAACAGGGCCCCCAAAGGGATAGCGCGGGTAACATCCATGCCCTTGCTGTCTTAGCATATCGGTCAGGTCGGCCAAGAATCATCGTGGCAGATGAGGCGACCAAACGCCAGCTCTCTGGAAACCACATCCCTTTCACTGATCCACAACATGTGGTCTCAGTAATCTTGATATCTGTCGAAAGATTGCATGACGACTCGGACAAAATTTCCGTGAATGCAAGGCGCGCTAATTGCCTTCCACTACCGCTTTCACCACCACCACCACCTAATTTCGGGGAGCCTGTTAGTCCTGATAGTCATGATGACTCTGATGGTCTTGATGGTCCTGATGATCTAGATGACCCTGCTTATGATGGTTCTGTTTATGATTTTATGCGGGAAGGACCAGACGGAATAGAAGATTCAAACCAACCAGACCTCTTTAGTACTGTTGATAAATATTGGGGGCCCCTGTGGAAACATTCACGGGACTTGAGGGGCTTCACAATGCATGACCCCGATCGAGAGCCGTTCACGGTTGACTCAGCGGTTCTTGGGCGAGAGCGCTATGAAATGACCCTGGCCGCATTATTTCCCACTCTACCTATGGAGCTTGTAGTCAAAATCTCAGATCTATACCACAGCCCCATCGAGATGCCCATTTGGGAACGCCGTCCAAGTGGAACACATCTACACATCTTTCTCCTCCATCATACCACAACAGAGGAGCTCCACAACACACAAAAGACAATCCAGGACGCACTTCCTTCCATTATGGAAAGAGCAGCCACGGAATGGGAAAATGATAATTGACACGATCGTCGTCCGCCCTGGGGTACTGGAATTCCCGAAATGACCGTGGAACTGACCCCACGGGACCGACACTGGCTCAGGACCCGGCGGGATCTTTTGGCTTTCTAGAAATATCAACCGTGGCATGCTACTTTCGGGTTGGATGATAAAGTTGCGCCTCTGCTTTATCTCAGAGAGCCTCTCTCCGATATCAACTCCGCGCAATTCGGCGTTGTCACTAGTATGTTGTTGGATTTAAGAGGCGACCCGCCAAAGACATTTCGGAAGGCCTTCGGCTCTCTCTGCGTGGAAATATTGACACTTGGTAATCCGAGCATTCCAAATCCTTCTTTGGTCACGACGGAGATACTCTATCGCCCGGATTTACCATGCTTCTCAATTGAGTCTACATGGGGATCACTGATTGAAGAGGGAAACCACCTGATATTCCTCACAAATCGCCTACCCAATGAACTAACCCAGGCACTCCAGGAGCCCGGGATGATGTTGGATGGGCTGATGTTGGATGAGTCTGATGAGTCTGGTGATCATTATAAGGTTTTGCCTTGGAAGGATGGGAAGGCCGGCGTGCCTGACGGGAAGATGGAAGACATCTGGGAGATCATCACTAAATCCTACCACGCCTCGGGTGCTGGAGGTCGCCCTAGTATTTTTGTCTTTGTCGATGCACAGTTTGCACTCGACGAAACAGTCATCCTGGCCAAAGCAGATTTGTACGAGGATGAAGAGGACTGTGCGCCGGGACATGAGCGCCTTATGCATCTACCTTATCCGCACTTGAGGGGTTTCCAGTTCATGCGCGTTCCCATACACCGGATAGGTTCGCGTTCATGGAATCAAGAAATTGACGGCGAGTGGTTGAGCTATCGAAGAGCGGGTTGGCCGTCACCGGGGATACTGCCTTACGACAGACCTGGAAGATTCTTTGTTGATGGGGACTCTTTTCCATGAGAATCACCAATGAAGGGGGAAATCCAACGATTTTGTTTCAAACGGGAGTTTATCAATGGGGAGAAAAAGGAAATCTAAAATTTACACTCGATGAGAGTGTAGAAGACAGGAATACTCAGCGACTTATGGGGCCTTGTCAGGTCATTTTGCTGGTCTTTTTAGATGTTCTTTGGGTGGCCTTTTGAAAGTCTTTTTGCCATGTCGTTTGCTAGTAGTGAGAAATATACGCCTATATCTTTTAGCTACTGTGATCACGTAGTATTCTTCAGGTCTTTGTTTGCTGTCTCACTGTCATAAAGCCTATATATACGTCCTTCTCCCCCTCCCACTCACTCTTCTCTTCTTCATATAAAGAATCCGCACAAGCAGCGATGGAATAGACTATGTTGAAAATATCCTTACAAAGGCCTAACATGTGTTGCTACCTATATATATATGGTCAGAGTGTCGTTTCTCGAATTCTATCTCATGCGGATGAGGGGCATTGTAAGTACAAACAAAAGGCCTTTCTTTTTTTTCTTGCTTTCCTCATCTCACTCCAAACAAATATCTAAAACATCACCATGGCCACTTGTTCTTTTAACAGACTTGGACAAAGCTAACTAAGAGAAGCTTGCTGGAGTTGTGCAGTTGATGCTCGAGGATAACCCCAAAGATTATTCGAAACACTACTTTGGAGATGATATCCAAGCCAACTCCGATGTCCAAATTTGGTCGCCATCCCAATGGCTCCTTCGCTTTATCTCTCAGCAGGGCACCAACCGGGATAGCATAAGCAATATCCATGCCCTTGCCGTCATGACATTCCGATCCGGCTTCCCATGATTCATTATTGCAAATGAAGCCACCAAACGCCATCTCCCCAAAAGTCGTGGCACCCACTGTGACTCAAGAGGTGGAATTCCAGTGATTGTAATATTTACAACAAACCTCCAGTCCAGAACGATGCCGAAAATCCGGTTCTCGTATACCGATCCGCCGTCAAAGACTGGGGACCCCCTATGGGATTGTGGATCACAAGGAACTGGGGGCTTTATGGGTGCATGGCAAGATGGGCTCTCGTCTATGTTTCATCATGATCAGAGCACAGGGCTCGTCCCATGGGAGCAACACAGAATCAAGCCCCGATAACGGCCTTTGGGATACCACCTCCGAACGAGACGAAGTTGGCAGATGAAGGAGTTTATATGACGACAAAATACCCCCAAGCCACCAAAAGAGCTAGCCGCTGGCCTGTTGATTTTGACCGCAATGGTCATATCTGCGTAGCATGATCAGAGAGCAGCTTGTTCCACCTACTCAAAACAACCCGCATACAACCGACAGAACAGACCCTATAAGTTTCCGGGAAAAGGACCGCCTATGGGATGCACATCTAGGGGGGACCAGATGCGAGCCCTAGTCTACCTCAGTCCACCGCTGAAAGACTTCACATCGGTGCAAAATTCGGCATTATCCACGGCTGGGGTATGTCGCGGCCAGTCCCAGCAGTCATGACTCGGATGCGCCTGCGTGATATCTATATTCATATAACAAGAACGGGGTATATCAGCACTCCTTTACCGGGTGGTTGCCATTATGATTCCCATCCCGAGAGCCCAAGAGAGTTCCTTTGGCATCCGGATCAACTGCGCTTCTCGAAGTATCTGAGACTGTCGAAGAAGAGATATCCCCCACACGACTTGCGGTTTTCTCCCGAGTCGTTTGACGTACGAAGAGACCAACAGAATCCAAGATATTATGTTGGTGCACGTCATCCTTCCAAGGCAAAGTCCGGTATGTCGGGGAAATTCGCCTCCGGTGCTCGACTCCCACAAAGATTCTGCGCCACCTGATTAGCTTGGCGAGTCGAATCCGGAGGGATATGCACGCCTTAGGACATGTTGTCAATTTCATATGCGGATCAGACTTGTGAGATGGCATGGCCAACCAAGCCGGTATGACTGATGATCAGTTGCAATTTATATATATATATATATATACATCCGTGTATACGGGGCACTGTCAGCCAGATTTAGACGAAGCGTTGGCCCGATGTGCACCCTGCAATGGGCGATTTGTGTTCACCGAGCTTTTGAGGCGCAATTTTCTGGAAGCAGATGCCAACCAGAGATGCACCAACAAGCACTGCATCAGTGCTATGTGGGAGAGCTCAAAATACTGTCGAAAGCACTTCCTCATCTGGACGCCTGGCTTCTCCGGCGAAGAAGAAAGGAAAGAGATCAAAAGCATGTTCGACAAAGCGACTTTGATGCAATGGCACCACGAGACAGCGGCAATGGCCGAAGTCATAAGAAGGATTGAAAGTCAACTCAAGATCCCGGCTTCCAGGTGGTCAAAATCGACCTGGAATATACTTTCTTTTCCCGGGAGGTACTACAAATCGGGATAGCCGATATGGAAGGGAACAATGTGCGTGATTATTTCCCTCGGTGTCGCGAGGGAGTAATCGCATCTTCCTCTTTGGCCCTTCCTGCACAGTCAACTTGGCAGCAAAAGGCGCAGAAAACACAGTGTCAGAGCCTTTTTCACGCAAGATGGGACTCTTGATGGAAAGGACGCGGTTACAAAACTCCAAGGCACGCATTTCGAAGAATACAATATCCCTCTTGGGGGTCATGGGAATTCGACCCGTCCTTCGTAAGGGAATGGCTGGAACAAGAAGGGTTTGGGGACACCCCCCCAGGCGATGAGAATGTCTGCTTGCGTTGCCACGAATTCAGGGCGAACCTGAAGGAGTTGAGCTGCTACTACAGCAGCAAGGCATTTCCACTATCCCTGCAGTGTTGGCTTGGCTGTGGTTCCTTCTTTTTTGTCGATGAACAGTCCGCAGTTGAGCAAATCGTTATCCTGGTTTTGGTGAAGCATTACCCGGTACACAACCTAATGGATGGAGCACCTGTCATTTCCGTGCGTGCAGGGTTTCATCCTCAAGCACATCCGTGTTCATTTGGAAGCCTCGTGTGCGAACAGCACAAGAGATGTCAGGGAGTGCTTGAGGTATTACAGGCCTGGTTGGTCATCTCCGGAGTTACTGCCCGCCGATTTCTTTTGAATGAGAATTGCTTTGGTTGAACCCAGCAACTCTATCTTGGCTCTATCTAGGGCTGTCTACATAGCTATGGGATATCAGGCTAGGTCTATGAATCTTGATTTTGGGTTAAAATAGGAGGGATATCAGTGAAAAGGGAGAAGAAGCAGGAGCAAATGGAAGATCGACATAGTTTGCATTTATATATGAAAGTGTAGGAAACGAGAGTAGTCGGCCATGTACTCCAGGCCTGTTCTTACCGATGTAGAACTTTGATGGTCTGATTTATCCGGCTCAAGATGCCATTAGGGACGTTATATATAAGATAACAATCCGATGTATCTGTTGGATGCTTTTTCTGGATGTCCTTTTTCTGTGTACGTTTCATTGGAAATGTCTTTTTTATATACATATCCTACTTCACGGTGTTAAAGCTAGAAGGATGATCAATAACTACAGAAAAAAGACATATCAGGCTTATTGCTCTACGATAATATAACGTATGAAGTGTAAACGATACAGAAGACTTGTCTATGTATAATCACGGACTTATATATGAAAGTTGCATAAGAACAATGACTATGAACAGCAAAAAGATTCATTCATACATCCACAAAAGAACCCCATAACTGCACGGCGCCATGAAGTGAAATCAAACCAGCTGGCGCCACATATTTCTATCCCTTTTCCTCACAAAACCTATTCGCCACGAAAACCAAGCGCAAAACAAAAAAAGACAAAAGCAGTCATTCAAAGAGGCACAGCAGGTAAACCACCAATTCCCACGAAACAAGCCCGCAGCCGCGGATGCCCTGCCACATATGCCCTGGAACGCCAGAGAGGAGAGACAAAAGAACCCAAACCAAAGGATGCTATGCCAAAACAAAAAAATGAGGCCAAAAGGAAGAAAAAAGACAATAAGATCAGGAATTCTCAACTCAGACCTTCACTCATCATCATCAATCCCTTCCAACCCATCAATCATAGCCCGACTGGGCTTCCTCCCTGCCCCATAAACAAGCTCCATAAGCTTCGCTTTCTGTCTCTCCCGAACAGTCCGCAGGTAATCATACGTCCCCTCCAACCCGCGGATCTGTCCATCGATAACAGCTTCAACGGGTCCAAGTATTCGGCCCGTAGAGCCGGAATTCCCATTCCCACTCCCCCCGCCCCCATCGACTGACCCGACGAAGCTGACAGAGTCATTCCGACGCACAAGCGGGCTAACCAGCTTCCTGCGCAGCGTCTCGAGATTAACCTTCAGCGTGAGTAGTCGGCCGCGGTGGTCAACGAGGAGATGTTTATTGGCGACAGTGCGACTGCGCACATTCGCGAGGAGTTTCTTGTTCTTCTCGTATTTGCGAACAGCTGCGGCATCCGGCCCTAGCACGCGCGTCCATAAGGAAGAGAGCATCTCGCCCTCGGCGCGTTCCTGGGCGTCTGATTCGCGGACGACCGTGCGCTGGAGGTTAAGGAATTGGCGGTCGATGGACTCGAAGAGCGCGAAGAGTGCGGTTGAGTGGGTGAGTTCGCTGTTTATTGATTCTTCGAGGACGGAAAGGAACTCCGTGAATGTGCGGGTTAGGGTTGTGCGTGTGCGCTGCGCGGAGGTTGGCCCGAAGACAGCCATTACGAGGTGACCGAGGGGCGTTGTTGTTGTTGAGGTTGCGGAGACGCCGCCGCTGTCGGAAACTTGGGCTGAGCGTTCGAGCGCGCCAAGCCGTGAGAGCATGTTGTGCATGTTGTCGAAGACTATTGTGGGGAGCGTGCTTGGGGGCTGGGCGGAGAGGGTTTCGAGCTCGCGCTTGGCCCAGTCCATTACTATTAGGATGGAGTCGATATCTGAGTCGACGTTTGCGAAAAAGCGGGTTAGCTCGAGGGAGAGGGACTTGAGGGAGTCGGAGAGCTCGTCTAGTTGGCGCACAATTATGGGGGCGCTGGTCATGTTCGTGCCGCGGACGGACTCGCTCAAGTCCCAGACTGCAACGCCAGTTTCTTGCAGGGTGCCGATTTGCTGAACGCCGTTCTCTGAATAGTATATCAGTGGTTCGAAGGAGCGCGCGAAGCCGGATAGCTTTACTAGATCGGGGATCGATTGTGGGAGGCCTGGTAGGACCAGGGCGCGCATAAACGCGACTGAAAGGAGGAGGATTATGATAGATAAGGTGGTGTTAGACTTGGAGCTGGTCATGCGCTCGAACTTTGAGCGCAAATAGCCAAACAACGCGGCAATAGGTTCTCGGTGCTGGACTTCTGCACGCACTGCAAAGCGAATGTCTTTATTCATTCACAACAATCGTTAGTATACCCGCGCCTGCAACTGAAACTAGATCAGACAGGGCCTACAGTTGCTCAGATTCTCCGCGCCAAAGCCCACCCCGTCGCCCTCGGGACTGTGGCGTGGTGTGCGCCCTGTACTCGGAGCCGGAGGCGGACTTGGGGATCGTCCGTGAAGGGGGGTATCTGCACCCGCCGGTAAAGGCACATTAGCCGTGACAGAGATGTCGCCCGGGGTAGCGCGATCGACCTGTCTACTCTTCTTCGTGGGACCCTCGAGCGCATCCTCATACTGTGGACTTGGCTCACGCGACTGGGACGGAGAGACGCTGAGCCCAACTGTGGGCTTGAGCTGCAGGCGATCCGTAGTGGGGTTATCCTTGCGCAGATAGGGCTGGTGGCGGTACCATCCACTGCCCTGGACGTATTCGGGTTGATGGAAGCCTGGGGGTGACCAGCGCTCCTGGGCCGGGTCCTCGATCTCTCCATCTTCCCCATCTGAGTCTTCAGAGCGGAATCCGGAGTGTTGGGATGGCAGCGCGAACATTGGGGACCTGTGGGGGTTGGTATTGTTCTCGAAGTCTTCGAGCGACGCGTCCAGGGATGGATGGTCGTCGAAGACGTTGTCTAACTCGTCCAGCATCCCGGACGGCGTATCGCGATAGTCGCGCCTCGGAAGAAGAGGCACTGCAGGTCTCAGCGACAAAGCGCAGATCAATGCCTATGAGTGGCGATCACTTGCGGATGAACCGGTTTGACTCCTTAGGTAAAACTAGGGTGGTTAGTATATGCGCTGGGACGGTGTCTCCCTGCGCTAGCCGTTACAGAAGATATCTGAGCAATCAACCCCACGCCAAAGATGCGATAAGGTATGATGCGATGCGATGCGACAAGGCAGGTATTGGATTCTAAAGTGCAACACAGGATATGTCTGAGATAGGCACATTCGATAGTTGATGTTGGACAAGATTGCGATCAGGAAACACGCTGGAGATTAATACGAAACTGGGATCGAAACGCCTCGTTGAGCAATGGAGGAATCAGGAATGAGAAGACGAGAAGGCATGCGTCCCCTCACTTGTATCCAAGTCGAGGAGGTTGGGCCAATCAGCCTGACCCCTGCTGGGTCATGTGCTGAGACTCGAAGCCAACACGGCGTGTACACATCAGATACCGGGAAATGTACAAGGGTGGTACGGCAGGAGTACTTTGAGTTTGTATAGTCCTTGTAGTAACCTCCAAGGTCCTCATCAAGTACCTGTCAAGTACCTCCGTGCCTGACCGCCCATGTTTGCCCAATCGATACAGCCAGGACCATCCACCAATCAGAAGACAGACCTCCTTGATCATCCGAAGAATCTCAAAACACTTGGGAATAAGCGTGCATAATCCCCCCCCCCCCCCCCGTTTGCAGTGCGTTTGTTCTATCAAATATCAAATATCAAACCAAAATGAAAAGAAGAGGAGAAGATCAAATCTATTTTGGGTCATGGAAATTGTAATAAAAATACAGGCCCGGTCCCTTGGGAGACCCGGTAATCAGGCCATGGCGCCATAATCCCAGACTTCTATGGGGAGAAACAGAAAAAAAGCCGGGGAATTAAAAAAGAACATCAGGTCGTTTATGCGGTGTTATCCTTGAGCCAACTGTGTGGTTGTTAGTTGAGTGGTCAGGGGGAGGTGTGGGTTCGCGGGTAACGTACGTGATGAGATCGTTGCGCTCCTTGGTCTTCTTGAGACCACCGAAGGCCATCTTGGTACCGGGGATGAACTTCTTGGGGTTCTCGAGGTAGGAGAACTAGGGAGACATCGTTAGCGGCCGATCGGAGCGAAGCTGAAAGTAGCAGTTGGCACTTACCAGACTGGTCTCGTTCCACTCAACACCAGCCTGCTTGTTGGCGTCGGTGTAGGCGTAACCCTCGGAGGAACCAGTCTTACGGCCGAAGAGACCGTGGAGGTTGGGGCCGACCTTGTGGGGACCGCCGGCCTCGGTGGTGTGGCACTGGGCGCAACGGGTCTGAAAAAAAGAGTTGTTAGTTTCATGTTCCCTGTGTATGCGCGTGAAGGAATAAAGAACTCACCTGGAAGAGCTTAGCACCCTTGGCGGCGTCGCCTGGAGAGAAGCTGAGATTAGCGATCCTGTCGGCTTCTTTTTTGGCCTCTTCAATGAGGGCAGCTTCTGCACGCTCGGCCTCGTGCATGTCGATGATTGTCAAGGTGCAGAACACATCGAAAGTAGTCATGTTGAATAACTGATGCGTGGTATTTTGGGGAAAGGTTGGGGTGATCCGCAATTGAGAGATAGTTAGGTTGAGGAGGCGCCAATGGTAGTCAAGGCGAGGAAGTGTTGTCAATCGTCGTCCCAAGCAGGTAACAAACAGTGTTGCCATTGTGCCAGTTTAGGAGTTGAGATACCCTTCCTTCCTTTCAACGTCGATGGCACCTCCCCAACCTCCTTTCAGCTCAATGGGAGGAAGGTAGATAGCTTACCAGGAGCGAAAGATTCTTGCTTCTTAGGAGGCATTGTGAAGTATTATGAAAGAATAATAAAAAGAGGTTATTATGACACTGTACTGTACAGAAAAAAAACTGGGAAGGGAAGAAAAGAAAATCTGGTTATTTGTACTTGGCCCCGACACGCTCTCTCGTAATCTGCCGCTCCGCCAATCAGAAGTCAGATGATTCAGGTGAACGGGCGCAACCGGGAACTTCGGTGTGGCTGTTGTACACTGACGACTTACACTTTGGCTTTGGCCTTTACTTGACTTGACTTTCTGGAGATATGCTGCCCAGGTGGGAACAACTATGTACTGACTTACTTGTGGCAAAGAACCAACGTATACACTCGACATTCTATATCTTCCGCCATGATCTCATAACTCATCATCACTTGGATAGCTCAGAACATCCATAGATGGTTCCTGACTAACTCGCTTCGTTGTGCATATACAAAGCTTCATCGACCTTTACAAACTGAAACATTCAATTCCTATCTGGATGCCCATGGCGACCGAGCTCATATCTCATATCTCACACGCGTTTACCCCCTTCCTTCCCCCCCTGGAGAACTGGAGCAACTTCCCGATCCACCGCGGCTTCGAAATGGCAGGGTTCTCATTCGCCCAAGCTGATCCCCCCGGTGGTCCGATGTGTGGATCCTGAGGCAGAAACGGTTTATTTTCGATTCATTCTCGGCGAATGCAATTTAGCCTGTTGCCGAGGTTGCAGTAAGATTGGGACAATGACCTTTAATTTGTTGGTTTATGTAGTAAGAAACGACTCTAACTACGGAGTACTCCGTACAGCTTAGAGCTATTCTCAGACCATTTCAATTGGTGGGAAACACGGGAAAGACTGGATACTAAAACACGTGAATATTTCCCAAAGGTCAAGTGGTCTGATAATTTTTTTTCCTCCCCGAAATAGTTAGGGATATGCGGTTAAGCCGGGTGAGAGCATCTCGACTCAATCGGCATCCGATGTCCCGATATAGTCACGTGATATAAAACCTTCTCCAAAAATTGCATGTACGGTTCCACATCTAGATTAAGTCAACAAGACCATCCAACCCCTCCACACGAGCAAAAGGGCAGGAAAGAAACACACCCCAAAATGCCAACTCCAATCCCCGGTTTCCTCCTCCCACGAGGCCCACCCTCAGCATTGACCCTGCGCGCCCTCCAACGCCAAAGCGCGCAACGCAGCTTCAGCTCAACCAGCGCCGCATTGAAGAAGGCCAGCAAGAGCAACACCAATGCCAATTCTAAGCCCCGCGTCCTCGCAAAACCCGATAGATTCCGCCCGCCTTCTCACCCCCAACGTCTGACGACTCCATCTCCGAAGAACGCACCCCCAGGCCAACCATTCGAGTATGGCCCGCGTACGACGGAGAAAGAGCGCGTAGAGCAGAGCAAAACGCAGTACCCGGGAATGTTCCCGCCGGAGGGGACGGTGATGTTTAAGTTCCTGACGAGCAAGTGGATCCACATTTGGATTGCGATGGTGAGTTCCCGACGAGCAAAGAGCCAAGCTCTGGATCTACCCAAACCCTCCAAGAAAAGCCTAGTAAACAAGTAACTAACCAATACACAGAGCGTCCTAATCTCCTGCGCGGGATTCACCTTCACAACAAACTTCAAGGCAACCTCGCCATTCGCACACCTGCTACCATCCTGGTCGAGTCTGCTCACCTCGCCCTTCGGCACGATCTCACAGGTACTCTCTGTGTGGCGCATGCATGTGGAACACAACTCGATGCGCGTGCGGGAGCAACGACACCGTCGTGTTGAGGATGCCGAGAAGAGGAAGCAGTATCGTGTTGCGCATGGGCTTGAGGAGGCCGAGCCTGAGAAGAAGAACGAAGACAGTAAGGATGTTGATTTGCAGTCGCCTGTTGCTGCTGTTGAGGGAGCGGAGGGGAAGGAGTTTGTTGATTGGGAGGGGAATAAGAGGCCTGTTAAGAAGTGGTTGGGGATTTGGTGATTTATAGGCTGCAGGGCTGGTGAATTCATATCTACAGGTGATATAGCTACATACCTACATATGCTGTCTATGTGGTTTGGCTGTGGGTATGTATTGATGTGCCCATTGCTACATACATAAGGCACACCTGTCGACAGTGGACCCCTCCAGCAGTGACGTTGGTGTAAATGGAGTTCAATCCATTTTGTACATTAGGGGACTTTCAGTCCAGCTACAATAGGAGGATTCTCTCAACTTCAATCGAATCAACGATGAACAGAAACGATTTAATCAAAACACAACGCTTTTCTCCAAACTCCAGAAGTTGCGACCTATCAACTCAGATATCAAAGTCGCAACCTAAAGTAATGCTGTACTTTATTACTCATACATGGCCATGAGAAATGGATCAAAATAGGACAATCATTGCACCTCAACTCCCTCAAGTCCCTCAAGGACCTCCTCGCCAACACCACCCTTACCAAGGACAGTCTTAACCATGCGTGCAATGACACTGCGCTTGACACCACCCCTTCGGGGGCGCCAGACACCCTCGACCTCCTCCTGACCACCAGTTTCCTCGCCAGGCGCCGCAGTAGCACCGAGCATATTCACATTTTCGGAATTGGGGATACCAGGCTGAGTGAGGCGGGATGGGGGATCGATTGAGCGGATCGACAGCAATTTCAAAGTCTCGGAGTCACTGCTGCGCGTAACTGAGATAGCCAGCACTGCGTCTGCAACGGCAATTTCTTCACGGTTAGGATCGAAGATGACGTTGTCACCGACGGAGATCACGAGCAGCGTTACAGGTGGGCGGACGGGGTATGATGGAGCGGCAGAGAGAGGAGATTTGGAAGTATTGGAGCGGGGGTACAGATACTCCGCAGCAGCCCAGTCATCGTCGAAGAAGGGGTCTTCTTCACCCTTGGACTTGAGTTTTGGTAGCTTAGTGCTGAGGAGGGCGAGGTGGGTTGTGAGCGAGAGGAGGGGGAGGGGGTATGCGAGAGGTTGGGAGAGGAGCAGGACCTAGAGAATAACATGTTAGCAGTGATCATTTCACACCTTTCTTTGAAACCCCTCAAAAATAGAAACCATAACCCCAAAAACAGAAAGCGATCTTCAAAACTTACATCGATATACAAGCGCCAATGCCACCGCTTGTTAATAACAAGTCTGCCCTTCAACCCACCAGCCATTTCCTTCGCCGCATCCCCATTCCCACCAGCAACAGAACCAACCAGACTCTCCCGCATCATCTCACTCAAGAACACAGGCAGGGCGTCATCGTCCCTAAACCCGGGGATCTCAATCGACATCTGCACCCACTCGCCCTGTCCCGAGACAGCAGCGGAGCCTTCCTCGCCCTCGCGGTTCAGTGCGTCGCCATGTTGCGCTAGACTGCGCGAGTCGAGCGTGTCGGCTGCGAGAACGGTCTTCTCGACTTCAGCTTTCACGCCGACGATCGCTTGTGTGCCGTCTGCGAACCCGATGCGCGCGCTGCCGTTGGTGCCGGGCAGGATGGTAGTCTCGGCAGATAGAGGGCGAAATTGTGTGGGTGAGCGGCCATCTGGTCGGATTGGGTTCTTGGGGAGGCTGAGGGAAGTGTAGAGGTAAGAGAGTTCGGCGGGTGAGAGGTGGGGGACTTGAGAGGCGGAAGAGGCTTGTCTTTGATTTGACATTTTGGCGGGGGTTGATGTTGGTATATGACGGGAAAATAGATTGTTTTGTTTTAAAAGATAGAGCCGGACTTCGGTTGCGCGAGGTTAAGCTCGTAGCTGTTGGCGGGCGGTTTGATTTTGTGGTTATCGGCCCGCGATTTGTGAAAAGTGCTTGCCGGGAGCTGGATGTGCTAAGGTATTGGTAGCCCGGATTTCAAGCTAAGGCCAGTCTAGTTTCGACTGGTTAGGTTGTGCTGGGGAGCAATTGAGGGGAAGAAAAAAAAAGTTGGTAGAGTCGAGCAGAGCAGTCTCAATCAGGAAATCTTGATGAGCCACGGATGATCGTTGTTCCGTTGATATCGATCCATGGACGGAGTACGGAGTACAAGAGGTAGTTGTAACTACCTATAGATGGAATGGATTTTTCTACATTCGTTATATAATCTCGAGATAGAGCCCTCAAGTAACCTGTCTACTGCTGTAGAATACATTCTGCAAAGGGTAAAGCGACAAGCCTTTTGGTCTAACAATCCTACCTTCCCTCACTGTAAATCACTTTCCACCACGGGCTCCTATACTAACTAATTCGATAGAAATCTGGATGAAATGTTAAAGCAGTGAACTCTACAAAAAGCAAGAAGTATGAGGTCTCAGTATAAGGTCTTGAGCAGATTCAATGTGTATGTATGTAGTAAGATGTATATATGAGCATGGCACAACGGCCAAAGGCGGAGGTATATTACAAGAGTATATAGCGCTGGATCCAAGCCAGAACGCCAAGGTGGGGAGGAAATGATACAAGAAATCAAAGCAGTAGAAAGGGCCATGACAGGAATATGTAAATGCAGGGATAAATAAGTGGGAAAAAAATGATAGACAAGAAGAATAAAGATGGGAATGGCAGTAGCCGACAATGTACAAGCGGGGGGAGAAAGGGGGAAAATTATATGGACAAAAGAAAAAGAGCGCAATATTCATCGAGAATGATGTTCAAATGTGCAGATCCGATATCAGAGATATTGGATGAAGAGAGGGTGAGGAATACCTGAAAAGGTAGAGGGAAATGCCGTGTATGATGCGACTCGCGCATGTGGTATCAAATGTCAAGGAAAGAAATCACGCCCCTGCCTGGTAAATGATGAAACGAAAGGACTCCAAAAGGAAAATGAAACGAGGCCCGGATCCATCTATAAAAAGGGCTGCAGGGGTATGAATGTGGGGGAAACGAGAAACTTGCAAAACGGCGAAAGCCCAATGCCCATATGTGAAAAGGAAAAAAAAAAAAAAGATAAAACACCCTCCAAATGGCCAGACCGTGTGAAGAAAAATAAAAAAATACCAGAATCCATACGCCGTGAGCTATGTAGGTTGCTCGGTGTTTCTTCCGTTGTTGCGCAATTTTGCCAAATTTTTGTGCTTTTCGCAACTCAAAAGGATGTGATGTTGAATGTGGTGGTTGGGTCACTTAGATATAGTTGGATCCACGGGCGAAATAGTCAGATTTCTTGTTGTGAAGCTCGGCCTCCTCGTAAGGAGGAGTGGGCCAATGACGGTTTGTGGCCGCGGGATCAATCTTGTGGATGTTCAGCTTGCTAGGTGTCGACTGCTGGCCAAACGTAGCACTGTCCTTTGCCGTGGGTGATGGTGTAGGATAGGGGTTCTGCGGTACACGCGAATTGTCTGACCGGCGAACACCACTATGCGAGTCGGCAGCCATTGACTGGGTCTGAGCCAGGCGTCTAGCCGCCTTGTTGGCAGAGTGCAATACCTCATCAAGCAATTCATCTTCCTCTTCAGGAGTCTCGTACCGGTGAACCGGGTGCGTAGACATCTGCATGGCACGGCGAGTCCTGCTAGAGATGGGAGCGGGGTTGTTGCTGGTAGCCTGAGGCATAGACTGACGCTTAGTCTGGCCGTCAGCGGAATTGTTCAAGTGCACCGGGACGTTGCTCAGTGTGGACGAGTCTAATGAGTACTTGACACATTGAAGAGCCTTGTCCAGCTCGGTCAAGTCGGAACCTTGCTTTGGTTCACTAGTAGGCCCATCGAGGGCCACCGATGAACGGTTCGACCAAGGGATGCAACCTGCATTAGCCTCGACGTCATCAGTAGGCGCTGCTTGGTTACGTCCAGACAGTCTGCGGGCGCGCTTGCGCAGATGCGAGAAGAAACTCTCCTTGGTGGTTGGAGTGTTGGTCCCAGAACCATTGAGCATCCTTTCAGCCTCTTGACGATTCTGGTCCGAGTAGTGGTTGCCATGGGAGTTGAGGGACAATTGACGGCCGATCTTTGAGCTAGCTGAGGTGTCGGAAGACTTGGAAGCCTCGCTGTGTGCCACAGTGGCGTTCGCCTGGGCTGTAACGGAGTTGGAGAGAGGGGAGACAGGGCGGATAGAAGGAAGGATTGGCATCGGCGCACCGTTTGCCCAGGTAGCCCGCTTGGTGTTCACGGGACGCGCCTTCACAGGCTGGATCTCAGGCACAGTGACTTGAGTAACAACTGGCGGCCGGGCGGGGCTGTCTTCTGCAGTGTGTACAGGGCTGTCCGACCGAACGACCAATGATCTCCGGAACCAGGAAGGCTTGGAAGACAATGTAGGAGAGTCACCAGGAGTAAGATTTGGTGACCTGAAGCTCTTCTCGGACTGTTTGCGGCCAAGCAGTCTCGACGAGGTAGAGGACTTGGGCCGTACCGGATCAACCGCATCGGCGAAGTACTCGTGGTTAAGTGCCTGGGTAGACGTTGGGCGGTTCTTAGGGTCCCACATGAGACACCATGTGACGAACTCACTAAATGCCGCGGGCCACATCGGGGGCTGAAGCACGGATTCCATCGCATGTGGTGCCATCTTGGGGAATGTGAAACCGAGCTTATGAGCCAGGCGTGATCCTTCGCGCCATTCACCACCACCAATCTTAGCGCCCGACTTGCTGTACCAGTTCCCTGGGCTACCCATAATCTCACACACACGCCAAACTTGGTCTACCTCGTTGCCCCCTGGGAATAGGGGCTTCAAGGTGGCAATTTCAACTGCCATGGCACCCATTGCCCACATATCGACTGGGGCCGAATACTCTCCCGCTCGTAGAAGCACTTCAGGTGCGCGGTACCAGCGCGTGGAGACGTATGTGGTGTATGGTTGTTTGGAGTGGGTCTCACGAGCAAGACCGAAATCGGCGATCTTCACGGTGTAGACAGGAGGAGTAGAGGGAGGGGTGACGAGGTTAGAGTAGCGGCTGAAAGCGGAATCATTGGGGGCGGAGGTTGAGACGAGAATATTCTCGGGCTTAATATCCCGGTGGAAGAAGTGATGTGCGTGGATGTGGTCCAGACCGGACAAGATCTGGTAAAGAATACTCTTGACGTGCTTGCCTTCAAAGTATTTGTGATCACGGGCCTTCATCAACTGATACAGGTTGCCATCCATGTATTCCATGCAGATGTGAAGCTTGTGGGAGAGGGGGTCGAGAAAGATGTCGAGGGCAGGGACGAGGTGGGGGTGAATGGGTAATGTTCGGAGGAAGATGACTTCACGCAGGTCTAGACATGGACCCAAGGAACTAAATGTCTTCTTCATCGTTTTGATCGCAACCTAACCAATGAGTCAGTGGAAGCACAATACACCAGCAATCTTGCTATCCCATACCATAGTGCCTCTGCGAGCGATGTGAGCACCGGCGGTCCGTACGCGTGCGACGGCAACACTACCAAAGCTTCCATCACCAATCTCCTTGATGACTTCGAAGCGGTCCTCGAGGGTTGCCATGGAGGTATGTGACCCCCGGGTGGGTGTATCATATGTGACGGTCATGTTTGATATCTCTTCAGGTCTGCCAGCAGATCGGGAGAGGAATGTGGAGGAGGGGTTCTAAGGAGGGTTCACGGTCAGCTTCCGGACATTCTTGGGAAGATCAGGCGTTCTTACAATTATGTAGAGGGGGGAAAGTTTCGCAGTATCCCCGAGTGAGTGTGTATGTATGTGGGAGTATCAATTGCCGCAGGTGATCATGTTCCGAGTATCAGTTCGAGCCAGACGATTGGGTTCCCATTGACGGAAAAGTAAGGAGTGACGAGATAGTTGGAGGGGGAGTGACGGTGGTCATGTAGTGGGCGATCTGGGAGGATGGAGGACCGGGCACGATGCAATAAAAAGGAAAATCCAGAATAGGAGGAGACCCGTTCTGGTGGAAACTGGAGGGATCGGAGGACCGAGGGTGAGCCCCTGACGCGGTGACAGCTTGAGCTCCTAGACGGGGGCGTGGAGACGGTAAATTAACGACTTTAGGTCGTTGCAGATCAGTCCACCGTGGCGAAATACTTGGAATCCGAGGTCACTTGGAATATGTATAAGGATGAAAGAGCAGAAGTTTTAGAATCAGAGTATAAGAATAATAAGAATAAAGAAACGAGAAAGAAAAGAGCGCATCGCACACATAAGTGTGCATATACTAGAGAGAGCGAGGGAGGGGGGGCGGTCTCTGGGTATGGAGAATCTAGAATTACTCCAAATACCCAAATTACCGAATTACTGTATCGAAAATAATCACCGAAAATAAAGAAAATAAACTAATTTACAAAAATAAACCAAACAGAAAAATCATTAAAAACATTAAAAACCCAAAATAAAACCAGTTAAAACCAGCTAAGACCCCAAATAACGGGTTGATCCGTTCTTAACCAATGGGACACTCATCGTGGAAACGGGTACCTTAATTTTCAATTTTACCATACAAGTCTCTCAAGCTAAAACAACAACTTCCTTTGAAAAAAAAAAAAAAAAGAAAAGAAAAGAAGAGAAAACAGAAAGTCTCAATTATTATATTAAATGAATACGGAAAACGGGAAACGGAGGACGCAGTATTCATATTCATATCTGATATTAACTATTATCAACAGTCATACTTGCATATTCTCTAATATACCCTATAAGCTTATCACATATAATACCCTATTTATGTATTTATCATCTGACCGCCGATGCACGGCGCCTAATAATTGAGGAGGTTGGGCATACAATAATTGTGTGCAGCCTGTAACCGTTGCCCACGCAGCCTTAGTTTGCGTTGTTTGGGGCGTGTCAGAAAGGGTTGGGCCGCCTTGGTAATTTATTTGACTCGAACATGGGAATTGGCTGCCTCGAACTTTCATTCCAACACACTAACATACTCTAATAATCTCCAGTTACCAAAACAAAGACATCTCATCTGGACTTTGATACAAAAGTACATCCCGATCACCTTGGTTACCCCGTCTTTGTACGAGTCACTTTCCAGCGGAGATGTAGTCTGTTCTCCGTAGATGTACCAGATGTACCAGATGTACAATGTAAGATGTAAGATGTACTACGCAGATACAGCTCGCAGACTGGGCGAGAACAGCAAGGAGAATCCTTTCCCTCAACATCTCATGTTATGTCATGTCCTACCTTCGGACTTCTACTCTCTGCCAGTTGCATTCTCGCACGGATAATAGAAACACTGGTCTTATTATTCGGCTTCTAACGGACCATCCTTGTTTCAGTGCCTCGTTTACGGAGTAGTTCGTATTGGCTTTTGAACTTGGGATTCACATTGGTTGACCGGACATCCTGTGCCTCATTTTTTGTTTTCCGCCACCTGATCTCCTGATGCATCGGAGGGGGCTCTGAGAGAGGAGAGGTATCTCACTGTCTCTTTTCTGACTGATCCTCCGACTTGCATGGGGCCAATCATATACTGGGATAAGATCTCGGGCCATGTGGAAGAGAATTAGTAAATTAGGTTCACGGCCGGACGGAAAGGTTCGCGGGATAGAAAGGTAGGTAGACTTAAGCCGCGGTGGGCTGGGAGTTGCATATGATGGGTTCTCTTTTCTCTTTGTTCCAAGGTACACGGGTCTGGGCTCCGGATGCTTGGGAGATCATTGACAGATTTCTTCCCAGCCGTCTCCCATTGGGGACAGCGTAGGATTCGCTTGTCTATTCGGGGTTTCTTTGTTGAGATTCCCGTCTGAAAGACTTAGTGTGTCTGTTGCCATGGATGCCGGATGTGTTGTATTACAAAACTATAGAGTCCAGAACATCTTACCAGTACTCCGTATATGTTGTATCTAAGAGACTCCAATCAAAGTGATGACAGTAAGATCATAAACCAAGCCCGTTATACTCACTTTACGACAAGACCTCTAACCGCGTCATTCCGGTTTCTCCACTAATCTCAAAGCTAATGAACGTTCGCGCGGTTCCCGATAACCCAGATGATGGAGCCCAACTCTTACACATTACGAAGTAAAGATATGTAATTACCTGCAGGAAGCGGGATAGAATGCACCTGTCAGATGGACGAACCCTGGGGCAACCGTTGTAGCCGAGGATCCTAGATTTATTTGGGACTCTGCAAGGCTACTACATATGTAATTTGATGGGAATTTGACCAGTCGATTTCAATTCATCAACTCACTACATCCACTGTTTCAATGTTCGGCGTTCGGCGCTCGCCCCTGATCCGATCTCATGGAATTTCAGGTACCTCAGGTACATAAAGTACGCAAATCCAAGGGCCGTACCGAAAGGAAACCAAGGTTCAGATTTAGTGGGCCAACGCACTTTTCTTTTTGATATATTTTTCTCTAGACCGCACAATAGTGTTACCATCCGGGCAGGAAAACGGGAGACGTGGAGTACAACGTACACACCGCGTACAATATACGATGGAGATTGTACTCCGTACACAGAATACCACATTTACTTTTGAGAACATATTCCACTTTCTCTCACTTTCGAGTCGATGATTCGCTCAGTGGGTCATTTCTACTCCACGCGTACCAACCATAAGCCAATCATCAACGATCAAAGATCAGTAGTACGATGGAGTCTATGCGCCAACAATGCCATTGGCCCCATTATCAAAAACAGCCCACTTTATCCGGTTGTTGTGCCTATGACGACGCTCTCTTTATCCCTCACAAATGCCTAGTCACGCACCGTCGATTCGGGGGACTACGGAATGCTCCACGGTGGGCCTCATCTAGGCCCAACTACCCGTGGAGGGCCGCTATAGGGGGAGGATCGCAGTGTCGCCACTTAGGAAAGGAAACTATTTGCTTCCCAAACTACCGGGAGGCGCCGTGTTCTTTTGGCCTTCGAGAAGGTGGTTCCTGGATATGATCTTCGAACATCCGAATTTATGGTCGACGGTCTCCGAATGGTTATCTTTTTACCTTAAGATAGCGTGATCATTGCCTGGGCCTTCGATTCCAAAAGAAACTGAGAGCTTGTTGGGGGGCCAAATCCACCTGGATCGACCTCGTTGCCCCTAACAGGCAACTAACAGGCAACCCCCTTCTCTAGAGATTAAACAAGCCGACCAACGACCCAACAATCACAGGGATGTTTATCCCGAACTTCCTAGGGAACTCCCTAGCGACCGTTGGTAAAATTACCACGAGATTTAGATTTTTCAACTTCCCACACTACCTTTGGACACTAAATCCTGTTGGCCCACTTCAAACGCCGAAATGTCTGTGTGTGAATTTCCAGAATCCGTGGAAGCCGCGGGAAGGTCAACCCCCTTGATCGCTGGGACTGTCAGATCTGAGTCCCAGTACGGAGTAGATGATCCGTCCCAACTGCACACGAGGAGCTAAATTAGTTTGGATTGGCCTTTTAAATTGTTTTCATTAAAGCGGTCCCACTGTCACTCCAGTAACCTTAGATTTTATACGAAGCTTTCGCGCATCGGGAAGGTGTCAACCGCACAATATTAGAACACACCAACAAATAGTCATCCACCTGCAGAGGCAACTAGCACTAGCCCTCAATTCTATCTAGCGTACGGAGTACACAATGGCGGTGCACACAATAACAGTGCCACACTTACTGCATGCCATAGGATTTTCTTTATATTTAGATCGCCAGCTAAGGCGGCCACAATATGTTTTGCGTACCGCAGTCATGTCTCTCCATTGTGAAAATGATAGATGCCCCTCCCCTGCCTCCTGTCGTGCTGCCCAAACTGGGTCCTTATGTGTGTCATACCTGACTAGCTTGTTCCATTGATCTAGGAACTAATGTCCGTGGTCCGGTTGGATTTGAAACTAGCCCCTGTCGATATTGGGGATTGCCCCTATGTTGTCAGCAAGAGGCAATCAATTATGCTTTATCCTTCTACTTGAGGATCTTGCTCCGCTTCTTCTATGGTTTTCTAGAAATAAAATAGAGTGCTTTCGAATGCCGGTGCCTTGGAGTGAGGTGTGAATGTTGTTCGATTAATATTGCTCCTTTAGAAAGGTTTGGAAGATGCTTGTTTACTCCGTACTTTTTCTGTCATTACCCTACTAAAGAATAGACGTGCAATATCCATGTTGGTCCTGATTACCCATATATGTTACATGGTTGGTTTCTAGGATATAATAGCGTATAAGAATAGCCGCTTATGCGGCCTTGTTGTTGCCCTTCTCAGTAGTCTTTTTAGATGACTTTTTTTATAGATATCCCCCTTCCCACCGCCGCCCCCTTTATTAGTATTGTAGCTAGACGGAGAGGGACAATTAAATTAACTGCAAAAATATATAGAATATAGTGAAAGGGTGTAAAACATGGTGTCTTGAAGTGAGGTGAGGGAGGATGTTGTTGATTCAATGTTACTCCTTTTTGTTAGATGTCTTTTTAGTACCTCTACTGTTGCGCTACAGTACAATACACTTGATATCTAAAGTGGTCTCGTTTATGCTGTGTGTTTGATTTCTGGGACACAATGCCCTTCATACGTTGTTTGATTGATGGTTTTAATCTTTTGCAGTGTCTTCATGGTATCTACATACTCAGCTGTGTGCTCAGCTATTATATCTACTTCAGAATTGACAACCATCCCCTGAACTAGAGCTCTTTTCCTAGTATAATTTTCGCTTTTATATCTTCACTCCTTGTTGACCAGAACAAGCAAACCCATGCTCATGATGGAAAAGCAAATTCGAGGTGATTGAAGTGACCGGCCCAAAACCCTCACTTTCGGAAAGAGCAATCCACGCAGCTTCCCTCATTGTGCCTTTGCTAATATAAATCAACCACTGCCCTCCTCATTCCCTCTTCCTCTATTGCCTTCACTACACTCACTCGGTGCAGTATCGTGCGGTCTATGCAACTTTTTACCTGAGTCTTCGGCCTTTCTGAAATACCGCCATTTGACCATGCCCCAGCGACGGAGACGGCTTCCCACAAGTCCGTTTGCGCAGGGATACACCCCACAAATGAGAGAGGCGTTAGTGAACCAAATCTCACTTTTAGGAAGTACGATGGTCGCTAACAAATTGATAGCGTGGACCGAATGCCGATTCCAAACGAGTCAGTATTTCCATCCCTCTTAATCTCTCGATCTTCACCTGCTCACCGTCATAGAATCAAATGTTGCGTCTGCAAGCGGCGTCGCCCCAAGTCCCTATACTCGAACAACCAACTGAGCTACCTCCGGCAGGCAATGTTCGATCTTGGCTACAGCAACCTTCGTGACCAGCAGGTTGCTAAGTGTGGCCCATGCACGAATGCTCAGGTTTGTGAGGAGCTGTGTCATCGTTGCGGTCACTACCGTGCCATCGACCAATTCGCCAGAAACCAACGGAATCGCGAGAATCCGGTATGTCTTCCTTGAGCCACATACGTTGACTGTTTCTAACATCTGGTTGGTCTCAATAGCTCTGCCAGCCCTGCATGAACTACCAGATGTCCCTCGATCCTGCTGATCAGCCTCTTGCGATCACGGACAAGGTTGTGGTTGAGAATGAGAATGAGGGAGAGGATGAGGAAGAGGAGGTCAACTCTGAGTCTGCGGGTCGTTCTGGGTCTGTGGCTCTGTCTGGTTCCGCGGGACACCCTGACTCTGCCAAGCTCTCTGACTCTGTGGGTTGGCTGGTAAGTGATCAGAACTACATCAGCCCTGGCCAAGTCTTGGTTTTACTCATGCATACACTTTTTACTGCAGGAGAGCCTGGAACAGAGCACCGAGCGAGCTCTTGTCCTGCACGATGATTCCACGGATAGTGAGGATAAGGATAAGCGAGGCGGCTTTGCAAGAGTCAAGGTAGGTGACTTTATTTCAATGGAGCTTCTATCGATGGACTTTTAACAAAACTTCGTATCGCATAGGCACACCGTGGTCGTCAGGAGCCTGTTCCCGACCCCGAGCCTGCCCCAGGCTGGGCACCCGGTACTCGCAAGATCAACGATGGCACTCCTTGGAAAGGAGGAAGGTTTCTCTAATTGTTTCCAACACCGTGCCAGTGGATGCTTTTTTACGAACAACCCTCGGACTTATGATTGATGATTCTTCTCTGACTCTGAGCACTTCGGCTGCTAATCTGCACCTAGTATTGCAGTCCGCAGCTTACTCTTCTTCTTCTATCTCTAGTACTCCTGGTTTCTCAGTCGCTTTTTCATGCAGACGGTTCGACTCTTGGGTCTACCCATGATGTCTCCTGTGTATCCAGGCGCACTTGTTTTGCTCTTTCTTCGGGGAGAGGCGAGTTTCCAGTGATTCCAACCCTGCCTGGTTCATGTCTTACGGACAACCTTTTTCATATTCTGATTGACAGTGCTTTTATTTACAGGGTGGGGGTGGACTTGTAAGTCCATTCCCGATATAACCCTGTCTACTAATTTCTTTTCGTTTTCTTTTCTTAAATCCTAGAGTTATGTTTTATGAAAACCCAGGTATCAATCCATTACTTTTGAATGTTTTCCTTTTTCCCTTTTTGAACTCCACTGCCATGGTTATGACATCGGTGGTTCCGTCGACTCCACCTACTATAAATAAACCTGTAGTTCGACTTCATCATAGTTCAAGTATCAGGTATGCAGGAATGTTCCAGCTATTTCGGGTAATTAGAAAGACTATAAGGGCAGTGGCAAACTGATTACCCCATTTGGGATTTCCAATAAACTTTTAATTTGTTCATTCTAATAATGGTGTCAGGTCATACATTTTATGAGAATGAGAAGAAGGCAACCCTACAGAATATATAGACAACCCGTAAACTACAAGAATAACCTGATCTGTCGATCGGAGCTCCAATCGGCGGATCCCGACAGTTGGCAATAACATAGCTCAATCTTTGAAATAGTGTCCTTCACAAACTCTGATAGGTGTGAGAGAAACCATAATTACACACATTGCATGGAAGATGCATGCTCCGTTAGTCTGCCGATCGTGTGGCTCTGACCCAGTCAAGCAATATGGCAGAACTTCTGTGGGACTTTAATATATATAACAAGGGTTAATATATTAAAGAGCGACCGGCATAAGATGTGACGTCGAGGGAGTACAAAGAAAATGAATCTTAAAATCTGTCTTAGTGACGATGTGATCGCCACAACGTTTCACTCGCCCCCCCCCCCCACCCCCCAGCCAGCCCCTCCATAATTTTGTGGTAATTTGTAACCTCTTTGCACTTCTTCTTTCTAGAACTTCTCCCCCAAATCGATCCGGTCCATCTGTTTGCAGAGGATTACATATCTTTGTGCAAGAGAGCAGTCCAGCCATATCCGAACCTCCGAACCCCCGCATGGCCTACAATGGAAATTACGCCAGGAATACATATCAAACGGGCAAAATGAACCCAGATGCAAACGAACCTGGGTACTCGCCTACACCCCCATATCCATCCTACCATGAACCAGCCCACCTAAATATGCCGCAACCACAAGTGCCGCGGACTGGTTCGCCAGCCTCAAACCCAATCCCAGAGCCCTACAACTATCCGGAATCCCATCGCTCCTCCCCAAACATGAACACCGGGCACATAGACAATGCAGTGAGCTCTGCATTTCATAGCAGTGGCTCCACCGGCTACCTCTCCCCGGAAGTTCTATCGCAGATCACAGCAACAGTGATTCAGCAGCTCAAGACAACCGGGTTAGACAACCTACAAGGATCTGGTGCGCCCCCGCCCCGCTCGCAATCACAGCAGCCACCATGGCAAACGGATGGCTCCCTGCGGCTGCATGCAGAGTCTCCGCCTACCATACCCCTGCAGCGAAGCAGTTCAATCCCACCGCCTAGTTCGGCCTCTGACAATATTCCTACTGGGAATTTCCAACCATACGTCTCCCCCGGTTACACTAGTGATAGTCATCTCAGCCCCAACCCTACCCCCGATCCCCTTGCAAATAGACGGGGCTCAATATCGAGCCACAGTAGTGATCGGAGTCATCATAGCCACCATAAGGTGGAACGTCCGAAACCTCCGGATCGGGACGCTACTGTTATGGAGATGACTACTCTGGAGCGGATTTGGGGGAAGTTGTTTGAGGATGGCAAGGCGACGAAGAGGCTTGGTCAATTCTTACGTGGGATTGCGGTTCATCTAGTATGTGGACTTTTGTCTGTTCTATATCCTACGGGGTTTGATGGCTAACCTGACTAGATTGAGGACTATCCACCGGGAAACACTATTGTTATCCCCCCTCACAAGTTGCAAAAGTTCTATCGTGATACTCATGATCCGAATGACCCTTATCCATGGCAAGGTTGGTGGTTTCATCTGTTTATTGACATACCATATTCTGACTAAATATTTAGACATCTTCGACGATCGTACATCTTCGATATCCCGACTCTTCCGCGAAATCAAGGTTGAACATCATCTCATTCAAGACGATGTAGAAAAGCGACCTGATATCCCAGGTCTAACACCCAAAGGCTTCGAGACCTGGGCAACATTGATGATTCTAGCAAACCCAGCACGCGAATACGAGCGGCTCCAAAAGGCAGTCCTCAACATGCCCATCAACAACCCAGACGACAAGAAAGAGCGTTTCCCAAAGGAAATCCCGCGCCGTCTCTTCCCAGAAATCGGAGATATCGCAATAAGAGAAGACATCGAAGACCGCATGATGGTCCACTGCGGCGTCGATCTACCATACATCACCCCTGAAGAACGCAACCAATCCGCCGCCCGACCAACCCGATCATCCACCACAACCGCATCACCCACAGAACGAACCCACTCATACGAGCGAGGCCGACCTCGCCCCACAGCGTCGATCCCCAAACCAGTCCAACAACCACAAGCAAGACCCGCATCGGCTGTCACAGATGACGAAGAAGATGAACCCATCCCCACGGTGCCAATCGAGCGCGAACGTAAGCCCTACAGCGCAAATCCAGGCGTAGGCAAAGTCTACGAAGAACAAGCCCAGCGTCACAGCCACACGGGCTCCTTCTCCACCCCCCGACCTTCAGACTCTACCCACAAGGCGCCGGCATCGGGACCAAATCCAGCACACCGCATGTCTAACTCATATGATCACGACCCGCACTACTCACACTCGGGATCGGGTCATTCTGCTGATAAGCGGTTCTCGAATTCGCATGACCCCCGCAGCTCGTCACAGAGTGTGAATCACCGCGGTGGTAATGGTGGTGGTGGTGGTGGTGACTATAGGCATTCGGAGGGTGATTTGCATGGTCGTGATCATGCGGCTAGACATACGGGGCTGTCGGCACATGATTTGTCGTATAGCGAGTCGCCTACTACGAATCTGCCTGAGGATAATACGCGCGACTATCATGGTGGTCGGGGTAGTACTGAGGACTATTACCGGGGAAGTGGGCAGGCTGGAGGGTCTGGGTCTTGGTATTATGACAAGTATTACCGTTAATGTGGATTTGTTTTATGTTTCGGTGTCTTTGGTGATTATTGCATTTCATGATCCTTTTTTTCTCTATTCTTCTGTCTCTCGATCTCAACTTTGGTCTTGATTTTGATTCTTTCCAAGCTCGGCGTTGCATGGATACGAAGATACCCCTTCTTTCCGGGGTTATGCATGATTTACGATATCTCATATTTCATGACTGACGTTCTGCTCTGTTCCAAATACATGTGAGATATAATAATTCCATCAATAATGGCATCAGGAATGAAAAAAAGTGTAGCGCATACTCAAGTTGAATCCATCTCACCCTTTCCCCCAAACCCAAACTTCCTCATAACCCTCTCCCCATCCTCTCTAACCTTCCTAAGCTCCCTCTCCCTCTCATACTCCTCCTTCTCATACCGTCGCGCAATAGCCTTAGCATGTCTCTCCTCCCGCTCAATCTTCTTCTTAGCAATCCTCTCCGCACGCCTCTTATCCTCCAACGCGCGCTCATCGCATCTCTCGGCATCATCGCGCAACGTTTCAATCTCCTCGTCAGTCAACACCCACGGCACAGACAAGACTTCAATAAGGAACCGCAGACGGGTATCCAGGAACTGCATTTCGGCGTTCGTATCGCGCACGAGCCAGAACCGCTCGAGATGTAGCTGCATCTGCGAGCGGAAGGTTGATAGTGTCCCTTTTACTCGGACTACCGTTCCTGGTTGCAGAGCTGAGATATCTATCTCGTCGTGGTCTTTGGAGGTTACGTGTGTTTCTTGGGTGAGATTGGTGGCTGTTGGTGCTGTGAGGGAGAATGAAGACCATGGTGTTTTTTCTTGGCTTGTGCTTGGAGCTCCCTGGCTTGTGGCCGGGGTTGTCTGGCTAGTAGTGCTGGGTTTCGGTGAGGTCTTCTTTAGTACGGCTATGTCGATTGTGGCGCCGCTGCTGTCGTCTAGTGTTAGGATTGTGCGTCGTGGGATATCAGTTCGCGCCACTATGACGCCTACTAGGCTGACAAATTGGATCGGGTGGTTGTTGTAGAAGAAGATGTTTTGGCCTGTGGGGGTTTGTTAGTTATGTGGGTTTTTTTTTATGTATAGATAGGCTTGGCTGTGTTTTGGTTGGATGGGAGGGACATATCGGGTAATTGCAAGATGGAATATGTTTGAATATGTTGAAAAGGCATGACAGAGAACATTGGAATAAGGATGTAAAGTTCATGACATAATGGAAAGGAAGTATAGACAGTCTGGTGGAATATATCAAATGGACTTCTTCAGGCTAACGACTCTTTTCGAGCCTCCACGCTAGAGGACCCAGAAATATGCACATGGGGCGCTAGGGGCGTCGATCTCCAGGGAGCATAAAGAATTGGCGGCAAGCTCGGAAAAAGAAATAACATACCCACAAAGTCACTCGATTTCCGGAGACGATGGACATCAGCTGCACCCATTTTCACCCAGGTAAAGTGCGTTGGTGACGCCTTGAAGCAGAACGCGGGATAGAATATGAGGTTCTCATTATTGACTGTTGCCATTGGTTCATCTTTTTTCTCGGGATTATCTTGTTTTGGAGATATCAAGAAAGAGACATTAGAGCTGTAACCTGGACTGAAAGCTGGAGCCGTTGAAAGTCGGGTTGATGTCACGTGGTTGTATATGAATAAGGTCGTGGCTCGAGTTCTTTCCTGTTTGCTCAATGCCCAAGGAAATATTTTCTGTTTCTTCACAGCGTGAGCTCAAGTGCATCTCAGTGACCTCGGTGATACTCCGATTAATTTACTCATGGCCACTATTTCACATTCTACGTCATTGTCTCAAGACGACCTTAACCAGCCCACGAGGGCACTGGAGCACATAATTGCTGAATTCTGCGCCATTTTTTGATACTAATACCCCACACTCTCTATAGATAGATATGCTTATCTCCCTCCATCATCCTCTTCAACGGATTCCTCGGCAACGCCTCCTGTCTCTTCCTCTCCTCAGCACTAATATCATCAACATTAGTCTCCTTCTCCCCCAATGCAGTCCTAACCTCCTCCGCCGCATTCTCATGTCCCGCAAAAGCAACTGTCAAAATCTCCTTCTCCAACCCACCAACATGCTCCCACTCAATGCCCGCCTGAGTCAACATCCGACACCCCTCAGACTCACCAACAAACGTGCCAGGTTCCTTAACCCCAAAATAAACCTTATGGACCCCCTCTCGTCCCCCCTCTGTCGTCTGCGTGATGCGCTGCACACAAGGCGCATTCCCAGACAACCGCTTCCCGCACGGCTCCATCGTGACGTACATGATGAGCTTGCGGCCGGGCTCGACGGGGAGTACTTCACCAACTTGCTCGTCGGGTACTTTGTGTACTGCGGCATAGTTGGAGAAGCAGCATTGCTCTGCGTGTGTGTTGCCTGCGAGCTCCATTGTGTACCCCGTCGAGAGGATCCGGTCGTCTGTGAAGGTGGGGTCGTCATCTTTTCGGGATAGTAGAACTGCGCCGACTCGGAAGTTCGTAGGTCTTGGGGGTGATTTTTCCGCTAGGGAGAGGCATTGTTTTAGGTAGGGTATGTGAGGGGAGGTCTTTGTCGTCATAGTGAGTGATGTCAATTGCGATTTGGGTTGGGTGTTCGATGGAGAAGGGGGGTTGGTAAGGTTGGTGTTTTAGATGTAGAATGTGGATTTTGGATTGGATTTGGATGGTTTCTGTAGCTCTTGAAATCCGAGGAGAGTGAAGTGGCGCTGTCGATGAGCTTGGGGTGCTTGAAAGTGGGTTGATAGGCAAGGCGGGGAGCAGCAGCAAAATGACGAAATGGCCCCGTCGCGTCTAAATCGCGTTCCGTTTCTACAACCTACGCTAGTGTAATCGCCACTTCTATTGGTCTTTCATCTATTAAATCCCAATTCGGTGTAATATATCTAAATTGCACTCAGTTCTCCCTCCTGGTGCTCGAACAGCCCAAATTCGCATATCGCGTCACTCAAATCCTACAATGGCGAAAAACGCGAAACCCGAAAACCATGCCTCAGATGAAGAAATGCCGTCTGTCGAGGAAGACCTCTATAAGATTCTAGGCGTTGCATCCGATGCAACCCCAGAAGCCATCAAAACTGCATACAAAAAGAGCGCTCTGAGAAACCATCCCGGTATGCAAACACACCCAGTTCTTAAAACAT
The DNA here is from genome assembly GCA_019190355.1 of Penicillium palitans. Taxonomy (NCBI): domain Eukaryota; kingdom Fungi; phylum Ascomycota; class Eurotiomycetes; order Eurotiales; family Aspergillaceae; genus Penicillium; species Penicillium palitans. The sequence goes on from JAHAQQ010000027.1 coordinate 180,646, forward strand.
CCAAGATACTAACCTCAGAGCAGACAAGGTGAGCGAAGAAGCCCGCGCAGACGCCAACGCAAAGTTTCAACGAATCGCACTGGCATACGGTGTACTCTCCGATGAGCGCCGACGAAACGTGTACGACCGGACCGGCAGCACAGACGAAGCCTTCGGCGAAGATGGCGACTTCAACTGGATGGATTTCTACCGCGAACAGTTGTCAGCGATGCTTGACTCGCGGGCGATCTCAGACTTCCAGAAGAAATACCAAAACTCAGACGAAGAGAGAAAGGACTTGCTCGCTGCGTATGAGACGCACGAGGGCAATATGGATGCCATCTACGATACCGTGATGTTGTCTAATGTACTAGACGACGATGAACGGTTCCGGGGTATCATTGATCAGGCCATTGCGGATGAGGAAGTGGAGGACTTCGAGCGATATTCCAAGGAGCCCGAGAAGAAGAAACAACAGCGTGTGAAGAAAGCGCAGAAGGAGGCACGCGAGGCGGAAAAGTTGGGAAAGGAGATTGAGGATAAGAAGAAGAAGAAAGCTGGGGCTGCGGGGAAGAGCTCAAAGGCTGCGGCGAATGAGGATGATCTTCTGGCTATTATCACTAAGCGTCAGCAGGATCGTGGTGTGGGCTTCCTCGCTCGTTTGGAGGAAAAGTATGCGCAGCCTGGGAAGAAGCGTGGTGTCGATGATGAGCCTTCCGAGGAAGCATTTGCTGCTGTTGGGGCTCGGAAGGGGACAAAGCCTAAGTCGAAGAGGGCTAAGGCTTGAATTGGGGTCTTTGTTTCCTGTAGCATTCATGTGTCATGTCTAGGCGTTTATCATGTGGGTTTAATAGGAGTTTTGTAGTTGCATCTACCTTTTTCAAGAACTACGCTCATCTTACTTTTTGTCACAGGTATCAGTATCATGTATTAGTTCGCCGCCGTCCCCATCTATGGATCGTTTAATTGAGGCACTACATGTTAGTTCTTTGAGCAAAGAAATTAGTCAATTCAAAATACCAAAGATGGGGAGAAGAAAGAGAGAGAAGTGGGAGATAAATGGTAGTAAATCCACCTTAATCACATATGGGTGATAGAGTAGTATAGAGGCCTCTTAAAAGAAGAACCTGGGCGCGCAGCCACTGTGGCTGTAGTAAGAAGCCTCACCTTGGGCTCCTTCTCCCAATTCTTCTCTTTTTGAAGGCTCCTTTTGGTCCTCTCCTTTGTGTTCTTTCTCTTTCAACCTCCAACAGATGGTGCAGAATCCGATTGCCGAATATCAATTATAACCATCTGTCGGCTTGAGATTTCTGAACTCCCAAAACTGCCAGAACTGCCAGACCTATTTTCTTGAATTCTTCCCAAATCCCTCGCAGCTAAACCCCAAACCCCCTTGCCAGCACCGTCATACGGCGATGCTCCACATTCCTCGGTACTTGGCGGAGTTGAGTTGAGTTCCCCACAGCCCGGAGGCGGTACCACCATGTCGTACCACACTGGTCGAACTTCTCCTGAACAACCAAAAAGCTTGGATGGTCGATCATCAATATCAACGACCCAAATAAACGAGAAACCAACAGGTCTAACCCGGGCCTTACAGAACCTGTTGATTGCCCCGCAGTCTAAGAGTGCGGGCGGGACAACCTATTCGCCTAGAGGCGGAACCCGCAGTCCAGTCGAACCACTCGTATCTTCACCTTTACGCATCAGTTATTCAGATATGGCATCCGCTCCAAGTTCGCCAGAGAGGCACACCGCCGATTGCGAGGCTCTTCCTCGCAGATCATCTGACCATATTGTTGACACTGTCCGCTCAACCACGGGCCTTGGTATTGATGAAGCGAAATCTGATGTCGCTTCGACTTCTCTAGAGCAGCCACACGTCAAAAAGCGATTTTTGCAGGCTCGAGATAGGTCCCAGAGCCGCAAGGGTGTGGCCGCCATTATGTCTGGCCGTCTCTTCCCGAGAAGCTTTTCCCGTGGCAGAGACAGAGACTCATCACGGGGATCTTCCCAGCGTGGATCGTCTCTCGATTCTCATGATACTCCTTCACCGGAGCGGGGTCGTCCTAGTTCCTCTGGTAGTCATTCTGTTCACGTGGAAACCCTAACACCCGCCCCTAGTAGTTCAGGGAAGGGGAAATCGCTCAATATGCACGATACATTTAACAAGTCAGATGAGGTATTGACTAAACCCCATGGAAGCCTGCCTGATTATATCAAACCAGCAGCCGTGGAGGAGGGAGGGGAGCGAATCGCCAAAGATGTTTTCGATAGCGACAAGAACATGATTGAAAGCAGTGAAGATGAAGCCAACGACACCTCGAGCGATGAAGACATCACTCTCGAAGGTGCACGAGGCCGCAAGAAAAAGAAGGACTCGGATATCACATCTATAACGCCAAGCGACTTTGAAAAATCCAAGGACGATGATCCCAAGCAGCCCGAAGAACGTATGTTGTTTGATGGGGACTTATGTTACATAGGAAATCCAAGTACTAATCTCAAATTGCATAGAAAAAGTTCCTGAGCCCCCAAGTGGACGGCAGGAGAGGAAACCGCGAAAATCTGCTTTGAAAGCCGTGGTCCATCCACAGACCAGTTTCGATATCCCCACCCCGCGTGTTCAGTCAGTGGCTGGCACACCTTACGGCTCAGAAGATGAAGCCGAAATCGGTGACATTCATCGTGCCCAGAAGCTCAGCATTTCCATGTCAGCTATTGATAACGGTGTTCACAACCGATCCATCCGAACAATTGTCCGCGGGAACTTTTCAAGTCCGCAGGATCAAGGCGATGGGAGCCGTCGTCGCCGTCGGAAGTATTTAATCGCAACCGACTTGAGTGAAGAGTCAGTCTATGCCCTTGAGTGGACTATCGGGACCGTTCTGAGAGATGGAGACACGATTTTCGCGATCTACGCCATGCATGAGGACTCCACTACTGCGTCGGCGGTGCAGGTCGGCGAGGGAGCAAAAGTGATGAAAGATGCAACGGCTGTCGTTGGCACACAGACGAAAGAAGCCAACCAGAATTATGCATCCCGTACGATCCTGGGTCGACTTGGCCCTGGTACTTCTAGCAGGACACATTCCGCTGATTCCCGGGCCTCGTCAATCGCCGAGGCTGAACGGGTGAGGGCAGTTGAGACTGTGTCTCAGACCTGTGTGAAGCTGCTGCGGAAAACGGTCTTGCAGGTCCGTATTGCCGTGGAAGTGATCCACTGTAAGAACCCAAAGTCTATGATCACCGAAGCTGTAAGTACTTTCTCTACTATCGACCTCCTTGCTATCTCTGATCCATACTTACATTGACTCCCAGATTGATGAACTTGAGCCTACACTTGTCATTGTCGGTGCGCGGGGTCAGAGTGCACTGAAGGGGTGAGTGATTTGGATTTCTAGTTCGGTATCATGCTGCTGGTCAATACTAACCTTACCTTTAGTGTCCTTCTCGGTTCTTTCTCAAACTACCTTCTTTCTAGTTCCTCTGTGCCGGTCATGGTTGCACGCCGGAAGCTGAAGAGGCATACGTGGAAAGACAAGCTCAAGGGCACTACAAATGTGCGCCTGTCCAATAATCTAATTACCCCGAAGAGCCTTGCTCAAGCCAAAGTGGATTGATTCGGTGCACTCTATTTTTTTTTCTACTCTCTGCCTTGCATTTTCATGGATCGGATCATGGCGAGGCGCCTATCTTGCGAATGGTGCATATCTGGATTCTCACTATCTCTGTTTAACGCGTATGGATACCCTACTTTTCATGGGCCTAAGGTTTCACATTAATGACTTTCTCTCTCTTCTCTCCTGGTTTACTTCTCTTTCTTGATTTAGGTCTTTGGTGTTATTATTACTTGTCGTGGCGCGGTCGTGTTCTTAATTGCTTATTAGTATTGGTGTCTAAGAGGAATAGCACCTTGAATAAAAGAGGTTGCCCTACACTGGACTTTATATAATGTAAAATATAGATATATTCCCGAGCTATTACTTCATCCATAATGTTACTATCAAAGGTTGTACGTAGAAAAGTCGCTTTTTTTAGTCTTCGTGTACACCGAAAAAGACACCTAAAAGCAACATCGAAAAAGACCACTAAGAAGACATTTAAAAAGACATGACAAGGCCACCTAAGCAGCCGACTATTCTTGTATTTTATAGTACAAATCGAAGATATGTTTAGACCAAGTCCAAGTTAGGCTTAGCTGAAGCGCCCAGGGGAATGGGGATGCCTAGATCCCGATGAGAGATGCTTGGCGCAGCCCCAAGAGTCAGACATTGTCTCTGATTGACACGCATATAGAGATGATCTCCTTTAGAAATTCAACAAGTCTGCTGGGATTTGGGATACGATAAGCCATCTACATTGGGACAACAACATAAAACATCACTACCTACCTGAAGGTAAATGATAGGGCCGGCAGCAAGCGCCAAACAGCCTTAAGTGAAGTGGTTGTCTCACTTTGGGAAATTCGGGCTTTTTGTGGAGTTGATGCATAATATTCCGAATTGCAAATACCTTTTTTTTGCTTTTTGCGAGTTGCCAAATATGCATGCGGTTTGTTCTCATGCTCTTTTTTGGGTTTAATTTGATCGCCTCTAACAACAATATAGCCACCACAACGAAGACGACTTGGAGCTAGTATGAAATTACATGTACTGCAACTGGCAGTTGTATCGTTTCTGCTAGCTGGAGTGACTGCACAGTTCCCACCATCCATCAGTTTAGACGATGTTGAGGTCAAAGCTGTCTCATCGCCCGCCAATACCAATATCACCATTCAGTACAAATCACCACTGCCGGGCACTTGCAAAACGGCTTTTAGCTCCCAAAAGCAGTATACGGGTTATGTCAATCTCCCGCCTGCTACTCTAGCTCTGGTCCAGCAGGATTATCCCATCAATACGTTCTTTTGGTTTGTGGAAGCCCGGGAGAACCCTAAGAATGCTCCACTTACAGTCTGGCTCAATGGCGGACCTGGGTCGAGTAGCATGATTGGGATGTTTCAGGAAGTTGGACCCTGCGAGGTTGTTGAGATTGACAAGACTCGGCTGGGGACCCGAGCTAGGGCCTGGGGATGGGATCGCAGTTCGAACATGCTATTCATTGACCAGCCAAATCAGGTTGGATTTTCATATGATACACTCACCAATGGATCCCTCAATCTTCTCTCTGGATTGCTCTATTCTCAAGCCAAACCGGTTCCGCCGAAGCAGCCACATAATACCTTTTTGAATGGTACATTCCCTTCGCATGATCATGACCATACAACCAATACCACGGCTATCTCCTCTCAAGCAATTTGGCATATTTTGCAGGCATTTCTGACCGAATTTCCACAATACAACCCCAGTGGCAATGGGAATAACTCCGTTGGCATTAACTTGTTTACTGAAAGCTATGGGGGCCACTATGGGCCAGCCTTTGCGACATACTTTGAAAAGCAGAATGACTTGCTGGATCAGGGAAAGCTACCAGCCGACAAAACCTTAAAGATTGATCTCGTCTCCTTGGGAATCATCCAGGGCTGTGTGGACGATACGATACAGGGGTCATCCTACCCAGATTTTGCGTATAGCAACTCATACGACATCAAAGCAGTCAGCGTCACAGATTATAAGAGCATGAAGCACTCTTTCTCGAAAAGCGGCGGATGCCAGGAACAGATTGAGAAATGCCGCAAAGCAGTAACATCCAAAGATCGAAACAATACAGCAGCCGACGAGTGCTCATCCGCGGTGATATACTGCAACCAGTATGTGGTAAACCCGTTTGAAGCTAGTGGCCGGAGCCCTTACGATATCTCCCAGGCATCTCTAGACCCCTTTCCGTCAAACCTCTACCTAGAATATCTGAATACTGCAGCAGTCCAGTCATCTATCGGAACACCCGTCAACTTCAGCACGTCCAACCAAGACGTGAGCTATGCCTTCACAATGACAGGTGACCGCGCCCGAGGCGGCCACATAACACAGCTGGCCTCGCTGCTAGCAAAGGGCGTGCGAGTCGCCCTGATATACGGCGACAGCGACTACCTCTGCAACTGGCGAGGCGGCGAAGCAGTTTCCTTCGCTGTAGCCGCAGCAGCCCCCAATTACACATCCCCCTTCAATTCTGCGGGATACAGCCCCATCATGACAAACGAGAGTTACATCGGCGGCGTTGTCCGACAGGCTGGGAACCTCTCGTTCTCGCGAATCTACGATGCAGGTCACGAGATCCCGGCCTATCAGCCGGAGACGATGTTCACGCTATTCAGTCGTATCATCCAGGGCGAGAATGATCTGTCTTCTGGTCAACCTGCGGACCTGGCTACGTTTAGGTCTAAGGGCGATGCTAACTCAACGGCAGTTAATCATGCCCCGCCCATGGCTTCGCCGACCTGTTTCTTGCGGAATGTGGCTGCCACCTGCAGTCAGGACCAGCAGATTATGCTTCAGGCTGGGAGTGGAGTTATCATTAATGGTGTCCATTATGAGAGTGAAGCGCAGTGGTCTGCGAAGAATAGTAGCCGGGCTGGTGATGGTATGCTGCTTGGCAATGCGGGTGCTCCGGGTACAGAATCTGTGGAGATGATGGCGATGACTCCGAGTACGACCAAATCCAGTGAAATGCCTGCTATTGGGGTATTCACTGCAATCACTACACCGCGGATGAAAGAGCAGCGCTCAACTGGTGCGTGTGTTCTGTCTACTGAGATTCCTGGAAAATTTGGGCTGGTCACCATCATTGCATTGTTTGTGTTTATAGTAAGAATAATTTGAATGACTAAGAATATCCAAAGATGTCCAGTACTCCGTCGTTCCTGAAATTAATATCCCACGAAGTCCAGGATTCCATAGTTCCAAGGGTTATAAGGAATATAAAAGGTAATATAAAAGGCACTCGTGGACCGAACGCCAAGAAATGGACACTGGATCTAGGTCAATCTTGGATCTCATCACGTGCAAGGTCACCGCCCAAGCTCCCATCGAGACAGCTAGACCAACCCCCCAGTCCCACCTTTGCTCTCTTCTCCAATATTACCTTTCCTACTCTAAATTCCGCGCGCGGAGTATCAAATTCGCCATGGCTGACTTTATTGACCCCCGGATGTCCTCTATCAAGCCTCGGGTGCGCTACAATACCATCGGAGGCATCAACGGACCGCTGGTTATCCTCGACAATGTGAGTCTATAATGTTTTGACAACATAGGGGAATTGTACACTAATTATGACATTTCAATATAGGTCAAGTTTCCCCGTTATAACGAAATTGTCTCGTTGACGCTCCCAGATGGCACAGAGCGCAGTGGTCAAGTGTTGGAGGCCAGAGGTCTGTCCCCACATTCTGCCGTTCAGTCTAGGAGTATAAAAGCTGATATTATAACTAGGAAACCGGGCTGTTGTGCAGGTGCGGACTGAAAGCTCGACCCTAATATGCAAGACATTAACTTAGCTCGTTTGTGAACTAGGTGTTCGAAGGCACTACCGGTGTCGATGTGAAGAAGGTACAACAACCAACCTATGGAATTGACAACCAGCCTATGGAAATTATTTGAATGTTGCGCTGACATCCCGTTCAGACCAAAGTCGAGTTTAGTGGCCACAGCTTGAAGCTTGGCGTTTCCGAGGACATGTTGGGCCGAACATTCGACGGCTCGGGACGAGCTATCGACAAGGGCCCCAAGGTGTTGGCAGAGGATTACTTGGATATCAACGGCCAGCCTATCAACCCCTACTCACGAGTATGTATACTGCCGCCGTTATACGATGGAGGACTGGGACTACGGGAAGCTAACGAACGGACAAGGTGTACCCCGAGGAAATGATTTCGACCGGTATCTCCGCTATCGATACGATGAACTCCATTGCTCGTGGACAGAAGATCCCTATCTTCTCAGCTGCCGGTTTACCGCATAACGAAATCGCCGCGAGTATATGTCGCCAAGCAAGTCTGGCCAAGCCTACGAAGGATGTTCACGACGGCCACGAGGAGAACTTCTCTATTGTTTTCGCCGCTATGGGTGTCAATATGGAGACTGCCCGCTTCTTTAAGCGCGATTTCGAGGAGAACGGTAGTATGGAACGTGTTACTTTGTTCCTGAACTTGGCCAACGACCCGACTATTGAGCGTATCATTACCCCTCGTCTTGCCCTGACCACTGCCGAATACTACGCCTACCAGCTCGAGAAGCACGTCCTGGTTATTATGACTGATATGTCGGCCTACTGTGATGCCCTGCGTGAAGTTTCCGCTGCCAGAGAGGAAGTCCCTGGTCGTCGCGGTTACCCCGGTTACATGTACACAGATTTGTCCACCCTGTACGAGCGCGCTGGACGAGTCCAGGGCCGCAATGGCTCTATCACACAGATTCCCATTCTGACTATGCCTAACGATGGTGCGTTGCTCAAAATTTACTATACCCTTTGTGATGGCTTCTCCTCTTCGGGGGTGGTGACTCACATGTTTACTTGTCCCAACCTGAATCATACTAACCTATACTCCTTTATTCAGACATCACGCACCCGATCCCCGATTTGACAGGCTATATTACCGAGGGTCAAATCTTCATCGATCGTCAGCTTGACAATCGTGGTATCTACCCACCGATCAACGTGCTGCCCTCTCTGTCCCGTCTGATGAAATCTGCAATTGGCGAGGGCCGCACTCGTAAGGATCACGGAGACGTTTCTAACCAGCTGTACGCTAAGTATGCCATTGGTCGTGACGCCGGTAAGCAATTTTCCCTAAAAGAAATCCCCCCTCAATTGCAATATTTTGCTATTTCCTAATCGGGTAATATCTCTAACCAACAATACAACCAGCCTCCATGAAAGCCGTCGTAGGAGAAGACGCCCTCTCCTCAGAAGACAAGCTCTCTCTCGAGTTCCTCGAGAAATTCGAGCGCACCTTCATCAGCCAGTCTCCCTACGAGGCCCGTACCATCGAGGAGTCCCTCGACCTTGCTTGGAACCTTCTGCGCATCTACCCCAAGGAATTGCTTAACCGCATTCCCAAGCGCACTCTCGATGAGTTCTACGCTCGCCATGCTCGCAAGATCCCTAACAAGGATACCAACGATAACTCGCATGAGAACCTGATCGACGCATGAGATGTGTGTTGCGCTGAATCCTGTGTCTTGGGCTATGTTGAGGTAAACTATCGCCGTGCGAGGAGGTGGAAATGGAAAGCTAGAGAGCCCTGGCGAGGGGATTAGTAGGTCCCATTTTTGTCGATGTCAATTGCATATACTCCTATCTTTTCAATGTTGTTCTTGTTATGCGGCTATTCGTATCTTTCTTGATTTTTTGGTCTTTTCTTGCTCGAGAATGATATAATATCAAATCTATTCTATTTTCGTTCTTTACAAAATTATGGGGTGATTGGGCTATTCGTCTAGTCTTTTGTAGGTGGTAAATAATAGGCTGCTGGGGTTCCGAAGTCCAATTTTGGAAAGATGCATGGACCTCGGGATGTTCGATGTCTGATGAGTCAGGCATTAGTCAGGCATTAGTCAGGCATCCAATGAGGACAGACCTCGGGGTCCTGTTTGTATGTAATTAGCTATAACATTCCTCCCTCTTCTCCTTTTCTCTCTTGATTTCCATCGTATGATACATTATCGAATCGATTTCAGGGGACCGGCTAGTTCGTCCATGTTGTGTCTATGATGGTCTTCTGTAGGTGATAGAGAATAGACTGTTATTGTTCTAGAGTCTAAAACTATCTATGGTCATGAAGACGGTCCAGAAAAATGAAGACAAAAGACCGAAAATGGGATATCAATGTGTTTTTTTTTGTTTTTACTTTTAACCAAAAAGAATCAACCCCCGGAATCATGAAATGAAAGACTGCAATGAAAACGCTTTTCCATGACCTCCCGCAATGTAGAGCATAAAAGCATCGACGAATCATGAAAACCTCTCATAAACAGAGGAACGAAAAAAAAAAAAAGATATGAAACTGTCAGGGTATTTCATCCCGACGTAAAAAAGAAGCATCTGAATTCAGAAAGCGCCTAGAAGCGCAGATCCCAGTTGATCTTGGGACCCAGGCGGGGAAGTTCGTCGGCGACCTGCTGAACATCCTTGTCACCGCGACCACTCAGGTTGAGAACGATGTTCTGACCCTTCTCCATTGTCTTGGCGACTTGCATGACACCCCAGACGGCGTGCGAAGACTCCAATGCAGGGATGATACCCTCGTGTTGGGCGAGAGCACGGAAACCAGCGAGGGCCTGGCTATCGTCGGCAGCAATGAAGGTAGCGCGGTTGGAATCTTTCCAGTTGCTCAGCTCGGGGCCGACACCGGGGTAATCGAGACCAGCAGAGATTGAGTGGGTATCCGAGATCTGACCGTGCTCGTTCTGCAGGACGTAGGTGCGCACACCGTGGAGGACACCGTGGGAACCACCAGAGAGGGTAGCAGAGTGGCGGTTGGTATCAACACCATCTCCGGCAGCCTCGACACCGATGAGCTTGACGCTAGGATCATTGGAGAAGGGATAGAACATTCCGACAGCGTTGGAACCACCGCCAACACAGGCGATGACGGCATCGGGGAGTTTGCCAATCTGGGCCTGCATTTGTTCCTTGGTCTCGTTTCCGATCACGGACTGGAAAGTACGAACGATGGTAGGGAAGGGGTGGGGTCCAATGGCGGATCCGATAATGTAGTGAGTGGTATCAAGTTCAACGACCCAGGCGCGGAGAGCTTCGTTAACTGCATCACGAAGGGTGCGGCTTCCAGCCTCAACAGCGACGACGGAGGCGCCGAGGAGCTTCATACGGAAGACGTTGAGCCCTTGGCGGCGCACATCTTCGGCACCCATGAAAACGGTACAGGCCATGCCAAACTTGGCGCAAACTGTGGCGGTAGCAACACCGTGCTGGCCAGCACCAGTCTCGGCAATGATGCGGGTCTTGCCCAAGCGACGGGCAATCAAAATTTGACCAAGAGCATTGTTGATCTTGTGACTTCCGGTGTGGTTGAGGTCCTCACGCTTCAACCAGATGTTGGCACCGCCAACCTCATCGGTCAAACGCTGGGCCAGGTGAAGGCTGCTGGGACGGCCCATGTACGGGTAGTAAGAACGGAATTCTTCCCAGAAATTGGGGTCGTTGTTGGCAACATCGAAGCCGCGTTCGAGCTCGCCCAAGCAATCCATAAGGGACTCAGGGACATACTGTCCACCGAACTCGCCGAATCGCGAGGGCTGGGAGGATGCATCCTTTGTCAAGTTGAGGGCCTCAAACTGATCAGCGAGACCGGGTCCGGCGGGGGTGTCGGCATCGGTAATAACTTTGGTAGCTTGAACCTGGCCAGAAGGCTGGGCCTTCTCAATGGCCTCGAGAATGTTGATCTCGCGAGTGAAAGCGCCGGTGGCATCACGCTCACGCTTGCGTCCGGTAATGCTGGAGAGGTACTCCTCGGCAGCCTTGGCGGCCTGGCCAGCAGGGGCCTTGCCAACGCAAGTGATAATCTGACTACCAATGACAACACCCTCGGCCTGCTCCTGGACAGACAAGAAGTGCTCACGGGTGCTGACACCGAATCCCAATGCAGCAGGTACATTGCCCGAATATTCATGAACGCGGTTGAGAAGCTCGGGGATATTGGCGCTCAATGAGCCAGTGGCACCAGTCACACCCATGCGGGAAACAACGTAGATAAAGCTATCTGCGATCTTGCAGAGGAGACGCATGCGAGCATCGGAGGTGGCAGGGGCGATAAGGGGAACGTATGAGAGACTGAAACAGAGTAAACATGTTAGACAATCATAGACAAGTGAAAAAGATTTCAAAAGAAGGAAAGTTTGAGACAAGCTCACCCAGCGCTCGAGCAAAGGTCACGGAAACGGACAGCCTCCTCGGGGGGCAAGTCAACCATGATGAAACCATTGACACCAGCCTCCTTGCAGTCACGGAGCATACGCTCCTCACCATACTTGAGGACAGGGTTGAAGTAACCCATGAGCATCAGAGGGGTCTGGAGACCCCGGCTGCGGGCAGTGCGGACAAGCTCAAGGACGGTAGTAAGGGTGACACCATTCTCAAGGGCCTTTGTATTAGCAGTCTGAATGGTTGGGCCATCAGCGATGGGGTCTGTGAAAGGAATGCCAAGCTCGATAATATCTGAGATGTGAGACCGAATGTCAGTAAAGATCGTCCCTTTGAGCAACTTTCACTTTGGGGGGGGAATTCACTTACCGGCGCCACCATTCTCGAGACCAAGGAGGATATCAACAGCCTCCTCGACTGTGGGATATCCTGCAGTAATGTAGGCCACAAGGGCCGCACGTTTCTGTGCCTTGCACTTCGCGAAAGTCTGCTTGATAGCTTCCATGATGAAAGGCGATGCAGAAGTGGCGGGGCAAAAGAGTGTGGGGATAAGAAGAAAGGGAAGAGGAAGAGGCCAATGGAGGGCAAACAGTCCCTATATATATGTGCAAGATGAAATGATCGCACGTGAATGGTTAGGTGTGGAATGGGATAAGATGAATGTTATAAAAAAGCAAACGATCTGTATGATGAGTCAAATCCAATTACCCTTTTTTCGAGGCCGGTTTCGCCGGCCCCGCGTCACGTGCCCTGATAAGATAGTAAGTCAGCTGACCTTATCATCTCTATATAGAAGGTGGGACAAATATAGGGTTGGTTGTTTCACGTGATATGGTTTACATCTGTTACTGCTACCATATCACAGATATGCCATTTCAAAGGTTATAAGTACATAGAAAGGTCTCTTACACAAAGTATGCTTTTTACACTGCCTTTTTATCCAACTTAAACTACATTCAAAAAGACCACTAGAAAGACATTACAAGAGCGCATAAGCGGCCGACTATTGTTGTTATGATTATCATTGAAAAGAGAAAATAAAGAAAGAGAGAGATTCTGTTGTTAGTACAAAATACTACAGTACTCAGTTGTTAAAAAATCGAGAAAAAAATACTAGTATGAAAGGATCAGCATGATTCACATAGACAGAAGTGTTACTTAACTACTAGGGAGGGTACATGTACGTTCCACAAGAGACATGGCTGATTAAGAAGGATTGAAGTGAAAGTAATCTGAAGATCTGCAATGCAACAACTATGATTCAGAGTAGGTAAAATTAAGGCAGAGAAAACTAAGGATAATAAACGGTCCAACCGTTCAAGTCCCAAACGCCAGAACAATGCAGTAGGTAGTAAGTGACAACAACCCTCAGCTCAAATAACAAGAAGTGGTAAGTACCGAACCAACTCCGAACAAAACTTTCAAACAGAGAAGTGAAAAGTAAACAGGGACCGGATGAGGAAGACCCCGAGACACACGAAGAGGACTCCGTAGTGTCAGGACATCCCCACCCAAGTACCCCATCCAAAATACACCAAGGAATTGAATAAAATGGACGAAACCGCCAAGATTCCAATAAAAAATAAAACAAAAACCCCAGTCTATCCCATTTCCAATCCAAAAAGAACCCGCGAATGCAAAAGGAATGACAAGCAAGCGCCCGCTATGCTGAATGGTAGTACAAAAGCCCAGAATGTATGTTTTTGGTGCGCAAAAAAAGGGAGTGGAAGCCGCAATGCCCGGCATATAGAATATGCAACCCAAGGAAGGAATGAACAAGACACCGTCTAGATGCGAGGAACAGGTCTCAGAGTGGAACAAAGTCCAGAATGTCAAAGATGTCAAAAAGCAGATATGCAAAGGTCGCAAGTTTGGGTGTGCGGTGAGGGCATCAGCCATAATAATGTTGTAGTGGGAGGGACGTAAAATCATGATCAATGTGCGAGATGCGAGGTCGAGCAGATACAAGGGCCCTTCCTTCCTTTTCAGGTGGGAAGAGAGCTTGTCTCTGGTGGGCCGGCAATCCGCTGTCTGGGCTTGGTAAGGAGTGGCAGGAAAAATAAAATCGTATCTTCAAAAAAAAGGCGGAGGGGAAGTATGAAAAATAGAATGGAAGGAAAACGCAGCAAAAAAAAATCAAATACAGGGACCAGCCGGGAGGGGGATCAGTGGCCGCCATGGGCCGTATCGTGCATGTTGTACACGGGATCCAAGTAGGTGTAGCATGCGCCATTGCCTGGTGCGCCCGTTTGAGGAGTATTGGGGCCGAGAGGATGCATGTCCCAAGATGGTCGAGGAGCCGGGGCTGCCAGACCATGGGAACTCTGGGGGTGGCACATGGCTGGATATGAGTATCCTCCAACAGATGTATAAGGCTGGGTCACTGCGATCATGGATCGGAGATCGGGTGCCGAAGACAAGTGGGAGACGGAGTGGTCGGCTTGGGAGTAGTTCTGGACTGGCATGCTAGTGTAATTGTGACCAGCACCAGCGTCGGAGATGGACTGCGGGGAGTTGGCAGTGTGAGGTTCGGTACCAGAATCAGAACCAGTGCCATGACTAGCATGGCTAGTGTAGGTGGTGGTCATCGGTGTGGGGAGAGCACCGGCGGTGGAGGAATAGCTGGCAGACTAGACAGAAGAGGAAGATTAGTAACTTGTCAAAATAAGCTGTGAAGTTTCAAAGACATACGTATTTCCCAATGATCTTCTTCAGTGCGTGGCTCAGGACCTTCCAGGGGAAGACCTTAACATCCTTCTCAATGTTGCGAGGCTTGGGAGCAGGGAAGCCCATGATCACCTTGAAGAACTCTTCGCTGTCAACCTTGGCCTTGGAGACGGTAAGAGGGCGGAATCCCTCCAAGTTGCGACGAATACGATTCTTTTCTTCAACAGTGAAGCGCACAGCGACAAGGGACTCAAGCAAATAGATGGTATCCACGCTGGTCACGTAGCACTCATTCTTCTCCTCCCATAGAATGCAACTGATGCAGATACTGCTCGGCGCGCGATCCTCAGGAGTAACAGCCTTGAACTCGCCCTGGATGGTACTCCCAGTTTGCGAGCGGGTGAATTGCACCAGGCGGCGTTGGGATGTGCGTTCTTCCTTCGACCAGCCTTGTGTCATAGTATCGAGATCCCCGTTGAGCTTGAGAATAGCCTTGGTGGGATATATAGCATAAGGGTTGAAGGCTGGGTTGTGGGGCATGGAGTGCGTTTGGATGGTAGAGGTGCGGATGAGAGTGGGGTTTGAAGCACCACGCTGGGTGGGGCCTTTGTGCTGAGGAAGACCATGTGTCAAGGGGAGACCTGCATTGCGAGGATCATTGCTCACGGAGCCGTAAGAGGGGCTCCAGGCTGGGGTGATGGGGGAAGGAGCACGGAGGGCGGGCTGAGGGGTGGCCGAAACAGAAGAGTATTGGCCAGAGCCGGTCTGGGGAGAGGATGCAGCGTGATATGGTGCGACAAACCCGGCCATGGCGGGAAGAGGCTGCAAGTAAGGCGAGTAAGAGGCAGACACAGAGCGGCTGTGGTATCCCTCGTGGTGCTCAACCTTGGGGATCACGGATCCGGTGTGTCGTTTGGCAGATGTCGCAGGAACATCAGAGTATGAGGAGAATTTTCTCTTGCGGGAATCCTCTGATGGCGAGGGGTGGGAAGCTTGCTCATAAGTATACACACCAACCTGAAGAGAAGTAGCCGGACAGTCATCCTGGGTCTCCATTGTGACGGACAGAGGAACGGCAAAAGATGGGGATCCAGTAGATAAGAATGCAGGTACATCAGCCGAAAGACCGTACTGGAACGCGGAGCCCTGGAATCCAAGGAAATGCGGGAGTGATTCACACTTCTTTGAGCCAAAAACAACATACAAAGCTGCGTATGAGGAAGCGTGGAGGTCATAGGGGCACTGGATCTGGACCATCACCCTAGTTCCTTCACTGCCCCGCTGGGGACTGTAAGTCACAATTTCGGGTAGCTGACGGTGGCGTGTACCCAACATGGGCGACTGAGACTCTTCGTACGAGCTAGCATATTCGTTGGGCAGATATGGAACGCAATCCGAGATCTGACTTGCCTGGTCGGCCATAGGTGAGGGAACCATCGGGGTCGTCACATAAGGTGATTGACCGTAGTTCGAGTAAGAAGCAGCATCCTGCAAAGACCGAGTGGAACCATAATCTGTGTTCAGTCTTAGCACACGGGATACTCCCAAAATCACGACAAACCAAGTTCTTCAAAATGCAACGTACCTATTATGGCGCCGGCAACGGGCTTCTGGAAAGCAGACATTGACAAGATGGGCTCAGACTTGGCCCACAGGCCGTCCGAAAATGCACTGACAAACTGTGACTCTTCTGAGTCCGACAGATCCAATGACTCGCCGAGTATGAGCGGCGTTTGAAAATCCGGGTCGAACTGTGACGGAACAAGAAGAGACAAGTCAGCGGGCAGGTTTCTCACACTGAAAATAGGGCAAGGGTTGAGAAGATTCAAACAGAACCAAAACATGCGGGCATCCACAAGGGAAAAGGGAAAGAGAGAGAGACAAAATCCAAAAGGTGGGAAAATCTTACCAAAACACCGTGTGTCTTCGAATAAGCCAGCTTGAAGATGTTGCAGCGAGTGCAACGAGACAGAACCTCCTGAAGCGAATGACTGGGAATTTATTCCAAACGATTGTAGGGTCGAAAAGCTCAACCAAAGATTAAGTGCTCTCCGAGACAGAACGAGCGACGAGATGAAGCAGCTGTCGGTCTCACAAGATTGGCAACAAAAAGCCTCGAATCACCATCCAGGAATAAACCACGAAAGCTGAGACTAGGAACGGCTGGCTGCAGCAATAGACTTAGATCTCGACCGTAGTGCCCAAAGGTTCATAAAGAGAAGTAGAAGAACTAGTTGGCCTAGATGTCCAAGGGAAAATGTCCACCGCCAATTGGGACGGGAAGAGCCGAGATTGGTTGGAGATGACGAGAGCAACGAACGTGGACTGGAGAGGTTTCGCTTTTCTTTATTTTCCTCCGCGAGGTGTTTCGGGAAAGTCTTCACGAAGATTGGGCCACAATGAACAAGATCACGATGATAGGCTACTCAATTAATGAGTATACGAGAACGTTTTCAGACTATGGAAACCGGATCGGTGCATAGGGGGGGGAGGGAAATGAACTCACCGAGATGAATCAAGGTGAAAAATAAAAGAGAGAAGGTCTGATCTGAGACCAAGTTTCTGATGTTAACCCAAGCTAATATGCAAGATCCGAGGGTCGTTCAACCTGAAGAAAGAGTCTAATGTCAACAACAAACACTTGGACAATAGCGGGACGGGGGAGCTATCCGACGGCTCTGACAACCATCGTCATTTCCTGTCGTTGGTATAGTTCAAAGAATACAAATTCCAGCTGCAAGGGGAATAACCAAAAGATCAAGAGCCGAAAAAGGAAGTATGCAAGGCACGAGGGGAAACAAGTGAGACCGTGGGCAAAGGGAGGGGTGCACATTGATACTAACCTTAAGCTGATGAACCGATCTGCCTGAATAGTTCCTTTCTTGTATCCAATATTTCCTTAATGACTCTGAGACCCTTCCAAACAGAGGCGATTCCACTAGATCGAGAAGTGTCTTCAGCCGAGACAAATAGAGCGATTGGTTGAATTTCAGTTGTCCAATATCCAGTATAGCCTGTCGCAAGTACAAAAGCCCGACGAGAATCCTTTTTTTTTTTTCGCAAGTTGGATGTTCAACTGAGACCGCGGAGCAAACGGGGATCTACAGAGATATCGCGCAAACGCAGTTGTCGGGGCAAATCACACTTTTTTTTCGATCCTTAGTTTCCAAATCGGGGTTTCCAATATCAAGGTCGGAAAATCCAGGATTCCAGCAAGGCGAAGCAAAAAAAAAAAAGAATTAAATATTATAGGCGAGGTATAATTCCGATAAACGTAGCGAACGTGGTTCTCGTAGCAGCAGATAAGCGAGCGTAAGAGCGAACGTGGTGAGCGAATGTGTGACTTAGAAAGTCATAATAAATTTCAAAGGGGATGGAAAGTGGGATGCAAGGAAGATGGGACCAGAAGGGTTAAAAGCAACTGATTTGAGGATTATATGGATTATTATTAGCAGGCAGAGCAGGTCAGAGTACAATTTACGACCTAAACTGTATAAGGCCAGCTGTGGGGGGGTGGTTTTTTAGTTTTTTTTATATATAATATATAATATATATTTTTATTTTTATTATATATTATTATTTATCTTTTAGTCAGAATTCAATTAAATTGATCCTCTTAAAGGAGTCGGACTAAAAGACTAGTGGGAAATCCTGGCGGGGGATGCACAGAGGGGGGAAACTTGGCATTCGACAGTATTATTACCTGGGATATACATAGAAACATCCTCCGTAGAGTACTTTACCATGGTCACACAATCCAGGGTTTTCATAATTCTCGAGTATCGAAATATCAGGGCGGAGCATCTACTCCGTACAAACGAAAAGGTCGGAAGCCACTAGAAGCCGACTTTTGCTTTCCGGGATGTCCGACCAGTCAGATCCACCTATTCTTTTCTTAGATACGATGTTAGCTCGTATGGGCATATGTGGTAGTACTCCGTATATGAATCTTCTATTTCAAAAACCCTTGGGACTGATAAACTGATAACCAACAAACAACATACCATCGGGGACGAAATAAAGGAACGTGGTGATGTTCTCGGGATAAACACCAATCTGGTAGCGCAGGTCTGGCGGCGCAACCCGCCAGAAAAAGAAAAGTGGAGAATCCTCCAGCATGTGGAAAAGGGAAAAAAAAAAAGAAAAAGGAAAAAGTTTTATGTCCGCAGAGCAGGAATGGCCTTATGGCCATATACTCCGTAGAATTCAGCCCGATGGTTACCTTGTGCTGTTGTGTGGTCTTTTACCGGCTGACTTCCCAAGCATAGCCTCTTTGTTTTTTTCCCAAAGGGTCGAGTACTGTAACCCTGTCGAGAAGAAACCATGTCAACAAGGTGAAGGTCCCTCCAATCAGGGATTGTGTCTATAACGAGCACTCTCTCCGAAGGGCTCCTCTCTTTACTATATCCCTACCAATCAAAAAAGCTTCACCGGCAACCTTGTTATGTTTTCTTTTCTTTTCGTCTTTTTTCCTCCTTATATTTAGCTCCCCTACCTCGGTATCGGGTACTTTTTCAAGTCGGAACACTGTTTTACAACGTAATTATGATTCTTATTATTTTCCTCCAGTACTTTTCCTTACTGTGTAATATGATCTCCAGGGCTCCAGGGCTGACCCCTTTGTCAGCATCCCCTCCTTACGCCGAACCTTGGGTCAGATATCGATGCCGAACGAAAGTGGAAAAAGACCCTTCTTTCAAAGGTTTTCTCCGGGTGCTCCACTTCCGATCTCTACCATAGGGTTCCGTCACGATCGTACATCTCGTGTCGTCATGTCGGTCAATATGATAATTCACTTTTTATTTTATTTTATTTTATTTATTTGTTTATTTTCCTTTCCCCGACACGAGGCTGCATGTAGTGTACTCCCACGACATAGATTCTCAATCCTCCGTACTACAGATGAGTGAAAGTAAATCCCCAGATATTTCCCAATCGAGCAAGATCGTAACCTTGCCAGGTTCCAAGGTTTTCCGGACGCATTAGGATCTTGGAAACTGTTAAGCTTACCGTCATCTGATCCGAATGTAAATAGAAACGAATACGATGCCTAGGTAAATAATAACCTTGGTAAGCCAACAGGTTTTCCAATTGTCCAACTAAAAAGAAAAGACTAAAAAAAAAAAAATACGAAGGGTCTAAGTTTAGCACACCTTGCATTATTTCAGGTGACTCGGTGGCCTGACTATGCAAGGGTCCCAGCCTATGATTGGTGGTTTTGGTGCCCCCCCTCTAAACCCGATCGGGTATCACTTCTTGAGCCCGGGCATCCGTGCTCCCCTCAAGGTAACGGAACCGTTCCATTATCAGCTGGCCACTTGGGCACTCTGCACTGTCACCTCAACTTCTCAGTTATATATTTAGATCTATATCTTTATATATCTTCGCTATTCAATATGACTACATATGTACGGAGTACGGAGATGTAAATATATTCAGCTGCATATACATGTATACTACATGTGCATAAATTCCTATTCCAACGGCTCCCGGCCCACGGGCTCCCCAGTAGTGATCAACATCCCCATGCGTAGGAGATCATTGTTCGACAGGATAATTGCCCGACGCAGCGCGTCAAGGGCTGCAGTTCCGTAAGAACGTCAACCATGTTATTGTTACAGATGCAGATGCAGACGCAAGACGCAAGATGTTGGAAATAGAATCGAAAATGTCCGTTCAGGATTTCTTCCATTCGTGAGTAATAGTTACGGGTTCCTCGATGAGATCATAGATACAAGGATTTGATCTATATGGGGAAGGAACCTCGGAACGGAAAGAAGTTTATTTCTCTCCTCCGAAAAGAAAAAGAAAAAAAACAGAGGAAAATAAATAGAAAGAAAAAGAAAAAGGAAAGAAAACACGCTAAACCAAAGAGGCGTTAACGGTTCGGATGCACAACTCCGGATTCATTATTTCGTGCAGCTCCATGTTATATGATATACAAGAAAGGGATAAAAAGGGAAAAGGGGGGGGGGGGAATCAAAATGTGATCAAGTTCCTATCGATAAGCTACTTGACTCCGCGATTTTGCCACGTTGAAGACAGTCCCGTCCAGTGGACACCCAGATTCAATGTTATGGTACGGAATACGGAGCACGGAATACAGGCTACGGAATATTCGGAGTACTATTTATGAATTCATCCCAAGTTAATACGGAGTACATACTCGAAATTCGGTAATGGGGCTCAGTCGAGCAATACAGTGGAGCGCGCCATGATCAGCAATCTGACCAAGAAGCTTCAATCGGATCAGCGATCGCATCCAAAACGGTCAACGGCTTCTTCAGGCACTGTCGGTTAAATGGCTTTATTAGATTATTGTTTTGATACCTTCCTTCTTTCCCTTGCTATTCGTTCCAACGTACTTAATAATGTTCCCTACATGCATGTCAATCTAAATGTACTCCGTATCAATGTTGATATTCATATACTCCCAACCACCCACCCAACCACCTCAAATATCAAACAGAGCAAGGAGCATCTCACCAAAGGGACCAATCTATATCAAATCCCACTTATCCCTTTAGCAATTGTAAACCCAATGAATAATCTTATTAGTTTCGGAATACGGAGGAACGGGAAAATCATTTCCCATCCGCGTTTGCACACCTTTAATTCGGTCAATCTTCGGGAGCAAGATTCAATCCCCACATCCACTACCCAACCTCCCCCGAAACCCCCGAAATCGCCAAAGCGGAAAATTAAACAAAACAGCGGAAAAGGAATGAAATCCACAAAGTCAAGAAGACTATTGCCCCGAAGTAGACCTTGTATCCCCATTGATCGACCACCCCCAATCTCCTAACTAGCGTTTCAAGCCACAAAGAATTTTCAATTCCGTCGGCTCATCCACATCCTTCGAAGCTTCCAAAGAAAAAAGCGGATCACCATAACCCTCCAAAGGGCTTCGGAGCTGCAACCTTGTTTGGAGCCGTCAATACTATACTCGACACTACCATTGGCAGACAAAGGCTCCATCCATATATCCATTCTGATATTATTGTAAGTGGGTAACCATCATCCACTAAGGATTCGGACTCTCCGGTTCCTGCTTTTATCTTTTATTGTTTATCTTTCTGCCTATTAAACGTTAATTTATTATTTGTTAATTTATTATGATTATTATTTACTCCGTACATTATTTCGCGTCAAACGATATACTATGCTTTGCATCTTCAACCTTAGTCCCTTATCCGCCTACTCCGTACCAGTTCCGGAGTAAAGGGTTACAGGTTAACTCTATCTGCCCTTCCTAGCCAATATTTGGAATATGCAGGTACAACCGCACTATTGCCTGCGCGTCTACTTCCTATCCCGTCAATAGTATGTACGTGATCTCGCCACTCGTGCTGGTGTCTATGTCTGTGCCTTTCTTGCGTGTGGGGGGAAGGCAACACTGCATATCGAGCACGGGTTGAGGAGGATTATTAAATTGTTGGGTAAGGATCTTCGTCGGCAATCCCTTCGAGGGATTGAAATCCCAAGGAGCACAAAATATCAGGTACCTAGTTAAGTGAAGACCTTGCTGCATGGTGGGAGGGGATTGGTGCGCGGATCATGGGGGGAAATACCTAGGTAAACCCCTCGGAGTGAAACATCGTCAGAGACACTGATGGCGCTTTCTCTCTCTTTGCCCTGGTTCAGGTTCACCACCCTTACATTTTGTATTTCAGCTCCTCCTGGTTCTGTTGGCGAAGGGGGAGGGACAAACGGAAACGATCCTCAATTTTTTTAAAAAAAAAAAAAAAAATACCGGTGTCGTTGACGGAGTCGAAGATCACCGGCTTGCCCTTGTTCAGTACTGCGCCATAACTCGGAGGAATGTGACGTGGACCCGCTTTGCGTCTTGGGAGGTGGTCCGACTGCTCATTTACATCTCTGACTGTTCTACGGAGTAGAGAGAGGGGAAGATTAATGTCGGCTATCTTAATTCTACGTGAAGAAGGATCCGACTTTCGATGTCGGGTTCGTATATCGCATGTCCTAAAAGTTGAACGATAGAGGAATCCAGCGCCACTTTACCCATCATGAGTGGCTAATCAAAATCGCAAATCACGCCTCGGGATCAATTACATCTCTGCCATGGTCTTCTTTTTTTTATCTTTTTCTTTTTTTTTTGGCCCCCCCTGCAACGAAGATCTTCTCCCACAGGGTAGCCTCATTTGTCGACGATCCTTCCATCACAGAGGGAGGTGTCACTCCGCCTTATTAGCTCCATCCTCGATAGCCACTCACAAGCAGAGAATTATATAGCGGTGGAAACCGGTGCTAGCTTTAACTTTCCTTAGCCCCTCAAGGAAAAAAGCGGTTATTAGAAGCGTACCTCCATACGAAGGACATATACTCCGTACATACAGAATAACTATGCTCCGTACAACGTACATATGTACTCATACCTCCCGCGCTTCCGGGGAATGAACGTTAATAGGGTTCCGCGCCTTCCCTCTGGGTAATTGTCGTTCCCCGATAGATGGAAAACGAGGTTAACTGTTTTAAGCACGGAGCTAAAAGTTAGGTAAATTCCCCAGTAGTCCGGTTAATACTATCTATCTATCGGTTATATTCCACATTCGCCTGCACTATCCTCTGTTTTCCGGTGGTAGCCCTGATAATATTGCATAACAATGAAACACCGGATGAGAAACAAGATTATCGCAGGGACTTGCGGTCAAAATTGACAGCAGGGGATCAGTTTCACCTTTCAAACCGGGCTTTGTGGATGTCGGGATTTGTCACGCTCGTAACTTTGCGTAGAAGGTTGGCTAACAGACATCTCCATATGGATCAGCGATGCATCCTCCCGCCGCATCTAAATCGAAGTCACTCGGGCTCGTATGTTTCAGTTGGGGGAGCAGAATTGGAAGGACTGCCAAGAGGGAGGGTCTTATCAACTTCGTGAGCTCTTTGTTGCAGGATGCCTTTAGCATGACCAATGAAGAGATTGCGCAACTCTAGGATTGTTGATCTTGTACCCACGTGGGTCTTCGTTGCTTTCATGCTCACTGCCTGTATAAAAAAATCACTTATATCTAGGGCGCTTTAAGTGTAGATCTTAACTGATTAGCTGATGTCGTGGATTTGATGCGAGATTCCGCGTCCTTTGAGTTTTGCCCCCCCCCCCCTTCACCCTCCTCTTGTATCAAGCATATTTAAGCGAAACTATCTCAATTTTAGATTTCTTTAGCCGTCTGAAAAACGTGGTGGCCTAGCTCATAACGTGTAGCTCATTGGGTGCTCGATGCGAGTCAGGGGCTGGGACGGAGATCTTCGTGGCGATCTGGTTCGGATTACAACATACAAGCTTGGGCGGGATCTGGGATTCGATAGATATTGGAGGTACGATTATATATGTTTGCGATATCATATTTGACTTTTCAGTGGGGTATAATACTATACTATGTATATCAGATTTCTCTTAATGTTATTTTAACATTGAAACAGATGGACATAAATTGTGGGAGAAGTAAATATATGTCGGTTGATAGAGTATATATATCACCACATCACACGAAAAAAAGAAGAGAATTCGACAATTTCACCCGCCAAACGCCGTAATCATAAGCGCCACTTAAAATCCAATCCCCAAATCAAGTCGTGGATCGAAATCATCGAAGTCGAAGTACGGTTTCAGGTTGATGGAACCCCCCGAATGATCAACTCTACCAAACCCTGCCACTCCTCTATTGTATACAACATAGTGAACCCATGAACCTATGAAACTTTATTTTTCGAGCTCCATATTCAAGTTTATATTGAAGTTTCGCCCCCAAAACTCTAAGTAGAAACCGAACGTTGAACCTCTAACGTACTCCGTACTCCGTAGTATATCGGACTCCGTAGTATATTCCGTGAAGTGGAGTAGCGTGTATAGTCGCACCAATCAGAGCAAAATAAAGTCGAATCCTGGGTTCCCGGGACCCATTCTCCGACCTTTTTAGCACATCCCATTTTGGCAGCACTTTCGCATCAATCCAAACCATACCAAATCGAGCTCGCTGCTTCGCTGGTAGCTCCAGTCAACTATTTCTCTTTGGTCCATCGCCGCACGCTACCCCATCCTAGTCATGTGGGATTCGCTAAATCAGACCAGTACAAAGTTCTGACTTGAGTAAAGTGCACGGTCTATAGGTTTATCCATTGCTTTCCACTTTTTTTCCATGCGCTTGTCTCCACCTAAGAAAACGTGGTTTGTTTATGTACATATTTTGTCCCGTCAATGCCAAGGTAGGCAGCAGCTTTTATCAGTTTATAACGCCCATGAACCATTAACCTTTGTTAAGGTTAATCTATATTGTATATTGGTACCAGCCTTTGGATTCTATGGTACATTATGTACAATATACTACATAACTACCTAATATCTTTTATTTTGGATATACATACGGAGTACAGATATAAAGACCTGTTTTCTTTACTTCATCGCCCCACCTGCGTCCACTGGATTCAATCCCCCAAAAAAAAGGCGCAAAAGGAAAAAAAAAAGAGAAAATCATAGTAATCCACTGCACTTGGCATCTAAATCCTCCAAATAAACAGATTTATTCTATGGAAAGAATGGAAAAGCAGGCAACCTAAGGAGTAAATGGCATGGTACATAGCAGCGACCGGGAGAACATCGGTAAAATATACCGGACTAAGCCTAATTTGAAAACCACCCTAGTACCAAAGAAGAAAAAGAACCCTCCCAAAAAAAAATTCGCCAATACCACAAGACCATTCGGAACATATCCGAGTCGGGGTGAGTCGGGGGAAGCTGGTAGACCCTGAAAAGCGGTCCACGAGGTTGTTCAAGCTGCCATTGAAGAGCGTTGCGCTAACTTCGCGCGCCAACCCAAACTGTTCAGGGCGAGCAAGCATACTGTACATACCGCTTTAGGGCTGTCTCACTTTTTAGTTCGCACTCAGAATTTAGCATCGAGCTTAATATAGTGTACACCGTAAGAAAAAAAAAAAAAAAAAAAAGGAGCTATTATTAGCGAACGGGAACATTATTGTACTACGGCTACGGAGTACTCCGTACTCCGAACTACAACATATGTAACAACCGACTTTGACACTGCGTCATGCAGTAGGATGATTGCTGGAATAGGGTTCGGGGGATCGTGACGTGGGAGTTCGTTGCAGATTGCTTATTGCTTATTGCTTATTGCTTATTGTTTATTGTTCGTTGGATCATTGGTTCGTTCACCTATTCGAATGGAATGACAGGATCAACAATCCGCCGCATCAGAAGGTTTAGCGCGTTTGAGGTTTAGACCGTTTTGCTGGTGGATTAGAGTGTTCCAATGAATACTAGCTGTGGTTATGTGGTCTACGGTCTATGGTCTACGGAGTAGGATTTGATGTAACGGTGGTAGTCTGTAGGTATGTGCGCTGTCGATCACTGAAGAAGGCTAAGACTTCATCCTAGTTGTACTAGTTTGAGGGACAATTAGGGTTATTTTTTTAAAGTCATACCATGCAGCAGCACATGGCCAAAAAAGGCAGGCACTCCAGGGCTGTATTCGATAAGAATAGACTTGGCTTTATGTGGAGAGCTGAGATGAGACACAATTGATCACAACCGCACGGGGCAGAACCAGGTCGGAACACCGACCCACAAACTTCTAGAAATAGAAGATCTCCAGAGCACTTTTGTATCCACTAAACAACCTCTTTTTGGATGCTTTGCCAGGAATAGAAGGAAACGAAACTTGAGGGGTTGATGAGGTGATTCTCGGGAATCCTCTAGAAGATGGAGGCGCTCTCTTGCACGGTACGGTCGTAACAGACGGGGAAAAGTTTGGACCAAAATCCATAGAGTTCCGGTCTATCGTCCCGCACCTCAACCAGCCATTTGGCGAATGCAAATTCGGTCTGGAAAGGATTCGGGCTTCGATAAGGAGCGACCTGATCCATGTTAGTGTGGGACCCAGGTACGCTAAATCAAGACGGCAATAACTCACCTCGGAATATCGCTGTAGAGCCTGGTGATACTTCTCCGAAAGACCAAGCTTACGAAGAGTCGGCATGCGGATTCCCTTTGCCGCGATGCTGTATGCATGGTTGATATTTTCTCGCTCGGCAAACGAGGAATCTCCGATCACGACGCCGCCCGGTAGCTTCTTATGCTGATGGGCGTGAGCAACCTCGATCAGACGGGTGAGCAAGTCGGCTTCCCAGTTCTCGAAAAGAGGATGGCGGAATTCTTTGATGTGTCGCTGGAGCAGCCACAGTTCACGCTTCAGTCGGACTGTATTGACTTGCAGCTTTGCGAGTCTTCGTTCGATATGCTTGTTGAGGGTTTGAAGGGCATAGTGAGTGGCGTCGAAGGACTGTATTGACTGTTAGTATCAACAGGGAATTTCATACGCTCGATGTTTTCCCGATGCGGCAATACCTGAAAACTACCTTCATCCCACGAATCATCTAGCAACCGCCGGGAGTCCGACACATGAGGCATACAACCATTTCCGCGAGAAACGGAGCGAGAGACTTGTCGGATGGGGATGCGGTCCCTTTTGGAGTTCATGTTGGGGGGTGAGATCGGAAATGAATGAAAGGATTTGTGATACAATGAGCGAGCTCGAGATTGGGTTACTCGATTGGATTCTAATAAGAGTGGATGAGAGATAAAAGTGGCGATGATATGCTGAAGATGCAAATACATTGTGAGGTGGTGAGGTGGTGATGCGTCAAGTGAGGCGGTCCAGGAGGAAGGTACGAAGAACACTCGTAGTTGCTGCAAAATACCTCAATTGATATGTATCATAAGTGTATAGACAGCTATATAGGCATGACTTCATGGGAATCGTAGCAAGAATCTGTTCACAGCTTACTGCCCGTAGACTTGCCAAACTCAATTACCAGTTTGCCGAACTGCGTGCCATTTTTCATATCTTCGAACAGCTCGTTAATTGCAGCCAAGTCATCTAGCTCAGTCTGCAGAACTCGCGACACCACAGGGTGGATCTTCTTCGCATTGACGAACTCAATCATCTCCTTGAACTCCTTTCGAGAGCCCATCGTGGAACCGCGGACGTCAATGTTCTTGAGGACAGCAGACATCGTAAATGTCATCTTAGGAGACACAGTCATTCCATAGATAGAGAGGACACCACCAGCCTGTGAATGTGAGTACTTTCATCGGTAATTGAATGAATGTCCCGTGGCACTCACCTTGAGCAACTTAACAGATTTCTCAATAGAATCACCACCGGCACCATCAATGACGGCATCGAAGTTCTTCTTCCCAGCTGGGAGCATACCCAACAGCTTTTTTTCCCACCCATCCTCCTTATAACTAATACCACCGGTCGCACCTAGCTCAATGGCCTTCTGAATCTTCTCCTGGCTCGAACTCGTCACAAAGACATGCGCACCTCTGGCAACAGCAAATCGCAACACCATCAGAGCCACACCGCCACCAATGCCAGTAATCAAGACAGCAGCACCATCCCCAGAGTTCCTCTCGCCAGCCTTGGTAATCAGAGCTCTCCAGCCCGTCAAGCCCGTCAGGGGCAGAGCTGCAGCCTCGGCATCAGAGAGATGCTCTGGGGCCTCCTCGACCTCCGAGTACTCGATGGTAATATATTCCTGCAATGTCCCCTTATCATAAACCTTGGTGCCTCCCATGATTCGGTTTCCAGTAGCCTCCTCCGGCCCGTCAGGCGAATCCTTCCAGCCAACACTGGGGCTCAAGATCACCCGCTTGCCCTGCCATTTTTCTGGGCTGGGGACGTTCGGGCCAGTGCCGACAACGGTACCGACTCCATCTGCAAGCAGGGGCACATCGAAGCTCAGGCCGGGGTAGAGGTGTTGGCGGAGGAAGACGTCGCGGTGGTTGAGTGCTGCGGCAGTCAATTTCACCAGTAGCTCACCCCCTTGCGGGGAAGGCTTGGGCAGGGTGCGGAGGGAGAGCGGGTAGTAGACTTGGCCTGGCTTGCCCGGCTTGCCGTCGATTGGGGATATGTAAATTGCTTTAGACATTTTCTGGATGTGGTAGATGAAGATATGTATCAAAAATCAAAAATCAATTAACCTTGACGAAACCTTGAAAACCTTAGAAATCAGGGCGCTCGTGCGGGGATGCTTAAATGCTTATCGATAGCCGAGGTTGCTGGATTTGTTGATTATACGCCGACTGTCCGAAACTACTTGAACAATCGATGGAAACAGGAAACAGTGTCCTTATACCCTGGTATATTTCAGAAAGTAAAGCTCAGATTGAAACAAAATGCAATTAAAAACACCAAGGTTCATAATATGTTCGCCTAACATCAGAGCCCATGGGGTGTTCTTGGTCGCTGCTGTTTTATACTGACCTTTGACGGTTTCTACATTACACTTGTATGCTACATATCTCGTTAGTGGATCGAGAGAGCTGGTCTAGAATTGGTTAGATCTGTTACCTGTTACTGGTTCTGGATTTTCTGGTGATATATATTCCAGCTTCGAACAGCAAAGTAACGTACTATTGAGCATATCCATGAAAAAACTACGCACATCAAATAGCGTCTCCTGTTACTTTGATGTCTAGCCTTTTTGCAGGACCAGAAACAATGATACTGGAACCAATATAAACGAGACAGGCTAAGATGAAGGCCTGACCTGCAAGGCGGAGATCTAGGCATCGTATACCTCATTGCTTATTACGTAGACAGGGACATTGTACTGTAGGAGATGTAGGATACTAGTTTCTAGATTAGCTGTATCTTCTATCCTAGCGACTCATGGTTTACTCCATATCAGAGCTTAGCATACCGCTGACGACTCATAGGTGGCAGCGCATCAAACGTCCCGACTCGGCAACTGCTATAAAAACACCAACATTCACCCCGATCTTTTTCCTCTTTCAACTTTCATCCTGTTGACTACCCAACTCTAATCAACCTAAATCATCCCATCAACTGTCTCTATCAACTCCCACGAACTTCTATCCTTCCTATCAACCATGGTCTCGCCAAAGGCCGCGGTCAAGTCTCGCCCTGCCAGTCGCAGTCGACCAGCCGCCAAAAACAACTTCAGGGATGAGGAGGTGATCCTCCTTTGGAAGGTCGCGAAGCTGAACTACAAAGAAGTAAGACCATTCCACCCTCAGCTTGATTGATTGATTCACGTACTGAATTCGAATTTTTTAACAGGGGGATATCGCAGCTCTAGCCAAAGAGCTTAACCTTAGTGTAGGTGCTGCTCGCATGCGTTGGTCCCGACTGAAGGCCAAAATCGACGCCTTCGAGAAGAAGGCAACCGGAAACGAGACCACCACCGCCACTGCCACTGCCGAACCTGTCGATACTACTATGGAGGACACGAAGGGGGCTGAAGAAACCGACGAATCCCAAGGGGGCAACAATGACGAGGATGCGAAGTGAGCATCTTGACAACTGCTTTTTATGTCTCCGTCTGTGGAGCGTTCTGAGGAGACTTTTCGAGTTGTATCTCGTTCTTCCAAACTACAACAAAGGCTTTTTTGAAGATTGAAAATATGATACGAGAGTACACTTAAAATGCAAAGGAGACGTTAGTACCGGCGTGTAAACACTGTCGTACTCGAGGATGTGATGTCTACGCACCATAATCGTCCTGTATGCGAAAATAAAACTCATACCATGATTGATAAAGTTGTAGTTATGTATGCATATCAATATCACACATGTACTGCTATGAATTAACTCAAATTCTTAGTCATGAACGATTTCCATAGGTACGCTTGGTTTTTATTTGATCTCTTGTACGGATGCTTCTACTTCTCTACACGATATTCCAGAAAAAGAAAGCAATTGTCTTCAATTCAAGCAAACCCACTCATAAGAAATACACCTGGCTGTCAAACTAAAGCAAAGGGGCATGCGATAAACCGCAATAAGGATAAACCATGAGACTCAAATTGATCTCGTCGTAGCGACTGTAACAAGCAACATGAAAAGTATTTCACATACTGTCAGATGCACCTGACTTTGCTCCTGGGGACAGCGATTGTCGGCCTCTCACAAGTGTTGGGCGGAAAGGTAGGCTGTTCTCTCTGCCTCTGGCATCTGGAACAGAAGGTAGCAAGGCGATGCTCTGTCCTGTCTTGTCGCGGCAAGGGGAGCTTCGGCGGGAGATGGATGAGTTCACGCTGACCTCGGAAAAAGACCGGCGGGGGAGGGGATCTTCAGGCGGGAGATGGATGAGTTCACGCTGACCTCGGAAAAAGACCGGCGGGGGAGGGGATCTTCAGGCGTTCTGAGTTCTGGTACTGGACGGAGTATACTCATGGGGTTCCTAGCCTGGGACGCCGGATGTAACTCGAAATTGTTGTCGGAGGGACCTCTTCGTAGTCAAAGTCGAAAGCAAATCCATTGTCTGAATCCGATTCCATACCGTCATCCATGGTCTCAGCTGAACCACTCAATGCACAAATTCTGTGCAAAGTCCATTGCATTGACATAAGATCCCACGATGGCAATGGGTGAGTGATAGGATCGGCGGTATGAAAAGCGACTTGATCACCGGATTGTATTTCATGACTGGACCCATCGGAATACTTGATCGTGATCGAATCAGTTTGGTCGGGCGAGGATAAAAGCTTGATGGTCGGTGGCGAATGGATCGACACATTGCGAATTGTGTTTCTTGGTAACCAATAGAACCTCATAATGAATGTCTTGCCTTCATTTATGATCTCGACTGGCTCAAGTGCAAATGAACATGCTGTCCATGCTAGGTGGGTTTCAGCACTCAAGCACATCAAATTTTCGCAGATCTCTGTGCCGCTTGCACCCGATACCATACTCTTCCACCTGCCAATCTTTTCCTCGCTCCAAAACATTTTTAACGTAGTCCAGAAATTCCTCATGGCTTTGGTGTTTGCATTCTTGTAACAGGCGAATGGGACAATGTGAGCGACCTGGATTATTTGTTTTCCAGTGATCACACAGCGAGCACCGTCACGCTCTATGCACTATTCGAGGTTTCAGTATACGATTCATTTGTGTTCCACTCAAATCAAACAACTTACAGTCTTCTTAGCGGTACGGTCCCGTGTAGGTTGATTCTCGTCAGGTGCCTTCCGCTTGCTCGGGATCACTGCAGAAGTTTCGGGGTCTGCAGAAGTTTCGGGGTCTGTGAAAAATCTTGTTTTCCCTTGCCCTAAGGGATCCAGAATTAGCATTTTGTCTTGATAGATAGGGTGAAGAAGCCATGGATAGCTTACATATCCTCTGGGACTGTTCAAAAAGACTAGATTGCATCACGATCTCCGCAGTCACGTTTGAAATGGATGCCAGATTAACATTTCGTCGAAGGCTCTCAATATCCTGAAGCCAGAGAAAAGCCCAATAGGTTGATGAGACTTGGTCGCACTCGACAGATTTAGCAAATTTTTGAATCAGCTCTGTTCTCTCCTTATCGGCAAGCTCCGGTAGAGGATCGGGGGGTGAAGAAGTCTGCAGAGGTTTGGATTCCAGTATAGAGGAATCTTGGACTGGAGTGACTCTCTCGGAGTCAACAGGCTTTGGATATTCCATCATCAAGATAAAGAAGTGGAGCTGGTGGATGAAACTAGCCCTGGAGGTGTTGTGATGGTTGGCTGTGATGGAAAGGTTGGAAGGTGCTGCCTAGTAGTCACGTAGATGCCTGGTCAGGTTCCTTCCCTTTTTGGGCGACGGACAAGTTGGAAGGTGTGTGACTCACTTGACTTTACCTATCCTGGACAGTGTAAGATGTAATGCTTGGGTCACTTGGGAATTCGAAATTCATTAAAAAAAAAGGGGGGGGGTGACCGTGTCTCAACATCTGGTCTGTTCCTTATCAAAGCCGCTGCACCAGCAACAGTGCATGAGCTTTGATGAAGGCTAATGTCGATATCTCAATTCAGGAGACATCAAGTTCAAAGCATACACGTACTTGGTATTGCCTGAACTAAGTGGGTGGGAAGAGGTGGGGTGAGGAGAGATGAGAAGAGAGCAGCCAGAGCAAATACTTATCAAATACAAACGATCTCAGATGTCATGATCTATACACGTCCACTACATGTATCTATCACATGGTGCCACGTGCATTGTCACAAGTCAAGGATTTGCTTTCTTTTCTTTGTTCTTTGTTCTCTTTGGTTGCTAGGCTACTAGGCCAAAATACATAGTATGTTTGTACTGTGGGCTAGCTCAGGCTATTCAATCCTCCAGGATCTACCACTTGCTCTCACTCTCCTTGTGCCGCGTGTTAGTTTCCAACGTTTAATTTGATAAAAGTAATGATACTCGCGCACTTGCTCTGAGCCTTGACTCTCTAGGGCTCTAAGGGTCATAGGATGCATGTCGTAGTCACTGCGATTTCAATAGCTCCTGTAGTCTAGGTTCCCGTGGAGACCTCTCCAGTAGCATAGCTAGGTAGATATTGAGAGGTTTATCATATGCTATGTAATTTAGCAAACGGGTTGAGTCAAATTGTACTGTATAAATACCACCTGCCCTTGTCTCACTTCATCTTTCTTTATTTCCTCTTAACCCTCCCCAATCCTTCATGGAACAAAAAAAAAGTTGATAGTTAAAACCAATAAAAAAAATGGTGAAGTCCACACACTTTGTGTGGATGGACCCGAAAATTTCCAAGTTCATCGTAGATCTTGTCCATAAACTTAATTCAGTTCATCCATTTGGAGGGAATTCGATATTAATGCCTTAGCTACTTTTGACTTCCACTCGGTAGTATCATCACTTTTCTAGGGATATAACTTGCAGGATCGTAGTTTGGTAGAGTCCAGAAATTTGTCAATGATCACAAATGCCGACATGTTCGAGCCCCCTTCAACACACTTAGCGCCATCAAACGAGAATGACGACTACGGGCGACTAAGTATGCCACCGGTTCATAACTTTCATCGCTGGGGGGCATATAAGACAATAATTGCAATCAGCCGCTTATAAAGATTTGTCATATTCATTTTAGATGTCTTTTGAGATTCTTTTGAGCTATGTTTTAAATGCTTTTTAGATGTCTTTTTAGATATATACGAGGGCAGTAAAAAAGTATATTCTATACAAGAGACTTTCCTAGACTTTTCTACATATAACCTTTGACTATATAATTAATTAACTTTATAATAGTACGACGAACCATTAATCTTAAACCCTATAAATATCAGATTATATCTCTTTCTTAAACCCTTAAACCGGCGTTATCTTCAACTCCATAGTTAATTTGTTTCTACTTGTAAAGTGAGAGTGGTTCTAAATTAATGCCTGGCAATATGAACCAATGAGAGAGTTATGAACCGGTGGCATACTTAGTCGCCCGTAGCCCTCCAACATATCCCTCCATATCTGGGATTGACATCACAACTCGAAGAAGCCACGGACCAGAAAAAGAGAAAGAAGTAAGAGAAAACAGCATGCATAGTCCTTCTATTGAAATCAAATACAACCACCAATCAACCAAGGCAAAGTCTACTCACTTCCTCCCGCACACCCAGCCAGGTCCACGCTCAAACCTCGGACGACAGCGGTGATGAAAAACGCAACGTGTCTCATCCACATCCTCTAGCATGGCCTGAGTGGAGGTCTCAGTAGCAGTGTCATCGTCATAGGTAGTATAATACCCGGAGTCATCCCCGTAATACCCATCCATGAATAAACAGATACAATGTGGGACATCAGGCCTGGGAGACGTAGACTTGGATGAAGACACTGGCTTTGGAGGAGGCACTTGCTTGCGAGGAGAAGTAGAGTGCCTGCAAGTGCATTTCAGGTCCGGTCTGACCCGCGGGTTGTGACGGGTCTTTTCACTCGACCGGGGAGAGCGAGTCGGAGTTGGGTTCGGTCTCGGCACCGGGGAAGGCACAGGCATCGAAGCTCGGCATAGCTCCGGGTGACTTTCGCAATATTCTGCCTTGCGACAGTAGTGGATTTGGACTACCGGACTGGGGCGTGGTGCTGTCGTGAACGATGCACGGGCGGAGTTGTATCTCTGGCCTGGCATGGCAGGTGGGCTGGGAGGAGGTGCGTGGGCCTCACATTGGCATATCCCCACCTGCAGATGGTGCTCTGGCTCGCGCTTTGTTGTGCGCTGGCCGGCGCGGCGTCTTCTGGGTGGTTCGTTGTCTGAGAAGTCACTGCTGTTTGGCGTGGTAGGACGTGTGTCGTTAGAACGACGCTCGCGTCTTGTTGATTGACGGCTATCATAGCGTTTTGTGGTTGATTCAGAGCTAGAATATTCACTGCTGTTTGGCGTGATCGGGCGTGTTTCACGCGAGTGACATGGACATTCACACCGATTGTTGCAAGTGCAGGTTGCTTCCTCCACCTGCGGAGGGGATTCAGGCTCGCGTAGAATACCGTGGCATCTTCGGCAGTACCTTGTGGCTGCCTCATAGCCAGAGGAGTCAGTGTTGCCTGGGGATTGGCAGCGTGTCCCGTTGGGGTGAACCTCGCATCTATTGCCGCAGGAGCAAGGTGCCGTTTCTGGAATGGGGGATGGGCATCGACTGTGGACACAAGGATCCATCTCAGGTCCGTAACGAACTAGCCTGATTCGCCCGTTTCGAGAGTGTCTCTTGTCCATTGGCTCGCCAGCGAAGTACCAGCCATATTCTGTCTTGTCGGGTTTGAATCGGCCGGTGAATCCGGACCGCGTCATCATCTTTGATCAAAGTCGATGAGCTGTTGGATATCGGAAGACACGAGAGAGAAAATGATCTTTGTTGTGCAAGAAAGAGAAAGCTTATAGTTCATAGAAACCTGACTGGATTGTCTTGGAGCGAAAGAACCGTGAAGAGGGAATTGCCGGAGAGGGGGATGTCCATTTTATAGAGTCTTGATAACATCTGTGAAGCTCTAAGAAAGCTCTGAGACCAAGCCCATCATATCCATTTGGGCCAAGACATTCATTTTTTTTTTTTTTTTTGTATTGTGTCTCTGTGTTACTCCTAGAGCGAGCAAGAGCGAGCAAATCTCAGAAAGCATTGTCTGGTGTGGAATGAAGCATCAAAGGACAAACAGGGGTAGTAGAGATATACAAAGGGCAAAACAATTTTCTAGCCCTATTGACAGGCACAACAGATAATGGGATTCTTAATCCAACTGGATTCCAGCCCGAATCTAAAGACAAAATAAGACCGTTGAAACCTTTTAAGACAGGAGATGTTTGCCCAGCATTGCAGAGGTTGGGGGAGAAAGGGATGATATTAGATGCATTCAACCCCCCTCTATTGCATTTGTGGCACGTCTAGATGCTCTCCTTTGTATTCTTTTAGACAAAGGACTAAATCCCTACATATGTAACTGTCAACTGTTTGCAAGGCAAAACTCCCAATCAAAAGAAGAGCGTGGTGATTGTGGGGAATACACGTCTATTCTGTTATTTCCACATCTCTCTGTTTGCGTCAAGCCACCTAACTGCATACGTACTTGCTATCTATAGTCCTTTTGGGGTAGGGAAAAAGTAGAAATCAGGCTCAAAATTCATTTTGGTTCTTTCGAGACATGCTTATCATCCTTTGATACAATGTCTCTTTTTCTTTGCTGCACAGGATTGGGCACAATGGTGCAAAACAAGGTACAAGGTACATTGGGCAGAGTATGGGGACACAGTGTTGTGCGTGTATCAGATACCTATTGCTTGGCGGTATGTAATTGTGGTTTCACCAATACACTGCACTCCTCACTTTTAAACAGCAAATCACGCGATTACTAGCAAACCTATACCCCGTATTTACCACAAGGTACACGTATTGCCACGGCCACCGCTTAATCATTTTTGCTCCAGGAAACTTCCCAAGCGAAATCGAAACTCGATCTCTCTCTTTCTCGACCTTGTTAGTCTGGCGCTCGCATATCTGCATTACCTCTCTTACAGCTCTCCGCTTCTTCGATTGACTAGCTCCTAGCTGTCATCCTTCAACTCTACACCAATTTTCCAATCTCGTGTCTTGCAACTCATCCGTTCGCATCACACATTCTCTTGCAAGCCCGCCACAGGTTTCGCGATCACCATCTCAGAATCGGTTTTTACGTGGGGGATCAACATCCGACCATACAAGCCTCTTTACCACAATGCCTACACCACTTCCATCGAGTTTCGCTTCGGCCGCTGCCGGCAACACCCAGGACCCCAGTCGGAGGGGGGACGGTTCGACTAGCGGAGAATGGTATGCAGACACCGTTTCACCTTGCCCCAAAACCCTTCCATTAGCTGTTGTTTAGCAGACTCGGTCCAATATCGTTCCATGCTGCTCTGGCCGTCAATGTTTTGAGCTCGAGATATCCGATGCTAACCTTTAATGCCCACTAGGTCTCGAAACCGCATGAACGGAGCTACGCAGACCTTCCGCCGTCCTTCTGTTGCTACCACCCCTTCTCACCACCGGGATAGTAGCCAGCCTGCATCTGCCTCGACACTCACGGCCGGCGGCGCGTACATCCCTCCACACCTGAGCTCAAATTCTTCTAGCATTGCACGGAATGGGGACGCCCGGTACTCCAAGGATCAACTTCTAGAGCTGTATAAATCGCAGCGGGAGGAGGGTACCTTGAGTAAGAACGTGGAGGAATACTTCGTGGCCGACTGGGACCCCCACACTGTGTCCGCTCCCGTTAATGGAGCATGGGGGAAGCGGGACGACCACAAGAACAACTCTGCGGGGCCCGAGGTTTGCTGGGATCACGGCGGCCAGGTCGAACCCCTCGGAATCACGGGTATGACGGAGGACGAGAGAGAGGTTCGTATTGTGTGCTTTTGGGTCTGACTTGAGAGTACTCTTACTAAAACACAGCTTAATAGATGTTCGCCGCTTCAGTCAACTCCCCTCTGAAGCCACCCCCTACAAACGCCGCGAAGGAAAACGTCATCCCGGGAACTGGAGGTCGCAAGTCTTCGATCTCCTATCCTCAGGGCCACATCAATAACTACACTACCTCCTCCCCTACCGCCGGTCGCCCGGGTCCCCGACGCCGGGAAACGGGAGAATCGATCGGCAACCCCATGTCTCCTACCGGTTCCAACTCCCGATTTTTCCGCGATGAGGCTAATACTGCTACTCCTCCACCGGCCCTGTTGCGTCGCAAAACTGATTTCCGAGAACCCAACCCCAAGGTGGAGGATAAGGCCAAGGATAACAGGGAGGATCCTGCCTCTCCCTTCGGATCTCTGAAACGCAGTTCCACCAATCCCATCAACACGGGCGTTAGTGGACCGAACTCCCCCTGGGGTTCGGCTTCGCATAATGCCAATTTCTCCCCGATGGGTGCCTTTGGGGCTTTCTCTCTTGGTTCCGGCTCGGCCTCTGGTACTCCTACGGCCGAAAAGAAACCGGGTTATGGAAGTCTCCGTGGAGAGAGCAGATTCAAGGGCTTGCTATCCAAGGATAGCTCCGAAGATATTGCCGGCTCCGCCAAGGAAAAGCCCATGGGCAACCTTGAACGTCTTGCTGAAAACGACAGTGATGGGCGTTCGCAGTCGCCCTGGGGAGATGCCGTCAAGACTCGTGTCAATCGAAGCGAAACTAATCCGTTTGACGAGCCTCGCAGTGGCAGCGCTGCTCTTGGTGGGTCTCAGGATGTTGAAGGTCCTGCTCAACCTGATCTTGGGTTTGGCGCATTCGGCATGACCTCGAGCATTCCTGGATTCCGGGAGTTGATGCAAAGCCAGGAGAACTCACGGAACCCAACTCCCAGCCTGCTCCAGGGCCACGAGCCGAATAGTCCAACCAACACTAATCCTTACCAGAGCCCGCATGGTGACCGTCATGGCGAACGTGCGGAACCCGAAGATGTCGACACTGACGGATCGGATATTCAGCCCGCTCAGCATCCCGGAATCAGCGGACTTCGGGATCCCTCCAACCCCTTCGGCTCGATGAGACGGGTTGGCTCAGGGATCGACCTCCCCACTGTGGACCGCAGCCAGAACTCCAGCGTCAATGCCAACCGCACTTTCTCCGGTCTCGGTGGTCTCGGTGGTCTGTCTTCCCTGGGTGGAGCTTCGACTTGGTCATCTGGTGCTGCCGTCGGGACCCCGACTCGTGAGCGTTCTGCGTTTGTTGGTGGTTTCGGTGACCCCATCTTTGGCTCTATGGGCGATCTTCAGTCTCCTAGCTTGTCAACCCTCGGCGGAGGCGGTTTATTTAGCCCCCACACCGGTATGACTGGCACTGGAAGCATTGGTCGATCGAGCAAACTCGGTGCCCTCTTCTCTTCCATGCAGGATGAGCAAGGAAGGCCCGACTCCGTAGGCCTAGATGGACTTGACCCCTCGCAAGGCGACAAGGCGGGTCAGGCAAGCCACCCTGGCTCAACGCCTGCTTCGCAAACACCTGTCTCGGCCGTTGGGTCTATTCCAAACCTGGCTGGTCATGATATTCCTTCCAGTCAAACTCCTGGCGCAGGCATCCCTGCTTCTCAGCAGCGTACCATGGTCATGCCGGATAGGATGCGCTGGATCTACCGGGATCCGCAAGGCAATATCCAGGGCCCGTGGACTGGGCTTGAGATGCATGATTGGTTCAAGGCGGGCTTCTTCAGCCCAGACTTGCAAATCAAGAAGCTTGAGGACACCGAATTTGAGCCGTTGGCCCAGCTAGTGAGACGCATTGGGAACTCACGCGAGCCATTCCTTGTGCCCCAGATCGGCCTTCCTCATGGTCCCGAACCGACCGTTGCCCAGTGGACTAACACGACCGCTGGGTCTGCTCAGCCTCCCTTCCCAGGTAGTTTCCCAAGCTTCGGCACTACCTTGACAGCCGAGCAGCAAAATGCGCTTGAAAGACGCAAGCAGGAAGAACAGTACCTGATGGCCCGACAAAAGGAGCACTTGGCTCAGCAGCAGGCAATCATGAAGCAGATGGCTCCTCCTGGTGCTCCCTCGTCCTCCATGAACCCTCCGCTGCAGCACCAGTCTAGTGCACACAGCCTTCAAAGCCAGCCTAGCTTCTCAAGCATCACTTCGCCGGTTGGCTACCAGCCATCCCCGATCCAGGCTCCCCTGCAGCAGCAGTCCCAAGGCGTCCCCGGATTCTTTGATGGTGTTGCACCGAGACAGGGCGGTTTGAACGTGGGACCCGGAATGCTAGGAACGGATTTCGGTAGCCAGGATCAACTCCCCGCTCTACTTGATCGCCTGAACGTCGGCCGCCAGGATCCGTTTGCCTTTGGCAGTGCCGGTTCGTTCTCTGGCCGCCAGCCGGATAACTTCTTGCAGTCGCAGCAGGTTACTCAAATGCTTCAGGATCGTGCTCAGCTTCAGCAAGAGCAGGAAGATTTTGACAAGGCCCATGAAGATGATCCATTTGATCAGCACGCTCGCGAAGAGCGTCTTCGTCAGTTCCATGCCCTTCGTGCCCAGGAAGGCGAGATGGGAATGCGCACCGCCGAAGGCCTGCCTACCCACCCTGCCGCTGCATCTCAGCAACTCGAGGCAGAGGTTGCCGCCGAGATGGAGGAGGCAGCTCAGCAGTTGACCGACTCGGTTACCGGTGCTGAGCCTCTTACTCTTTCCCAGCAAGTTCACAAGGCTGCTTCTGCTCAACGCCAGCAGCAAGAACATGACCAAAGCCATGGCCCTCCTGAATCGGTCTGGGGAAACAAGGTTGACCACGCCATGCCCCAACCTTTCCCTCCCCCACCCTCCGCGTCGCCTCTCCCTGCACCTACCGCCCAGCGTAACCGCCAAAACGTTGCCGAGTCTCTGGCCACTGGGTCCCGCTCCCAGACCCAGACTCCCGTTGACGCTGCACCTACCTCTGTCGCGCCATGGGCCAAGGAGGCAAATGACTTGCCCAAGGGTCCCTCTCTCAAGGAGATCCAGGAAGCCGAGGCTCGTACTGCCGCCCAACGCGAGGAAGTCGCCGCTGCGGCACGCCGTGCCCAATTCCTTGCGGAGCAAGAGCGTCTCAGCCAGGCGCAGGCACAGGCAGCTCCTGGCCTTCCCTCGTCGGCCAACTGGGCTAGCGCTGGATCTCCGGCCACCCCTGCCTCGGCCGGCTCCCCTTGGGCCACCAAGACCCAGCCCGCACCCACCGCCACTACCGCCAAGAAGACTCTGGCTCAGATCCAGAAGGAGGAGGAGGCCCGGAAGAACCGCGCGGCTGCTGCTGCCGCTGCCGCCGTGGCTGCGACCCCCAGCCCTCCCGTTCCTTCCTCTGTTGGAAAGCGTTATGCCGATCTTGCTAGCAAGGGCCCTGCCCCCGTCGCCGCCGCTGGCCAGGGCTCCAGTGCCTGGACCACCGTCGGTGCAAGTGGCAAGGTTAAGGGTGTTGTTCCCACTGCGCCGCCCCTCGGCCCCCGCACAACCAGCGGAACCGTCCCAATTTCGCCTCTTATCGCTAAGCCCCGCCCTGTGACCACTACCCGTGCTGTGACAAGCGGCAGCACCCCTCAGTCCAACCCCAACCAGGCCGTTGAGGAGTTCACCAAGTGGGCTACTCTGGCTTTGAGCAAGGGGTTGAACAGCAGCATCAATGGTGAGTTTCGTTCTCTTGATTCAACCCCACACTGTTCTCTATACTAACATATTATCACTAGTCGACGACTTCGTCCAGCAATTGCTCTTCCTGCCCGCCGAGGCTGAGATCATCTCCGACTCCGTCTACGCCAACTCCCAGACTCTGGATGGCCGTCGCTTCTCGGAGGAATTCATCCGCCGTCGCAAGCTTGCCGATAAGGGCATTGTTGACCCTGTCTCACCCAGTGCTTTCGGTGAGCAGAAGAACGGCGGTGGCTGGAGTGAGGTCGCCAAGAAGGGCTCTGCTGCTACCGTTGCGGCTGCTGCTCAACGTGAGGAAGAGGCTGCCAGCTCTGCATTCAAGGTTGTCGCTCCCCGCAAGAAGGGCAAGCGCTAAAGGTGTGTGCATTGATTGGCCTTTCTGTGCGAGGGGGTTATTTATCCTAGTCTTGCTGGCTAGCTGAGTCGGATCTGTTGTTTCTATTTATGTGAGATACGTGTTCATGTTCGTTGCGTGTATTCGCCGCGCTTTGTGTATCATCATCATACTTTCTAGCAGCATTGATATCGGTTCTGCATTGTGCTTGTTTTTCGGACGTAGAGGGTTATCTGTCTTGTAGCAATATCGTAAACCCCTGCAATCTTGGAAGCATATGAACCTGGTTCAGCACATTCCGGTTGTGGGAGCTGGTATCCATGGATGTCTATGGACTTTTTAGTCGAGGTTACCTTTGATAATCCATCGTCTGCCACTGAAGTAAAATCAATAGGACTGGTATCAATCTTTCTTCAATCAGCCCACACTCTAGGCATCCATAGATTACGCAGCCCCGCGCTAGTAGATTTCTTTCTGTTTTCCAATTACTGTTTGAGAGATGGGACTACAGTAGAGTCTTATATCGCACATTACTTTTTCGCAATGATTTCGTTACTCGAATTACCAAATGAGTTGTTACTCCTGACAAGCAAGAAATTGAAATCCAATGATCTCTCACGCCTACTACAGGTGAACCATCGCCTATACGACCTTCTTCTTCCCAGCCTCTATCAACGAGATGTGACGTCCTCGAACAGCCAGGGCTTAATCAAATGTGCCGCCAATGGCAATGAAAGAGGCGTACAACATTTTCTCTACTGGGGAGGCGCCTACGTGGATGTCAAAGCTGTATCCAACTTTCATAGAGGAAGAGGGTATTACCACCTTTCACCTGAACGTTTGAGTATATCATTTATGATTTTATCTAGGCCTATGTCCGAAGGGAAAACACCCCTAGGCATGGCCGCGAGCGCTGGACATGATGCAGTAGTGAGCCTACTCCTGGATCACGGGGC
The DNA here is from genome assembly GCA_019190355.1 of Penicillium palitans. NCBI lineage: Eukaryota > Fungi > Ascomycota > Eurotiomycetes > Eurotiales > Aspergillaceae > Penicillium > Penicillium palitans. The sequence continues at coordinate 222,838 of JAHAQQ010000027.1, forward strand.
TCGCTTAAATGACTTTGAGGGGGAAAACCCCCTGACTCGGTCATACACTCCTGCGATTCAAGCTCTTCTTGGGGGTCATGAGAGTACCCTGAAGCTACTTCTTGAACGGGGGGCTGAGACAGAGGGTCCCAACATGTTATTTGGAGGGTTGATCAACTGTGCAGTGGCTTCTGGTCAAATGTCGATGCTGAAGCTGCTTATCGAATTCGGTGTTGATATAAATGTTGAAATTAACGGAGTATATCCGTTGTTTTGGGCTGTGCGCAGAACGCCAAACTATGTATCCATGGTGGAGGTCCTTCTCGATAATGGAGCGAGCATTGCCCTAGTCGATGATGACCAAGGGAGATTGCTACATCAAGCAATTGACAATGGAACCATCGAAACACTCCATTTGCTTCTAAAGCGTGGAGCAACCTTTCACCAAAGTGTGTTCTATCCGGCTATAAGGCAATGCACTCTCCAGACAGTCCGCCTGCTTCTGGAATATGGAGCGGAGGTGAATTTCGAATCCCTACTTTGCGCGGTGAAGTCCAAATTTTGCGGTAGACTGGAGCTGTTTATTGACCGCGGATTTGATCTCAACCTAAGGGATTCCAGGGGATGCACTATTTTGCACCACGCCATTCGCTGCTGTGGAACACCTACCCCGATATTCCGACCACCGATGATGTGCGGCTTTGGGCCGAGTCCACCAGTTGTTCAGTGCCCACCGGGATCTAGTCCACCACATGTCGCAGTGTATTGCCGGCGTAAAGGATATGGTAATGGCGCTGCAGAAGATATCGTGAGGTGTCTTGTTCGACGTGGCGCGGATGTGAATGCTATGGATAGGAAGAGGCAAACGCCACTTTACTTTGCTTGGAAATATGCTTCACCTGATGTACAGCAGTTGTTGTTGGAAAATGGAGCTGATTGGACTGCTATGCTGACGATATACTGAGAATGGAAACTGAAAATACTGTGTGTGAGTTCTGGGTGCGAGGTCGCGTCGCATGGTGTTGCAAATGAATAAGATCGACCAGGACACCGTCGAGTCCCTGTAGCTACTAGCACCAGGTAAATGTCTCAAGGACGCCAAAATAGCCATGGTTCCGAGTGAACAAGTATTCGCTAGAACTAATGACGAAGAACGCAAATTCATATGGGCCTAGATACAGGATTTCGACAGATCCCGTCTTTATACACCTTCTTCAAAGGTCTAGTAGATTGGTTTGGAAATTGAGCTATTGAGATATAAGAATGACAGTAGTTCTTTAATCTTTAATCTTGTTTGAACTTTTAAATCCAATTTCAAGAAAAATAGGCCAAAAACAAGAACTTCATGAGGTCGCTATCAAAGGGTATCGCATCCAAACACCATCCCGAACTACATAGTATGATAACATCCAAAACATCAACAAATATCCCATCCAATGATCTCGACTGCTTTCAGGGTGATCATAAAAACAAACACTTCAGACCCCAATATTTACATTCGAATGTGGCTTCGCTTCTCCACCGCGACGGTGGTACATAAGATCGACAATACCGAAATAGCTAGTGACTGCAAAAAGCACCCTATACGCCACACAGATCATAGTTAGCTCTTTGTTCATGCATATTATCATACGATCAAAAAGCCAAAAACACTAAAAAAAACACGGATTCTCACCATTCAAAAGCCCCAAATACCGTTGCTGCCTGGAGTGAGCTGCATGCACTCCCATGACACCACCTGGGCGGACGCAACATCGCCCCCATAGCGATAAACCCAGCAAACCAGAAGATCATGGTGATCACTTCAACGGCAGGGATCGCATAGTGGTGTGCAAGGCGAGGGAACCATATTGGTGAAATGGTAAGGTAGGGCACTGCTATAAAGGCAGTCCAGCAACCGAGGAAGAGGAGGAAGTTGACGGTATCCGAGTATGACCATTCATTGTAGTATGTTGACACCACTGGAGACTTGTTAGTTTTTTAACCATTTTCGAAATTTAGTTCTGAACGGACCATATCCTGTCAAGCCGATCACGATCACGCCAAATAGGGCTTGCACGGCTCGGACGGGGTATATCCATGGGAAGGTCATATTCGATAGATGTAGATGTAGATGTAGATAAAATGTGAATGTGAAGGTGTGAATATTAATGGAAAGTTCGTAGATTTATCTGTAAGATTGTCAGAAGAAGAAAAAAAAAAAACAAGATATGGCAAAAGGTATGTATAAAAGGTCGGGCAGCCACCGGCGTCGTCATAAACATTGGCAGGCTTGGCTTATAGGGCTGACGTACGGGTTAGGCTCTTAATCTTAAAGGGCATAGAATGCATCTCGACGCTATAGGCTTGTATTGATATAAATAGTAAGACTGCGAACCTAGATCGATAATTAGTATATAGAAATAATATTAAGGAATCAGCTTACTTTACCTTATTAAGGGTGTCTGCAATCTTATGCTTTCTTTAACGTATACGTAGCACTCTTATATAATCATTAGACTAATTTAGCTTAGTAGTGTCATTACTTAGAGATGCTTTTATCTTCCTAAGCAAATCTATAAGACTTATTTGGATAATATAAGCAATATATAGTATACGGATAATAGTAGAATCAGTGCTCGATTGAATAGTCCTTACTAAGTCGTTTACAGTCTGAACTAGTATTATATTATTCGAGGCGTTATTAGTAGTAATTGCAAATACTCGATTAAGAATATTATACTTTTATAGTATTCGAGTAACAACTTCACTAAGATTCGCACTAGAATAAGTGCCAGAGAGTGGCTTAAAGCTAAGGAGAACCATTTCTACCTTGGAATAGATCGTTTCTTTATTTCTTTGACTGGTTATTACTGTAGTCTAAGGTTGTTTGTTTTTATTTTATATACGGTTTAACCTCTTTGTCGTTAAACTACTGCCTAAACACTGCCCTTGTTATTTATATACCCTTCTGCCTATACTACGAGTAACTACGGAGTAATACTAGTAGAATATATTCTTGGCGAAATCATGCATGTGAAAGCCATATGACGCCAGGCTGCCGATCACTGTGGAACTTGAGTTATACATCTTATAATTAACTACTCCGTAGTTAACATAGTTATAGAATATGTGTTTGTGATTTGATTCTCCTGGTCTATATTAATTCTATTAATGATCAATAGAAATTCCAGCTTAATGCTTAACCCCCTACTGAGTATTAGATAGAAATAAAGACGAAGACACTCTGGTTCTCCCATCTGGGACATGGATTCATTCCTATTGTGGCTGTGTAAGACGCAAGGACCAGGTTTATGCTGGTGTATCCTCACACCTGAACTCCATGACCAAGGTAACTACAGAGTAACTAACTATAACCCTAAAAGGAACAAACATTACTACGTATCATGGCCAACATATCTCTAAAGAATAAACTCGTATAACGAGCATGTAGGTGTCATTTGTATCAATTCGTCGCTCATGCGCCTGTACAGATTTATGCAACCCCAATTACTTCCCAGCCTCCATGATGAACATAGCAAATCAATAATCACGGAAGACAGCAACCATGTCATCTAATCGAGATACCTCCGCCAGCAGCAAGGCTTCCTTGGCCTTCCAGTTACGAAGATGTTCTAATTCCGCCTCCGAGAGGAATTCTTCCTCATGGCCCTTGACGTCCGTTCGTTCCGTCTTCTCGAGGAAATCTCTCTCGCGTGTGCGTTCAAATTTGATGCGTTGCAGGCATCGTGACATGGCTTTGTATGTATCCTCCAGAATACTGCTGCACACGCGATCTGGATCATAGTACCATAGGTAGATTGTTTTGGAAGGCTGACGCTGCGCGTCACGCGGCACTTCCTGCAAGTCTACAAAGCCTCCGGTTTGCATGCTAGCAAGCGTTTGGCGCAGGTCTTTGAAAGGCAAGAGACTAATTTCCTGGAGTCGTTTCTCGTCCAGTTTGCCCTTGGAATGCAGGACGCGAACCACCCGCAGTGCCACATCTCCGTATCGTGATTCAATCATGCGCTCCAATTCTAAATGGCGGAGCTTGCGGGACAGGCCTCGGAATGCAACTCGCCACGTAGGGAGACCGGAGATGACATGTTTTGTGGTAAGGTTCAAGGGAGGTTGTGAGAGAATACCAAGATGTTGGTCGATCTCATAAGCGCGGTTCTGCTCGCTCGGTTCGTCGTCATGTTCATCGCCATTCACGCCATTTGTATCGTCATCCAACGGTCGCTTGCCGCGTTTGTTTAACACCGTCGAGGGCTCCATCGGGCCAATGCATCCTGTAAGATCCAGATGTGGATCAACGTCTTCGACAATTGAGCTCAGTTGGATTGGAGCAGAGTATTGTTCGCCTTCTTCTCCTTCGCGGGGGATCTCATAAGAGTCTCGGCAGCGGGCTGTTTGGTATTCAATGCGCCGAAGCAAACAGTCGTAAATCTCGACTGAGGCAGAAGGTGCGTCTTGCTCAGCAAGCTCAAGGAATCGCGTGTTTCGAAGCGCCACGTCGAGTTTCTCGTAGTTCACCCGAACGATAAGGTTAGACTGTGGTAAATGTTAGTGGTTGTTTTGAGGCCGCAGTGAAGAAGACGAAATGAGCTTACATCCATTGGGATTGAATCAATGCCATCTTCATCTTCGGACCAATCATTATCATCTTCCTCATCCTCTACATGGTCCCCGTTGACACCGTTGGTGCCATTCGGCGCCTGCTTATTGGACTCCGAGTTGCCGTGATCGCGTTTTCTTTTAGCACCTTGAGGGACGCCGTTGTATATTAGGCCCCGAGTCAGATCTCCTTCAGTTCTTTCCTTGACCATATCCTTCGCCTTCTCCTCAATCTCCGCCGCTTGCTGTTTGCCCTTCATCAATTTGACATCTGGCCTTGATGCGATGATCCGGGAAGCATCCAGCCAGTTGTCGTTTGGGCTTTGGAAGTGTGCCTCTCGAAGGCGATGAATGTATCCGTGGGAGGCAAGACTCTTCAAGGTGGGGTGAAGGCGCACCGGTTTCTCGCTTACAACATGATCGCCGTTAGGAGCCGCGGGCTCCTCCTCGTTTTCCCCGTCTTGCTCGAGCTTGATTTCATCGTGGCTGGCTCCATTCGTAATGCGCTGCCTCTTGGATTTAAGTTCGGGAAGTGTCTCGAGGTGGGCGATGGAAGAGTGACCGAGCATCATGATCGCTTCCAACACCTGGGCAGCGTATTCCCCTAGTCGACTTTCAACAAGCTGGAGAATCTTTCCAGATCGTACGAGGGAGTATGCGGCTTGCGGATTAGCTTCGTAGTAGGTATTGCCGTCATCGAGGGAAGTAAAGTGATAGATCAAGTGGTGTTGGATCATGGCGGAGAGGCCATGGTGCAATTGGCGATCTGTCAGGCGAGCATAGAATTTCAATCGAGGAAGAGTCAGTCTTTCGTAACGTTGAAGGACGGTAAAGATGCGCTGCGAAAAGTTGACTAGTTAGTCCGGTTCCTTCCCCCGCTGTCGCAAGTGAAGCATGACAGCCCTAGGGTCTGCACAAGTTGACTTACAGCAAAGAGCTCTCCAAAATTGTCTTCGATCAATAGCATACAGAGCTCAGCAGAGCACTAGGTTCATATCAGTAAGTAGAGCTCTCTCGAGGTTAGCGGGACAGTCGCATACCTGGGACATCATGGTGGGCTAAAGATATTGAAAGATTCACCAAACCTCGAGAGGGGGCACTTCAGGGTCACCGAATGTTCATGAAGATTTCCAAGCTAGCAGAGATCTGCAAGTCCAAAAATCCAATGCGCGATGAGATGCAGGTCCCTCCGTTCTTTTGTTCTTTTTTTGCTTATCGGTATATTCACGTGACAGAGTCAATCAGGTGATCCAAATGCCTCATGTGGAAGAAACGTGTTCAGGGAGAGAGAGACAATGAGAACAATAAAAAAAAAGAGATGCAAGTCAATTTGAATAGAAAATAGATCAATGATTGAAATATACTCCATTAGAGACTATCAACAATTCTATACATCAGACAATAGAATAACTCCTTTCTATATACACACGCAACAAAAGTAACTCCGGTTCCGTCCGCGCTTTTGATTACTTGACCGCTGATTGGCTGGAGTGACGAGTCGGGATCTTGAAGCTTTTCGTGACCTCCCAAACTGCCTCTTCCCTCTTGCTCTCTCCGCATCCCACCTCCTTCCCCGCCTCATTTGCGCCTCTTTACAAACCCAATTCGGGTTTATATCTCTTCTTCTTCTCTCACATCTTTTCGGCACAGGCGACGATGCTGTCGCGGTCTTCCCTCAGCCGAAATGCGCCGCGTGCGTTCGCCGCCGGCCGTCGGTCCATGGCCTCCGCTGTCAACCCGGCCTTCCAGTACGATGTCTCCGAAGCTTCCGGCGTGAAGGTCGCCAACCGTGAGGTTGAGGGCCCTACTGGTACCCTGGCTCTGGTTGCAAAGGCTGGCTCCCGTTACCAGCCCTTCCCTGGTTTCTCCGATGCTCTCGACCGATTCGCTTTCAAGGTTGGTCCCATAGCATCAATTGATTCATCCCAGGTATATTTGGTGATACTAATCATTCAATTCTTCAATAGACTACCCTCAAGCGGTCTGCATTGCGGATCACCCGGGAGACTGAGCTGCTGGGCGGTGAAATCTCGTCGACACACTCGCGCGAAAACATTGTCCTCCGCACCAAGTTCCTCTCCAAGGATCTTCCCTACTTCACAGAGTTGCTTGCCGAGGTTGCTACCCAGACCAAGTTCGCAGGTGAGTCCGTCCCTTTTTGATGAATGGTGGTTGGTGGAGCGCAATTATATGAGCATCCTTTGCTGACTCGAGCCGCCCTCGGATGATATCAGACCACGAATTGAACGAGGTTGTCAGCAAGCTCCTCAAGTACAAGCAGCAGGCCGTCCACTCCAACCCGGAGACCGTTGCTGTCGATGCCGCCCACGGTGTTGCTTTCCACCGCGGTCTGGGCGCCTCCATCACCCCCTCCCAGTCTTCCCCCTACGAGAAGTACGTCTCCGGCGATGCCCTGGCCGAGTTCGCTCAGAGTGCCTACTCCAAGTCCAACATCGCTCTTGTCGCCACCGGCCCCAACTCCGCTGAGGTCTCCAAGTGGGTTGGCCAGTTCTTCAAGGACACCCCCACCGTCAACGCCTCCAGCAAATACAACGTTCTGCCTTCCGTCGCCTCCAAGTACTACGGTGGTGAGCAGCGCATTGCCTCCAAGATCGGCAACGCTGTTGTGATCGCCTTCCCCGGTTCCAGCGCTTTCGGCACCGCAGGCTACAAGGCCGAGGCTTCCGTTCTCGCTGCTCTTCTGGGCGGCGAGTCCACTATCAAGTGGACCCCCGGCTTCTCCCTTCTGTCCCAGGCCACCAAGGGCTTCAGCCAACTCCGCGTGTCCACCCAGAACAACGCCTACTCCGATGCCGGTCTTTTCACCGTCACCCTGTCCGGCCAGGCCGACCAGGTCGGTGCCGCCAGCAAGAACGTCGTCGACGCCCTCAAGAAGGCCGCCGCCGGTGAGGTCGCCGCCGAGGACATCAAGAAGGCCATTGCCCTCGCCAAGTTCCGCGCTCTGGAGTCCGTCCAGACCCTCGAGACCGGTCTTGAGGCTACCGGCTCCGGCCTTGTTCACGGCAACAAGCCCTACCAGATCAACGAGATTGCTCAGGCTCTCGAGAAGGTCTCCGAGCAGCAGGTCAAGGAGGTATGTTATTTCTCTCTCCGCCTTCCGCATGGTTGATGTCATGATGCTAACAGTTACCCCGTAGGTCGCCAACACCTTCCTGACTGGCAAGGCCACCCTCGTCAGCGTGGGTGATATCCACCAGCTCCCCTTCGCCGAGGACCTCGGTCTGACCGTTTAAAATCCCTGTATACATTACACCGTAGAGAGGGAAGAGTCTGTTCCCTTCATTTTGGATTTGATGTGACTACTTGTGCCTAGATTCATTGCCGATATCTCCTTTGTTCTTTTTAAGGGTGTAGTTGACTGTAATACAATTGTACCTTATCCTTTGTTCCTATTTTCTTCGGTAGACCTATAGATTTCCTTGGCTCGTGATGGTTATGGTCCCGGAGTGAGGTATAATGTCATGACAAGGATTGATCATTACTTGCATGCTCTATGTATTTATGCTCTTTCATTATTTCCTTGCGCTTCCACGTTTGTAGTTGAAATACCTGAATTCTAACATTATTACTCCACGAAATTAGGTGAGGGTCCGGTTTTGATATATATATATATTCGCTCAACACACTATGAACATCCAGTTTCTCGTAATTCTCTCTTATGTACGGAGTAGAAGAGTTCTCCTACCCCCCGAATGACCGAGGCTGATAATAGATATTGATTTCCTGCTCACGCCTATTGCATCTATATTCCGCAACTGCGGCACAAGCATATTATTCTACTATATGCGGATCATTCCTAAATTGCCTACAACTGAGCCAACAACACTAGTCCTAAAATTCGGCCGATTATTGATTTCATTGATATATAGAGAAAGGTTTATTGGGCTACATCCGGCATACTTCACTACCTTACTTGTACCAACAAACAAAAATCAACAAACATAGCCCACCACCAATCCTATGGTTCTACTATAGAAGTACCGTGGAAAAAAAAAACAAAAAGATATGATAAGAGTGGGATTTGAACCCACGCCCCTTTCGAGACACGGAGACAGTTGTATACCATCGGGATCAGGTGGACCTGAACCGTGCGCCTTAGACCAACTCGGCCATCTTACCAATTGGATGAAAGATGGATGAGAATATGGAATTATCAAGGGAAACGTATCAACTGCAATGTCTAGACATGCAGGTAAAGACTAGTCTAGCATACAAAAAGGCCAACGCTAGAGCCTGTCTTTTTCTTTGCTTTTTTTTTTCTATTATTATTCATTTAATGAAACAGGTTAAATACTGACAGTGCACCCTACATATTTAACCCCAATATTCTATTAGTTGCTAAAGTACCAGCGAATGGCTGGAACAGAAATAATGCTTATATCTAGTTAAGAGGATAACAGGGGTGGACGGAAAAAAAGTAAGACAAATCACTCATAAAAATCAAATTGATCATTTTCATATCCCTGTCCGACAATGCTACGTAACCTAGAACTGTAAAGAGAATTGTCTCAGAGTTGTAAGACACCATAGAACGCCATCAAGACGTAGATGACAGAAATGATCTCCAGAGAATCAACAACACAAGAGCGGACCCATCCAGTGGGAACCCTCCAGACAACAAACTAGAAACCCATAACTCCATAAAACCCCATATCACATATTTCAAACCCTCATTGTTATACCGAAGTCATCTCATCCACTTACCGTTCCATAGTACCACACCAGTAATCAACCCGTAAATCCGAAAGATTGCGCGTTGGTAAACCCCAAGTGCGCGCAAGCCAGAGCGCTAATCCGCCAACCACCCCTACACTCCCAACAATCTGAACAAGCAGCCAGCTCCGGTGGCCCAGCTCGTCAATCCAGCCAACCACACCGAGCGGGTCATGCGGACTGAAAGTCGTGAAGCGATATGCACCGGAACCAGCATGTGGTCGCACGACCTGGAACGCACCGCTCTTCTCCCCGATAGGGCCATGCAGCCCACAGAAGCCAGGGGTCTGCGAAAGAGGCACTAACGAGCCGTCCACGACACACTCGCCCAGCCGCTCGGTGAGCCAGACAGCGCGCTCACCGCGAGCCAGCGAGGTATATCGATCGCGCTCGTTCTGTAAGCTGCGCTGCAGATCGGTCGCCCACTGGGCGAGGCGGACCTGCGCCATCCGCTCCTCATTCCGGGTGTAGTCTGCGATGCGGGCCATGGCATAGCCGGGTGGGGAGTCGAGGGGGATGGAGGTTCCCGAGACGGAACGCCAGCTGCTAGATGCATGTGCGGACCCACTGGCGGCACTAGGTAACGGCATCGAGGGTGGGAACGAATACGAGTCCGTGCGTTGCTGAAGGAGTTTCTTTGCAGCGGAATGGCGCATCCAGGCTAGGTTATCGCGATCGAACATTTTGTTGACCAGGGCGTCTAGTTCGGAGGGCACGAGTGGTTGAACATAGTCTGGACTCATTAGGGTGCTTGCATCCATTGTTTCAGTGTCAATTGTTTTCTCGGAGGAGACCGCATATGGGGGTTGGGATTCGAGCCCGGCTAGACCGTTCGGGGGGTCACCGAATAGGAATGGTTTGATTCCGGCCTCACGAGCTTCTTCGTGGAACCGGAGTTTCAAATGGGCGATTTGAGTTTGGGTGAGGGTGTCTGCTTTGGATATTATTGGGATTACATTGCTTAGCTCGCAGAGCTTGCGAATGCAATCCACATCTGTTGAGAGGGTGTCTATACATACGTAGAAAGGTTAGCGACCGGTTAATTTTTGAAAGTTTCTTCCGGAGATAGAAGATAGAGAAAAAAGACCTACCACTAGAAATCAAATATAAGATGGCATCCACCTGGGATCCACCATTCCCGGCTAATAAGTTTTGGAAATCAACACTAGACCCACTGAGCGCGTTGGTGGCACGGAAGAATTGTTGTCTCATATACTGCCCGATAGCGTCGCTTTGACCTGCCCGGCTTAAATTTGTCGCAGGTGTGTCCACGAAACAGAGGTTCCTCTCGAGTACGACTTCCCCGATGCTCTTTCGGCGCTGGAGCACGCGCGAATCTTCTAGATCCGACCACCATGAAGGATAAGGTTTGGTGCTAGCATAAATTTCCGTGGTAGCAGTTAATGTCCCCCGAGATCGGGGCCGGGAAGGTCTGCGGCGTCCCAAAGAGGTCACCTGTGGGATGGTGTCGACATGTACAATATCGTCGCATGTCTGCACAATAGACTTGATCAATGAGGTCTTACCGGAACCTAATTTGTTGAAACAATCAGCTTGTGTGATTTTCTCTGCCAGGGTTGCAACTTACCGGGAGCACCAGCTAGAAGAACCTTGAATCGACCCATGGCTTTTCCTCGCTCAGTAAACGGTCGTCGACTTGGCATTTTGATGCTTGGCATGATAAACTGGGAAGCCCCACCTGGGGCCAAAAATGGAGACCTATGGAGCATTTCGTCCTCATCGTCGGATCCGAGCGCCTGACTATTGATTTCATCCGTGATAGAAATATCATCGAGTGGCCGCAAGGACTGGTTGGATATAGATTTAGGGCTGCTGGGCAGTGAGGATGGGTCATCGGGGATGCCCAATGTAAGCGGAGTCAAGGGCCGAGACATTGCATGAATGGGAGATGCATGTACAGAGGGTTCCCCGGTGCCTGAGTTTAACGGCTTCAGTGTTGACCGGCGCTGTGCGAGGTGCGATTTTAAATCATCGGTTGCCTGCTGCAAGCTGTCTGCGGAGTGATCGCGGGGTACGGATGTGAATTCTGATTGGGACAGAGAGACATCTAGGCTTTGTACTCCATACATATTCTCTTTGATGTCCTCGGGGCTATCTAACGATATCGTGGAATCATGATCCGCGACATTTGGGCTGCGCGATAAGAAGAAAGTCGCAGGGGTGGCAGTGCGGGGATCGAGGGATGGAGATGAGGGATGGTCGGAGGGTTTGCGAGAGAATGGGAGGTCTGGAATAGGTCTCATTATGAAGGCATTTCCTGTAGGAAAAGATACCGAAGAATCTTGAAAGAGTCAAAGGTCAAGCTCTCTCTACTGGAGGTTTAAAGGGTGATCATGTCATGGTCAGTCATGTCTCTTTTGCTCAGGTAAGCCGACATCACGAGGTGATAAACCCCTCTTGATTTGTGCCTGAGGTATCCATGCATGGATTGTTAATATATTTACTTTGTATCTTTGTATCTTTGTATATTTAATGAACATTTCAAGTATAGAGTATTAATTAGCAGTTTGATATAATATATATAAAATCAATATCTCAATCTCTCACTATAATATCCCCCGGAAGGTCGTCCGTATTCCGTATCTCCACTGTGGGTTAAAACGAAGGGAAATTGGACTACGAAATACTGACACGGAGTATTCCGTATATGTAGGTACATATGTACGGAGTACTTCGTACTAAGTAAACTAGTACTTTGTTTCATTTTATCAAGCGTTCTCTGCACCTATTAGCACACGCGCATCTAGCGCAGAAATAAGACTAAAAAGGCGCAAAAGGCAACGCCCCGTCTTAAGATCCAACACAGTGGCAAGGTCTCATTGCCGACCACGGAGTACCGTCTCCGCCCCGACTTGATTCTCCACTTCATCTTCTTCTCATTTGATTTTCCTCGGATTCTCCTTTTCTCCGATCTTCTCTGGTGAATGTTACTACTTCAACACCCTCTTTCTTGGCCTGAATTGGCCTAACTCGATCTCTCTCTTTTTACACTATGGAACAACCAGCCATGTCGTGGCCGGAGCAGCTACAGGAGAATAATCTCATCACGGCGCCTGGTGAAGAAGAATTCTCCAATTTGTTCGAGTTCAACATGCCTTTTCCCGAAATCGAGCACGGACCAGGGAATATGCAACATTCCCATTCTCTACCGACCACCACCGGCCCGGACTCGGATATGGCTCACCTACGATCGCATGCCGTGCAATACTCGGGCCAGATGGAGGGCCTCATGGATTTCAATGATAACACACAGTCGCACACTCACCACGGCCACCCAATGCCTTACTCGACTCCCCATATGACCCCAGGGTTTTGCGCACAGCAATCACCCATGTCGCAACCGCCTACGCACCAACAGTACATGCAGGGCCACAACATGATCCCTCCCACCCCGAACAGTATCGAGATGCATGGCAACACCGCTCGATACCCCCAGCGCGTGGATGAAACCACAGATATGTACGATGGATATTCACGCATCAACGAGGAACAGGTTCGTACAGACACAAAATCCTAGAGGAATCTGTTGACTAACGAGTAAGGCCCTCTACACTCCTCTTATCTCACCGGCTATGACGCCCCTGGAGAACCAATTCCGACTCCCCGAATACACAATTCCCGGCGAATACTTCACACCTCTCACCTCTCCCGCCCTAGAGGCCCAAAATGCCGAATCCAGCAGTTACCAGTACCATGCAAGACAGGTATCGGATATGGGCTTCGTTCCCACTACTGCGGAGGTGAACCCCCTCCCCGGAACCTCGGCTCCACCTTCTCCTAGCATCATTCGGAAGCCCAACACTCGTCACCGGCCATCACCGGCCACTACCCGACTCAATAACACACGGAAGGTCAAGCAATCCCCTATTATTCGGGCGCAGCGCAAACGCAGCACTTTGGCGACCAACTCGGAGGAGTTCTACAATAGCCTTACCCAGGAGATGAACTCCACAAAGCCGCAAAATCAGGGTATCCGCTCACTCCAGCTCAGCAGCAATGAGGGTTCTGGCCAGGACTCGGTATCCCCCGAGCCATTATCAGAACCGATGATGCCCCCTCCCGCTCTCCCCCCCCCTCGAATGTCCCCTGCAATTGCTCCCCATGTTAAATCTTCTTCGCCCGGTACTGCTGCGACCCCTGCGCTTTTGATGCGCATCCAGCGGAATCAGCATTCGCAAGACCCCGCAGGCCAGTTCCGCGGTCAGGCGCAGCTCGCAGAGCCTCCAGCCGAGTTCCCAGATGACATAATGGAGGATATATCACTTCCAGAGGCGGCCGCTCCTTCGCCGCTACGTCCGAAACCCAACCGCATCGAGACAGCTGTACGGACTCCATCGATCCCTACGAATGGGACACCTTTCTTGGATCCTTTGTCCGCGACGTACGATAAACCTCCCAGCGCTTCTCTTGCTCCCAGTCCACGCACAAGTGCAATGCCATCCCCCAGTGGGCCGGTCCCTCGAAAAGATTCCAGGTCTGCGTCTAGTCGGAAACGACCTAGTATGAGTTCCACCCAGGCCAGCCCACAGTTGCGGCCCAAGATTAGTCCCAGCATCCAGCCACTCATGAAAGGCACCGAGGGTGAGTCTCGATCCGAATTGAATTCCACGACTTGTCATACTAACTGTATTATAGGCATGTCACAAGATGCGCTTTACCTCGCATCAAAGTCCAACTACCAGCACATTCTCGACGGCACTTTGCCATCAGGTGTGAGCTATCCAGAGGCTCTGGCAGAGAACCTAAGCTCTAAGCGGACGAATCACAAGCTCGCGGAGCAGGGACGCCGTAATCGAATCAACAATGCGCTTAAGGAGATTGAGCTTCTTATTCCGCAGGAGTTCATTGATGCGCGCAACGCTAAGGACGCTGCAGAATCCGGTAGCAAAGCCAACGAGAAGGAAAAAGAGAAAGAAAAGGCCAACCAGGCCATCAGCAAGGCTACCGCCGTGGAAATGGCCATCGATTACATCAAAGCTTTGAAGACGACCTTAGACACAACCACTGCCAAGTTGGCCGCCGCCGAGGCCAAGCTATCGGGCGAGCCCTCCAAGGAAAGCGCGACGTCAACTTCCACTCAACCCGAGAAGACTCCAAACGGCGTTGCCGACTCGGAGACGAAGAGTCCAGCGTAATCAGACTGTATTAACTTAATATGAACAGGTCTTCTACTTGCCTACATAGTGACGCAATCTATGGACTGGTGGAAGATCAGAAAACAGGATATCCCCTTTCCGCGGGTGGAGGTTTCGTGCAATTGCGTTATGGATCTATGATCTATGTTTTAATGTGATCTGATAGCGTCGGTGTTTGAACTACAAGGGTGGCTCATTTTTGCTTGTACTATCTATCTTTTACTATTTCTACCTACCCGATAACCTCTGCCAATCCTTTTGATTTTCTCTTCCTTTCCGCTGTAGTGCTCAGTTCTCGTATTTTGTTCAGTAAATAGAGGAGCTAAGCATCTGGGGAGCTACCTCAATAAAGAACAGCACGCTAGCTCCATCTACATGTAACCCTGTGCTGTACCCTTCTAGATTATCCCCCTAAATGTACCGACGTCAATACGACTGTTCATTCTAATATATTCGCTACTTTATAGCTACAATACGAAATGGAACCTACTTTAATTGACTACCCAACATTACCCTTTAAGCTATAGGCAATGGCCGCTTCGGTTACAGGTTCTTTGGTACGTCACCTCCTAGGTACCCGCCGAACTTAATAAGGATCTTGCTCATAAGTAGAAGATTACTGCTGCAATATTGGAAATAGGTACCTACTAGGATCTAGCTCATTATCAGAACATGCTAAAGATGTGGCCCCGGAGTGAAAATGAAGCTTTGAACTGAATTGAGTGTCAAAATCGTATTTCCTGTTTGATCTGTTTGAAATTAAGTGCATATATATTTTACATTATGATGATGTTTTCCTAGTGGTAGACTTGCTAGTATCCCCCGGAATAATAATCTATGTATAGGTTAGGTGAAGCAAAAGTACCTAGGTATCTGTCACGCACATATACCGAGGAGAAAGCTTGCAACGTGTACTTGAGGACTTAAAAGTCTCCCAAAAAGCTTTTCTCCTGAGCTAGCACGCCACAGAAGCTAACAAAAGCATGTCTAATTCCCTCGTATCGCCATTCCTTACTCGTTATCCCTAACATCAATAACGGTCGACTTGAACTTCCGAGCAGAAATCTTGCGATTGAACAAGATATCACTTTCACGGTAAGAGCGACCCTTGAGCTCAGGAAGGAAGAAGTAGGCCGACACGAAGCAGACACAAGCAGTACCTCCCCAGACGTAACCACACTTTCCAGCGAGATTCCATCCAGTGGGGTTGAGCATCTGCGAGGCAAGGTAGATCATGGGGATTTCGGCGACATAGTACGCGGCGCGACCTACACCGGTACTTAAAGCGCGAAGACGGACGGATGAGGTCTCGGCAATGATGGTGTATGAGATGGGTCCGAGACTGCCGGCAAACACGAAGGAGATGATAATTCCTAGAATGGCTTGTGCGTAGTTGGTCGCGTTGTTCTGATGGATAGAGGCGCAGACGCCGAGAAGCATAAGAAGTGTGACGTTGGTAGCTGTGCCCCAGAGATAGATAGTTCGGCGACCAAATGAGGAAGCTAGAGGTAAAGAGATTATATTGGCAACCAATTGAAGACATGAGTTGATCAGATTAAGTTGGAATGACCGGTCAGGACCCATGCCGGCCTCTAATATGGAGTCAGTCATCTATTGCGGGTTGAAATTTGGTTACAGAGGAAAATGAAGTTACTCACGCTCGAAGAAGTAAGTTGCCTGGTTGGCAATCAAGTTACCAGCGAAGTTCTGTGACGCGTAGATCAAGCAGGTAATGATTGTTCGTCTTAAATCGGTTCCCTTAAGAAGGTCGAGGAGAGTTGGGGAACCACCCATTTGAGCTTCGATCTCAACGGTTCGCTCTATCATGGCGAGTTTCTGCTGAGCATGCTCATGAGAGTCACTACCAAGACGCTTGAGGGAACGAAGGGCTTCCTCTTTGCGTCCACGGCGAATCAGCCACCAAGGCGACTCGGGGGCGAAGAAGAGAAGGACCAAGAGGGGGGTCTAGAAGGAGTCAGCGCCTGTGAATATAGGGTTTCAAAAGGAGAGGACTGACAGGGAAAATCCACTGCAAGGCAAGAGGCACTCGCCAAGCCCACTGATCATCGCGATTATTGTAGCCGTAGGTTGCAGCGGCGACAATGATTGAACCAATGGACCAACTCATTTGCAGAGTAGCTGTACAGGCACCTCTCAGGGAGAGAGGCACAATCTCACTGGCATAGGCGGGGGAGTTTGCAATAAAGAATCCCCAAGGGACACCTTCTAAGGCTTGGCCGACCACAAGAAGGGTGAGCGAGTTGGCCTAAACGGCGTTAGGGGATGAGCTCAGCAATTGGGGGGAGAGTTGGCTTGCTCACAAAGAAGGAAACAAAAATCGTGGCGTTCATCAGGAGCAAAGCGAAGATGGTAGTCTAAAGAAAGTTAGGAAATGCCTCGACAGAAGGTTATCGACTAGAGTATTGTGGCTCACCAGACGGTAGCCGAACCTATTTGTAACAGGTCCAGCTGCAAAAACACCGACGAAAGCACCGCATTGGCCAGCTTGAAACAAGGAAGACTGCCATTTGGTTGGGATAGTTTTACCGTGTCCCTCGACGTCGATACCATAATGTTCTTTGAAAGCGGTAAGGGCGACAAAGTTACCATTCAGGAACATATCGAATGACTCCATGACCTAATTGGGGATATATCAGCTGATATGATCTGGAGATCTGGAGATATGGGGAGGGGTGGGGGGGGGATCTGGGGATCTGGGGAAACCCGAAATGCGGGGGGAAAATCAATATCAAAAACTCACGATAGTGAAGCACATGGTAAATGCCCATAAGCAAGCCCAGGGATGGCTCTTCATGGCCTCCCACGTAGTCATATCATGTTCGCGGTTCTCACCATCGAAGGCATCGTTCATGAGATCCGACTTGACCAAGACCTCAGCTTGCTCAACGGCGGCCTTCTCGCCGTACACTTCATCGCTTTTGTCGAGATCTGACGCCATTTTTGGAAATAATTGCTATTTCCAGGCCAACAAGGGAATGGAAATCAAAAGCTCGGAGAAAAAGAAAAAATTAAGGTGAGCTGGGGGTCTTATATTCTTTGACCCATGTGCGCGTCTCTGGAGCTGCACGGTAGGTGCGTGATACGTGGATTAATTCCGCAATCTAAGACCTGGTTAAACAAGTCAGCGATCGAATAGATAGGCAGGGGTGCAACCTCGTCCCCGCCGGGGTTTTACCCATTTCCCCAAAATCGGGCACCACGGTTACGTTAGAGGCAATTTACCCGAGCCTGGGAAGGCGCCGAACCTAATATGCTGGAGGCTTAGTTGCGACTAGAAAAGGTTAGCCATCGCCGAGGGCGTTGGGAATCGCCTGACTAGAGAGTTGGTGGCGTTTTGCAAGTAACCAACTTGGGAGGGAAGGCCGGAGGAAGTTTAAATTGCAGTGAGAGTCTAGGCGTTTGACTGGTCAAAGTATTTGGGGGCCTTATGTCTGATGTCTGGGGAATCCCCCATAAAGATTGGATGCGGGGCCCCAGACGAGAGGAAGAAATAAAGAGAAAAGACAAGTTCATGGAGTTGATTGGTTCACGGAGAGAAACATAGGCGGGGCGGAGGATACGACATGGGCAGAATGGAAAACGACTTTGTCTCATTCCGCTTATAGACTAATGGGAAAATGTCAGAGTCTAATCGGTTAAATGACTGCATATGGTTACATCTCACCGCTGAAGCATCTCAATCTGACCGTCCCATTATCACCTGACTATTGTGGGCACTGTCCCTTGCACCAGTTGTGGGATGGTCAGTTTGTGGTGGCGATTTGGGTTATGGCGTGTTTTAAGCACAGGTTAGTTAGAGATCTGCATCTTGAAAAAGCTCGGACACCCCAGAAAAGCCGAGGTACTACTCCTTACACCCCCCTTTCATGCCGCACTTGGAAAAACTAGGGATATACAAGCATACCCATAGATGGTAATGGTAGGTAGGTACACATTGTCACAAAAACGCCATAGACCATGAGTAATGGCAGCCTCTTTCATCTCCTGACCAGTTGTGTTTACCAACAAAGACTGTGAAACTCACGCATATTGCTTAAGCTGGCATAGTGATTGAGGGAGACCGGGCCGATCACTTGGCATGTTCAAGGCTGCACTTGAGCTGCCAGATCGGAACTTGAAGCGTGTTAATAATAGTGTCGTGGAATGAAAGAGGAAATACGTTGGTTTCTACCTGCGCTTTGTTACTATTTACACCATCGAGAACAATGGCTACCTCTGGGGTTTGTTTTGCTGTGGATCTGGTGTTGAAATAATTATATACTGTTTCTTTGTTGACTCCATAATAAATAACCATTGAAATACCGGACGAAAGAAAGTATCACGACAAGAGAAAATCAGTCAAAGCCAATACTCGAAAATAGTCCTTTACCTCAAAACGACGTATATAAACACTTGGAGTCCTTATCTCGGCCTTTCTTACCACCACACAGTAACGCGCTTCACTGTCGCACGTGCAATATAAACCAACAAACTCATCCGATCTGGCCATTCATCTCATCCAAGTCGTCAATTTACATAGCCAGCCCGCACATCATGCTGTATGCACCTACTGTATTCAAGGGGAATGGTCAAGCTATACTCGAGCCTTATCAATCCGGTCCAGGGCTGCGGTGGGTCACGGTCAAACTTTCCAATGGAGACCGTCACCTCTGCGATGCAGATTTGATGCACATGGTGATTGAACGCCTCCAGGATGAAGAAGTCGTGGTCAACTCGGAATGTAACCAGCAGACAACGAAGCCATTCGAAATGTCATTTCCGGTTGTGGATTCCAGCCCTCGCTATCAGCAATGGATTGACATTGTTGTAGAGATTGCTAAGAGCTATAGGGATGGTATTGTAGCTGGGCACATTTTTGTGGATCATGACTATGTTTTCGATCTTGCAACTTCTAATACTGCTTCACTGCCTTGGTGAAGGCTTTATTATATCTGCATATTTAACAAGGTTACAGCGAATACCAAGAACTAATATACCAAGTGGCAAGATTCTCTGTTGGATTCTGTTTGGATTCAGCTTTGCCGCAGGTACTCTGTAAGGTGGTACAGGGTGGTACGTACTAGGGTTTAAGCCCCACACGTGACCCACTTAGGTCAACCAAATTTTACTTCATTTAATTTAATTTTTCCTCTCTTATTAAATTGATTGAAGAATGCAACGTTCTGGTGAATTTGAGTCGCATTTTTCATTCATCAGACTAACGCAGTTTGAACGGATGCGATGATAATCCTGGTACTTGTATATTTAACCTGCCTCCGTAAGCTGAGACAGGCTTTAGGTGAGACTGGGGACGATGAGAAGGTGAATCTTATAATGTGGGTCGTCATCGACGGAGTTGCGACCTAGGACCTGTGGCCCAATGGTTAAGGCGCCGAGCTTATGTAAACATCCCCCTGGGGAGTTTTCATGTCTGTTCCTCGGAGATTCGTGGTTCAATCCCGCGCAGGTCCACTTTTTTTCTAATCCATAGATGGAGTCATATGGAGTCGTATGGGGTAAGTTTAATAAACTAAAATGTAACATGGATCCTGGAGAAATTCTACACATTGAAAATGGTTTTCTATTTTGGAAATGGAAAATTAAACCTCACTAATCAGCGTTACTAAATACAAGGTCATAAAGTGGCGCCTTTAACAGAGAGAGTTCTTGAGAACGGAGAGGTCAAGGTGCCTGGATGATTGAGAGCAATGGAATCCAAAAAGCTTCATGGTGTCGCTACTGCTTACGAAGGGAACGCCTATTTAGCATTTGGTGTAACTAGTAGATTGCTACTATCTTAGGTGCCCAAGCTTCAAACTCCAGCCATTCTTATCTATCTAAAATAAACCCCCCAAAAAACGCATTACTTATACTAGTGGCTTGTATCAGCACCCCAAAGCGTAGTACGGAGTAGACCCATTGCTATTCGTCGATGCGAGCATAGTACCATCAGGCGACAAGGCCATAGATTGGATCCGATCATTGGGTACAACCTCTGAGAGTTTCTTTGCTGTTTCAATGTCCCACAAGCCGAGATTGCCACCAGAAAAACGAGAAAAAGATTGACTGAGCGATATTGCAAGTAGTTTGCTCTAAGGCCCTGCCATACCGCGGGTTTCACTTTGGTGAGGTCGTTGGACCGGCTAGTTTGGCGGCTTCGGCAACAGCGTCCAACGCTACACATCGAACACGTAAATACGACCTCACCCTTGGCTACGCATGGACAGACCTGGTCATTACCTACTAGAAAGACGCAGCCAATTTGACATCCCGGACCAATATCACCGCCTTCCACCCAAAGAGCGGCCCAAAGGCCTACCAGGTGATGGACCGCCCAGAATCAATATACAATCGTGGAACTCGCCGAAAATGATGATTGGATAGATGATCAGCATTCGGCTCTTTCAGAAGGCTGGTAATGACGTCAAGAAAAGCAATTTTCAGCGAATGGAAATCGTGCTTAAGGACTATTTTGAGTATGGGGGTTTTTTTCTGAACTGATTACTGATACTACTGTGTCCTCATTGTCAATATCCCCTTCTCGCGCTACCCACAATCACGGCCTGGTCTTGGGGGGTGTTACTACTAGCATTCGAGAAATCATCATGTTGCTAGTTAAAGTCGCTACATTCCATCATTGTCTTCCTTGTAGATCGATTCTTTTTATAAAAGCCCCATGCCCTAAGTGTCACCCTAAATGGACTAGTGTGTCTCAGTCCCACTGACTCATCCATCTCATCTAGGTAGGTACCAGGTAGGTACCTACATAGATACCTTCTACGTTGGTCCTCCAGGGCTAGATAGACTATTAGAGACTGTTTTCTGCTTAGCAGTTGATACTCTGCCTTTCTCATTTTATATACCTGGAATGGCCCCCAAGGCACTGCAGAGCGTCATTAAGTGGCTCTATGGACATTCTGAGCCTCGAGTTCTCCTCATTGGAGAAGCGGCCTCTGGGAAGACTACCTTTCTTTCCCAACTTATTCTTGGTCAGGCAGTCTACACAATCCCAACTATGGGCTACTATCTCACACCGTTCGAATATAAATACCGCACATATATGCTTTGGGATACTGGAAGTACGTCAATTCCCCTTCTTGGACAACTTATTCTTGTTCTAGACACATGCAGTGGGATGCTTTCGGTACCCAAATTGGTTAGCATACTTTTATACCGCAGATACATCTGTCTTGTTCTTTCACGACTGCACCTGGGATGAGGAATGCACACAACTAAGCGTCGATCTCCTCTCTAGCATTGGCAGAGAAATGCTCGATGTGGGCTATAGAAGTTTATGGGTTATCTTAAACAAGCAAGACTCTCTCTCTGCACAAAGCATTGAGGATCTGCGCTTGATATATGACCAAAAGCTAAAAGAAATATTTGACAATCCGGTTAACTGCAGAGTCATTGATTATTCCGTGAGTGGCAAGACTGGGGAAGGAGTCAAGGAGGTTATGGACGATCTACATGACTTCGTTGGTGGCATAGAAAAAGGTCACCATCAACAACGGATGCCTAAACACATTGCCTCGAACCAGTTCCAGAAAGAGCAGATATCAGAGGACCATGACTTCAAAGTGCGAATTGAAGAAGAAGGCTCCAGAGATCATATGGATTCTCAGAAATTTTGGCATTCATTTTCGGGTGCTAAACCCAGGCCTATTTCTGGATTCAAGTAGTCCATGCTGCTATCCAATCAATTAAAGCAACTCCGGGAAGTTCAACAAGCGAAAGGTCAATAGTTGACATTCCTGCATCGCGCATTAGCTCCGCTACTCTCAACGCGCTCTTCGAATTGAACTCATCTACTTGGAGACAGTATTACTCTGAAAAGGTCTGGAATAGCATTGCCGCACGCGTGGAATTTGTCCCACCAGATCTCAAGCCGATACCAAATGTCATCGCCATCTCATCCAAATCCCAAGAGCAGGCCGCTCTTTTCAAGCAGATGGAGGTTTCTCTACTACGGAGTAGTCCTAGGTTGCCAACCCTCGAGTGCCTTTCTTTCCAGGCAATCTGGGTCATTCGAGATGTGCAGGCACTGGCTGGATCCTCAATGGTGGAGTCTCCTAGTATATCGAGCCATTCGCACTTGCTACTATATTTATATAAGAAGCCTATAGTGGGATCAGAAAATGGCCCGGGAAAGACTGCATTGGAACAAGCAGAGAAAATGTCAGGTCCTGGAGTGGATTCGGCCACACACAAGATGTTCTGGATTCAGGTTTTCTTGATTGCTATGGCTCGTGCAGAGGCTTCTAGGAAGTTGACCAAGAGAGAGACATCCCCAGGAATAGTCACATTTGAAACATTCATCCGGGGTAACCTCCATCTGGTTCACGAAGATTTGCCAAGCTTATATTACACCCCGGAGATCTGACAAAGTAAAGAGGCATTTGAGGTTATGATTGCACCTGACAGGAGGAATATGGATGGGTTTCTTGAATCAAGGGATAAAGACAAGCTGGGACAATTGGTTTTTATTTAGTCTTTTCCAATTTTCGGATGATTAACTGTTTTCAATTTGTCTTTTGGGTTTGTACAATATATATTTGTTGCAAGGAGTGCATTATTATATCGCACGAAGTTGCCTTCTTGAGAAGACATTACAAATATAAATACATGTCGTATAACAATAACGGCTCAAGTTTTCTTCTCATCCTCACACTCCACTTCCGCGTCCACCACGTTTTCTGTCGCGGTGTTCTCACCCCTCAAGAAACTCATCGCACCAGGGCCCGAGAATTGCTTGCGACCTGTTGTGATCCAAGTGATACCGCTAATGAGAGCAACAACACCAATTGCGGCGCTGGTGTAGTTCATTGATTGGTGAGTAACCGGATTTTCGCTAGGGAAGTTGAAGGTGATTGCTGCGAAGAGAAGAAAGAGGAGTCCGATGATGTTAAGCGCAATGGAGACCGGAACAGAGAATGAGTATGGACCGTCGAGCTTGGTTACGTGACCGGTATAGTAGCCCGCTAGACGGCTGAAAAGGGCCATTGCGTATGACAAGTCTGTAGATTATTTATTAATAAAGGAAGCATCAAATGCGAGGTATCAAACTTACAGAAGCCTTCAGTTGAGATGGCGATGACTGTCTCGAAGCCAGTGGTAGTACCGAATTCGATGGCATCGAGAGCCAGTTGTACAACGAGAGTAAGAAGCACGGCGTTAACAGGCACGTGGGTTTTGCTCTCCACCTTGCTGAAGAACTTGGAGAATGGTAAGCCATTATCTCTGGCAAATGCGTAGACGGATCGCGAGCCTTCGGCAAGAATGTTGTTTCCTGCGACGATCACAATCACGGAGATCAAACTCGACAGAATACAAGTAGCTACCTTGCTTCCCGTGGAGTCATAAATAATTTGAATCACAGGCACACCGGTGCTTGTGTTGGCAGTGGTCTCGATATCACCAATGCAGAAGCAAAGAGTAACGAGGAAAGCGAATCCAGTCACGGCACCCAGAATAACAGCGAGAACGATAGCCTTGGGTGCCTCTTTTGACGCGGACTTCATCTCCTCGGTCATATGCGAAGGGGCATCATAACAACACATGCCAAAACAAGCTTGGAGAACACCAATAATCGCAGCCATTCCAGTACTAAAGCCAGTTCCGTTTTGGAAATCCTGGAACACGAAAGAAGCGGGCTGCTTGTGGTCATTCATGGCAAGAATTGTGGCGGTGACGATGACAAAGGAGGCAACGTTCCAGATGAGAATTGCTTTCGAGATCCGATGCAAGAGGTGTGAGCCCCAGAGGTTGACGGCCGCAGAGAGGAATGCGACAAGGTAGGCAACAAGCACGGTTTGCCATCTTTGAATCTCGAATTCGGGGAAGACAAGGTTTGCCATTCCCAAGACAAAGTTGGACGCAATGGAATTATTCGTAGCACCCATAGCCAGGAGACCTATTTCCAAATTAGGACCTAGAAGTAGGTGTTGGGGCATTTAAGATATAGGCTTACCGATTAGCATGAACCATCCTGTCACGTATGAAAGACCTCGAGCGATTTTCGGTGGAGCGAGTGCCGCAACCCAGGAATATTGACCACCTGCTACCGGATACATCGAACACATTTCTGCCATAGGGATTGCGACGGCTAGAGTCAACAGACTAACGCCCAGAAAACTGAAGACCATAACCGGAGGACCGCCGGAAGTTACTCCGACGATGAACACACCACTCAGTGCCGTCCATCTAGGAAGCGATTAATATAAACTCATGTCAGGTCATGAGCAATGAACTCACGATGTCACAATACTGAAACTAAAGCCAATCATCCCTATCAAACCGAAAGAGCGTCTGAGCTCTGTACTGGTTAGCCTCGCAACACAAAGCATCTCTCCCCTTTAGACATACCCTGCTCATATCCCAAATTCTCCAGACGAACATCTTCACTCGGTGTGCCTTGAAACACTTTTTGATTCTCGTCTTCAACTGACATGACTGCGAGTGACAAAAACAATAAGCTGAACTGAAACCCAGCAAGGGGGATTGGCACAACTTATCAACGAGGAACAACAACATCCAGATCACACCCCATACCTTTTGTCATAACCCCAGAGTAACTAAACTGACAATGTGATAAGATAGATATTCTTGATTTCCTAATTGAGAAGGTCTGCGCGATAACTGTGGGGCCCGGCTGCCAACCGGCTTCTTTGCGGGGAGAGAAATGCCAAGGGACTTGATAAGCCTTGGAGGCATTGGGCAATTGGAAGAGAAATGATCGTTTATCCTGTGGCGTTGCTTAGTTCATTTTAGCTGTACTTTGTATGCTGTAGATTTCTATATCCTCTTATCTTCACTTTCTCTTCTATAGGCTGTCTCCATTATCGGCCCCATCCAGACCCATTCTTCTTAGCGCCATCTCCTGCCCTTTTGGAAACATATATCAAAATAAAATGTATTATAGGTCCAAGAAATAACCATTTTCTAGAGTTTCGTATTACTTTTAAACTTAAGGCACCTTTGCCAAAAACTAGTTGCACAAAGATGAAATAGTTATCTGTAAAAATGGATCGTCGGCCGAAACCCCTTTGTGAGATTTAATTGGCCCTAAGGCTCAATCTAAACTCTGCATCTCACCTAACTAGGGCATCGAAAATGGAAAGGTACGGGAGCTACCTAGGTAGGCAAGTTCTCTGAGGCTCGCCAATAGTTGCGGATGCATTGCATGAGAGTTTGAGAACGGGCGAAAGGGTCGAGTTTGGGTAATGTGTAGTTTTATAAAACCGAGAGACACGAGCAAACATTAGATCCAAATGAATCTCAACGCTCATAAATCCTGGCGGTGGTGTCACATTAGCGGAACAGTTCCGCACGTTATCAATCAAAAGACCTCAAGCGAACGCCTGGACACCTACACCTAGACAACTTAACACTTCCCAAATTATCCGTGTCGATATTTGAACCCAATTTCTCGGTTATATCGAAATTTTATCAGCCATGACAATCCAAACCTCAATCCACGACCCCGCAACGGCTGACGGCTGGCATGGCGTCATCCCGACTGAGCAATTCCCCGCCGAGAAAGGCCGTTACCACCTCTATATCGGCCTCTTTTGCCCCTTCGCCCATCGCGTAAATTTTGTCCGTCATCTAAAAGGTTTGACCGAATTCATTGACATCAGCATTGTCAAGCCGTACCCCAAGGGTGACGCCAAAGGTTGGCCAGGATGGCGATTCCCGGCGTCTGATGATGAGTATCCTGGTGCGACAGTTGATCACCTATTTGGTGAAGACTATCTGCACAAAATCTATTTCCGAGCCGATCCGGATTACAAGGGACGGTATTCGGTGCCGTTGCTATGGGATAAGAAGACCGGAACGGCGGTTTGCAATGTATAACACCTACCGAGTCTAGGCGAGTAAATCTATACTGACCGGATACCGTTGTTAGGAAAGTGCTGAACTTCTTCGATGGCTCCCCACGGCATTCAATGAGCTACTCCCACCATCGCTCGCTACAATTGACCTGTACCCGATACATCTGCGAGATAAAATCGACGCAATCACCCCATGGCTGCAATCTGATGTCAATGCTGGGGTATATAAAGCAGGCTTTGCATCCTCGCAGGAGGATTATGACAAAAACGTCATTCCTGTGTTTGGGGCCCTGAACAAACTCGAGAAGATTATTGCAAATAATGGAGGCCCATTTGTGCTCGGTCGGGATTTAACTGAGCTGGATATCCGGTTGTATGCAACATTGATCCGTTTTGATACGGTGTATGTGCAACACTTCAAGTGCAACCTAGGCACCATCCGACATGATTATCCGGTTTTGAATAATTGGCTCAAGGGCATGTATTGGAATGTTGAAGCGGCAAAGGACTCGACAAACTTTCTACATATCAAAGAAAATGTATGTTGGCATGCCTTTTTGGTAGTAATTGACATTGACACCAACTGACTTGATACAGTATACAAAGAGTCATGCGGATATCAATCCAAAGGCAATCACGCCTATGGGTCCTTTCCCTGATGTCGAGGAAGGATTTGAAGAGGATTGGAACAAGCTGGTGGTCGGTGAGGTCAAGCACCCCGCTGTGTTGGATTATGAAACTACGATTCCTGATCTCTAGTGATTGATATTGGCTGTCAAGGTGTTTGATGTTAACTTATGGAAACCTTGATCATCTTTTGTATCCATGGATGGACTTTCTTGTAGCGTAATTCACAAGCAACATCCATAGATATCAGCTATGCTAGCTAAAACCAGTGAAATCACTCAATAGAGAATCCCACTGGATGTCGTCGACAGGGAACATGCCGCCCAGATCGCCGTAGGTAGACCCATCTGGCCAGACTTGGGGAGGCACAGCAACCTCATTGGCGTGAACGGCCATCATAGACGTATCCCGGGTTACGTCTCGGGACGGCGCACTTCCAACAATTGCCCTTATTTGATATGGATAACAACGTGCTAACAGCCGCATTTTAGAGCAAAGGCTCCCCACAATGTCCGTCTCTTTATCTGCAGCAGACATTCCCTCACATCTTGTCTCCAGCGTGTTGGCAAGTTCTATGACAACATTGGGATACTCTGCTGCGTCAACAACAGCCTGCACCTGGGCTTCCATAGAAGAGTCGGTAGGGTCAGTAATGAGATTGAGGAGGGTCAATACTGCAGTGGGCATGTAGCCCACTGCGGCACAGATACGAGCACTTGTAGATATTGTCATCTGGGCAATTTCCGACACTGGTAGGTTTCTGACCATGTGAATAAGTTCCTTGCTTCGCTGGATTACACCCATCAGCATCGTTGTCCGGACTGCGCTGGCAGGCTCCGCAATCCACAGTTCGCCTCGAAGAGATAATTCTTCGAGCCGCATTTCCACGTATTTGACCTCGGTGCGTATTGCATTCTCTGTAACGGTCGGTCAATCTCCATCAACCACTTTGGATCCAAGACACACCTGTTGATGAAGGGCAGCTTGAGATATCCTTTTCTACACATGCCCTCAGGCTATCAAATTTCCGCTGCAGAGAGCCGCGCGTAACTTGAACGAGCACACTTCCACCGCTTGGTTGCATCAAAGCGTAAACTTCATCCACTGTTGCCAAGAACGACTGTAGATGGATAAATGGCGCAATCCACCGATCCGATAGATGCTCGGTAGATGCTACACTCTCAATGCACTCATCGATTCGACCATCATGCTTCATGATAATCGGCCGGCCGAGTGTGCCACATAAACTAGTATATATTTAGTCGAAGCCACATCTACCAGCGCAGGCAACCTCACCCAACCGACAGCCAATACGTACCAAGCAGCGCCCGCTGCTCATCCAAATTTGGTCTAGACTTTGTGTGAAGTCCCAAATCATACAAAATCGAAACACAAAGCTGAACAAACAGCAAAAGTTGCGGGTGATATCTCTCTGCAGGATATGAGTACCATGCGATATGAACCAACAGACCACGGAGCAACTCGAGATTCCTCTCGGATCGTGCCACAACCCTCAATGTAACATGCTTCATAATTTCCTCCGCAACAATTTTGCGCAGAGGATGCGCACTGCCCATGGTCGCGGCCACAATGCACAAAAATAGAAAAGGCTCTCGGTCCCTAAGGCGAGCGGCTGTCTCGCCGTTCGCAATCAATACAAATGGAAACGTGGATACTAAGTCAGTCTGGAAGGTCGTAACCAAGCGTTCGGCCTCAGCTTCACTCAAAAGCCCTTGGTCTACGATAGACGGCTGACCCTCTAGAATGGAGCTGGTTGGCGGATCAAGGCCGTGGGACGGGTCTTGAGCAACCTCTAGCAGCGCGGCAATGTTTGTCGAATCCAACTCGGGGTCACGAGATGAGCCCAAGTTGTTGGTGAGCGGGTTAGAAGTATCGGGCGATGGCCGCCCGTTCTGTCGGGTTAAGGCAGCCAACTGCGACGTCAACTGGTCGACTTTCTTCTCTAGCACCTCCACACGGCTACATTTATAATTAATACCACAAGGACCATGTGTGTTTGGAAGGATTACCTCGGTGCAACCTTATGCTTCCGCTTCGTCTGCGGAAGGTCAAGGTATGTGCATGACTTTCCCAATCGGGCGCACCGCTGGCATAGGTTGACGGCCTGCGGCGTGCATTTCGCCTTGGCAGTCGTGCATGCCACGCATGCTCTCCTCTTGACTGTAGATAGTGTGGCGTTCATGATGTTGCATAAGGAGACGGACAGGAAACGGAGCGACCGGTTGACCCTTGGCCGGTCGCTGAGGAGTTGGATCGGGAAAACCGGACCATCCGGTCGGAGCGGTTTGTAATCCGCCGAAGTATATATAAAAGGGAGGTAAATCCAACGAATATTGCAATGGTATCAGCAATAAATCAATACATTCATCACTGGAATATCCTTTTTTTTTTTTACTTTGAATAAAAATAAAGAATGTCTTCATACGCCATCACCGGGGCCTCCAAGGGCATTGGCCGCGAGTTCGTGCGTCAACTCGCTGCTGATACAACCAACACGGTCCTGGCTATTGTGCGAAACCCCGAATCGCCCGAAATATCTGAGCTCGCCTCCAATCACCCTAATGTGCACGTTATCAAAGGCGATGTTACAGACCCAAGGTCCATTCTTGAGGCTGCCTCGGCCGCAGCCGCCGTCACAGGTGGTAAACTAGACGTGCTTATCCACAACTCCAACGCTGTTGATATGGCCACCATGTCCTCCAATCCGACTCAGATTCCCTTTGATGCTCAAGCCACTCGCGCAATTTTTGACCTGCCATTTAGTACGGCTATCTACGGCGGTATATGGACGACAAACGCCTTCCTACCTTTGATTGAGAAGGGCGTCCAGAAGAAGATTGTGCATATCTCCAGCGCCATGGCAGATTTGGATTTAATCAAAAAGAGTGGTGTCAGCTATGCTGTCGCGTACTCTGTTGCGAAAGCCGGGATGAATGTTCAAGTCGCCAAGTACGCAGCAGAACTTGCGCCTAGAGGCATTAAGGTGTTGGCTTTAAGCCCTGGATGGGTTGATACATGGGAGGGTGAGTGACCTTTTTCCACAGCAAGGCAATGATGGACACTAATATCATCGCAGGAGAGAAACCTCCCCAGGTAGTACAAGGGATCGAGGTCATGCTGAAGCAGTTTCAGGCAGTCGACCCTGAGCTCAAGGGGCAGATTCAGCCTGAGGAGAGTGTTAGAAAGAGCCTCCAGGTGATTGAGCGTCTGAATGCGGAGACTAGTGGCTTATTCCTAAGCCATCATGGAGATAAAGCAAGGTGGGTATGAGGGGTGTGGATACTGATGAGTTAGCATCAGGGTTCGTATTCAACTTCCATAGATGCGAATTGAATGGACACTTATAAGAATAGGATCATAACCTCAAACGGGGATTTTGATCCCATGATTGAAGCCCTTGGAAAATGCTCACCATAGCTGTCTGAAAAGCTAGATCTTTGTCTATTCGGATAGGGTTATCTATACTATAATTTTCAGGACTATCCCTTTATTTAGGTGCGATCCGGTCTAAGACTTTGTAGGGGACGAGGATATTATATTCAAGCTTTCGGATATAGGTTTTCCATATATTATGATCGCTAGATATAAGTTTTTGGAAATTTTAGACTATAGGACTACTAGGGTAATGGGACCGGAATTTTTTAGTCCGATGAAGTAGATGGGACTAGGATATGGGAATGAAAATTTTCTAGTCCCATGGGAGTTGGCAAGGTCTAGTCCTGGGACCATTGCTACTCACTTGGGTTTTTAAACGGTACTTCATAATTCCCCAGCTCTGCCAATCACTCCTTGGGGTAATTGTATTGATTTTATGATTTTTCTGCCAAGTAGAATCACCTGGGTATCAAATTACCCGATTGGGCGATTATA
This sequence comes from Penicillium palitans, assembly GCA_019190355.1. Lineage (NCBI taxonomy): Eukaryota > Fungi > Ascomycota > Eurotiomycetes > Eurotiales > Aspergillaceae > Penicillium > Penicillium palitans. The sequence continues at coordinate 253,655 of JAHAQQ010000027.1, forward strand.
TCAGCATTATCCACAAGTTGGAAGGTTGAGCGCTCTGCCTCTTCGTACACTTATGGAATTCAAGTTTCATACCTTAGTCATCGTGTAGCACAAAACCAAAACACTTGACTTGTTTGTTTTCTTTTATCAACGAAAAATGCCAGTCACAAGAAGTCAATCGAAGAACCCAGTCAGGCAAGATCCGAGCTCATCACAGGAGGATAGCGAGATTTCCAAAAGTGTACAGCAGGAACATTCGACGAAAGGGCCGTTCATTGAATGGCTTGATCTTGACTATTCCACCCACTCAGCCCTGAAGCAGACCGACTGGAAACTCATTCTCAAGGAGGTGCGGAAAGTCGATGGCTGTCGCCAAATCACATGGACAAGTCCCGAGGAAGATAGCCAGAGACTGTGGATTATCATACGTAAGATACGATGCAGATTTTCCCAGTGAAAAGTCTAACGTGATGGTCAAAGATTGGCGGCGAAGAACTCACCGAGATGAGTTTCGCCAGTCGGATGCAATGACACAAATCATGAAAGAAGTCATCTTCTTACCTGATTCCGATTCTCCCGGCAATCACCACAGCAGCCCCAACGATAAGGCACTCTTAATTTATCGGTTTATGACTACTTCTCGGAAATTCATACAGGATTGCTTTTCCAAATCCAGTCGTCCTGACATGGTCTATGAGGTCTGGACGGTCTATTTTCCGGCTGAGGATATCGTCGCTATGTTGGATTCGGACCCTCTTTACAGATTTCCAAGGATGGTCAACTACCGCTCTCTAACTTGCGGACAATCAGACCCTATAGGTGCGGTTTTGTCACAAATCATCGCCTTTGTGTCAGGCGAAGTCGAATACAAAAGGCGACGTTGTAAACGGATTGCGTGGTTCATGAACTGGAAATCGAGAGAGGAGGAAGAAATATACAAAGAAACAGTGTTTTCTAGAGAAAATAATGGGGAATGGCGGACAGTGGTGGGTTTATTCATCGAAGAGCTACAGGGTCTCGGGATGGTGGGATATGAGTCCTGTCATGCTAGGTTTTTTAGTATAGAGAGTAATAAATAAGGGAGTAAGTTAGGGTATATAGTAATTATACTAACTATAGCAAGATCTCATATAGACTGCGACAAAGCCCATGGGGGCTATCCCATGTGCCTATGGGCGTTAAGCTCTTAAGACGGGGTGGACAAGCCCGCCACCCCCGCAACCCCGCACAATACGGTGTGCACGGACTCAGAGTTAAATCCCTTGTTCTGAAAGATACGAGTTTTTTTTTAAAAAACATCTTAGGCCCTTCGTTGCCTTTGAACATATTGCATAATCCAACTCGGGGGATATTTCCCTGGGTGCCCGAAAGCATCGCCCTTTTACTGTAAACTTCTATCTATCCAGCCATGGCGAAGAGACGTCAAAATCACTCCTGCGAGCAGTGCAAGAAATCCAAGAAAGCCTGTGATGGCTATCTCCGAAACAGTGGCAATGTCGTGTCCGTGGAAGCTGAATTGCTTGATCTCGGAATCCAGGATGGTGTGTTTCACGCTCCCCCGACAGCCCCCTCTCTGCCACACATCCCTTCCGGTGTTCTCACACAAATATGAACAGTTGGCTAAGGAATATTCACCTCAAAGAGTTAGGCCTGGTCTCTCCATGCTCGTACTGCATCAGGACAAACAAAACCTGTGGTCTGAACCCGCACTGGGGCCAAGGTCATCGTCCAACGGACGGGCAGGGCTTGTCGCACTCTGAAAACATTGCCCTGGGTGATGAACGACGCCGGGACAAAAGGCAGCGAATTCAGCCACCAGAGAATGAGATCGAAGCGTCAGTAACACCTATTTGTATGGTGACTTGCCAAAATTCATCCAAAGAGTCTTTATATGCGTCTCTCCCAGAAACTAGCGTGGCTGGTTGGGACGCGCTGCCCACGCCTGTTGCCCCTCGTTCCATTGGCCATTCAACCTTCATGGGGGCTCTTGCGGGATATGAGAATTGTCCGCACTCATGGGACTCGGGACAAGTGAACGGCATAGCTGTATTTGACAACAAGCATGTGGACCAGGCCGAATATAAAGGGTTGGATAGCCTCATGGATTTAGAAATGGGCGATTCCGCCTCTGACAATTCTCACTACTCGGACTTTAATTCACAGAGCCTCATTCCTGATACCTCCTCAACGTCTTTGTCCAATCCCAATAATCCCGCTTATTCCATATCTTCAGCGTGGGGGGAGGGGGGCCAAAGCGAACTGTGGAGATGGCACAAAAAACGGAAAGATTCCAGCAACTCACAAGACTACTTTGCCATGCCACTGTCTTTGTTTAGTGCAGACCATATTGCGATGGAAAATTCCAACCGATTACTCATATCTGAGAGCCTTCTGCAAATTTACCATGATGTTCTAGAGAACAATCTCAGTTGCTGGTTGGCAGAAGATACGTGCCCATACAAGATGCGGCAGAGGTGGCACGATCACCTCTCCGTCCACCAGGGTCCGGTTTTAGGTGGGCAAATAACGCCTGAATGGGGCGTATCATGGTCAAACCGCATGTACCATCGTATCAAGCAGCTTGACCGATCCGCTCGGTTAGCAAAGCTGATTCATCTCACTGCATCTGAAAATCAAGCGGCTTCGAAGGCCCTCGAGTTATCTATCATGACATTTGCCACGCAGTGGGCCCGAGGGGGACGGCGCTGGGATGGTCATTGGGTGGTCAATAGGCATGAAGATGAAGGGCTACACGATGAGTTTGGGCAAACTCTACATCGATCCGTTTGGGAATGTGCAAACCAGGCGCTTCAAGATGTCTCCCAGGTGGAGTGCTTTAGAGTGGTTTTCGCCGAGCTGATTTTCGGTCTCATACAGAAGCCGTTGTCAAACAACTATTCTGACGCGCGCACAGAGGAGAGGCAAAGCACTGCAGATCAGAACAACAGTTTGAAGTCTTCAACGTTGTCACAGGTCATGGAAATTATTGATCAGGGGGGTCCACCCGTATTTATGGAGCGAGGGGTTCGCAAAATCCACGCGCTCAAATACCGATTCAAAGCGCACCAGACAGGCTTTCAAGGTTCTTTCCACAGCCACAGCACCAAAACAGAGGAGCAAGTCTTTCGAGAGTTCAGCACGGAAGAGACCCGGACGGTCGGCCTTTTGTACTGGCTCGCAATCATGTTTGACACGGTCTCTTCATCCATGAATGAGCGGCCAGTCGTTGTTTCGGATGAAGAATGTCGACACGAAGCTGCACAGAAAGCAGTGCGAACCCATATTCAAAACCCAATCTCTAGTAGTCGATGGGAACTTGACCTCTACGCCCAAGAGGATACGGAAAAGGCATTAGCCCTGCGTTGGCCTTGCCCATACGAAGTTGTGACGAGAGCCGTTTCCAGATCAGCAGCTGTCAAGGTGCTTCTCTTCCGCTACATCTCATATCTTCAGAACTCTTTGAGAAATGCTGAGTGCAATCAAGTCGTGGAAGAAATTATTCAACACACGTTATGTGTGTATCGCTACTGGGTGAAGACACACGGGGCTTTATTCCGTGATCTGATGCGGCACTACGATTCAGTCCCTCCGCGGATTAGGAGTTGGTTTCCGTGTATTGGTATCCCCTGGCATCTTGGTTCACTCATGCTGGCCGACCTGATCGAGTTCGTGGATATGAACAGACTTGGTTGCAATGACGCCATGACAGAGCGTCAAGACACCTGCATAGTTATGAAAATTCGGAAAGAAAGCTCAATCGACATGGCAGACCTTGCCGCTGTCCTGACGCCTCGGCCTTTGGGTGGAATGGGTTTAAACCAACTGCCAGGGTTTCATTTCGCCGTCAATGAAAGCCCACTTTTGACTGAGCCCTGGACGGTGCTTCTCGTTAGGGCATTTTCAAAAGCCTCAATATTTCACTTGAAGGAAACGGAAAAGCTACAGAAGTACCAACGTTTCGTCTTTGATCATGAGAGCAAGGCGCTTCAGACGAGCGTTACACGACTCGAGAACTGTGTTACAGCACTCCGATTCTTGGGTGCTAAGTCGGAAATGGCTGAGGCTATTTCCATCGTACTATCTGAATCGTTGAATAAGTGCCGAACCCAGAGCTAATTTTTTGAGCCAAGATCACCTCTTTTAAATCTCGTGTATCTATTTAATATTTAATATGGGGATTCTGATAACATATGATTTACACAGTGTATGCTTGATTCATTCACCTCACACATCCGTAAAGAAAAGAGGATGGATCCATTTGCTCCTCCCCCCCTCCCCCCCCCAAAATAATTCCATCACTTGGGAATGTCAGTACAACATAGACATTCTCCCATGGAGAGTGTATCTTGGGATAGTCGGGTCCGCTTTGATTTTAAGGTTTGGCCCTTCCTTGCTGCAATCGGCTCCGCACGATCGGGACCGAATTCCCAGTCGGCTCCGCTGGGTATACGGAGAAGATCAGCGCTATATGCATATAGGGTCGGGGTTTAGTTTACCATAACGAGGTCCACCTACTACGAGGCCAATTAAGCTTTAGTGTAACGCATATTTTAGTAGGGAGAAGGGGTAAGATGTAACCTAATCAACACCGTGTTGGGGAATGCGATGTTTGATACATTCCGTCGTGTCTCAACTATCGTATGGCTTCGTTCTACAGAACCATTATGTAGCTTGGCAAGAAATCGGCAAGGCTTTCAATTTGTGTCCAAGGTACTCCCTGTGCTATAGGATAGTAGAAATATTGCACCGATATATCATTGAAGGGGAAATTAAGTAAACAAATCAAAACTATCACATCCAAGGCACCTTCGCGTTATTCGACACTGGTCTTTCACTGAATGTCCATCCCTTACGTCCCATTTTGCGTGATCGAACCTCTTGTACGCACGCGCAATTTTGCGAACCGGGTGTATCAGGTAGAATTGTCAATCTGACCTCTTCTTAAGTTGTGATAATCCGGGGACATGGCTGGAGAGATCACCCACGGGAAGCCGTAGAGGAAAGTCCACAGCTTCAAGCAACAAAGAAAAGAGTAAATACCATCCACCGAGACATGCTGCGAATAGTACAGCCCCTCCGCCCTAAAAATGAGATTGATTGTGTCAATACCGAGACCTGGGGAAAAAAAAAGACACCGCAAGATGACTCACTATTTGGCACTTCGCAGCCAGTGCTGTCTCTTTCACGGCCAAGTACCAGTAGTCCGCGATAATGAGGCCAACACCAATAACCACAGTGAAAAGGATATAAACCAGGACAAGATTGGTCCGGAAGGCACATATCAAGTAAAAGAAGCATAAAATGTTGAAACAAACTAAGAAAAATCCTGTGTAAAGTTTTATCTTATTAGACTCTTGTTCACGCTTGGCTCAAAAAAAGAAAGCGATGTAGTTGACGAACCAAAGCTGGCATTGAAGCCTTCCGACTGTAACCCTGCAGTGGGGTCACTAGGCGACGGTGAATAGGGTGCATATGCATTATACAAGGGCTGTATAGTTGCGGCGAGGGTGAGGTAAAAGCATGCTGAATCATGTCATTCGCAATTAGTGACACACATACCTAAAAACAACCATGACCGCAATATCACTTACCAAAGGACATGAACACCACGGACGAAAAGGTGTTACCTATGATACACTCTAGCAACCCACCAACAAGTAACAGAATGCCCCCGAAAAAAATGTACGCCCCACTAGACGAATAGCGAGTTAGTGTGTACTCCCGAATATGAACTTAGACTGATGCCAATCACTCACATATGAGCGGCCCCATTATTACCAGCTCCTCTCCAGCCCATCAGGCAAAAGCATAGAGGGGTCAAGGCCATGACGAAGCCGGTGATAGCTCTAAGTCAGTGTCAGTCGGTTCCCAGCAGAGGCGATCCAAACACGGCTGCCATACATCGGGGTGGGATTGCCAATGATACTCCGAAGGTTCCCAGCAACTGGAGTTTTGGGGTTCAAGTAAAGCTTCTCAAATAGTTCCGGGGAGATCATGATGCTTCCTGTAGACCTGGTCCTCTCAAAGGCAGAAGGAGATGTAACATCTCCACATTCAGCATGCTGAACGTCGTTGGCAAAGTTGGACATGGTCTCGGCTTTACTCGAATCAGAGCTTTGAGTCATCCTGGTTGACGAAAATAGGAGGGGGGGAATAGAAGTGTGGGTAAAGATGGAATTGGAAAGCAGCTTCAAATGATTTCCAGGCAATATATAGCTTGGCGATTTCTTTCGCTGATCCTAATTCTGGGGTAGCAACCCACGTCTGTGCGCAAATGATATCTCGCGCGCGAATGTGTTCCAGCTAGTTAGGGTTAGTGAGTGTCCCGGAAATGAGCCAAAGACTTTTTCCAAGACTGTATTTCAAATGTTGTAGATCTACATTCCCATGGGCCTAAGCTATTGAGCCGGATGGACGGAGAAGGACGGGGAGCTCTCATGGATCAGCATGCAAATAGCTTCTAAAATTGCAACCCCCTTATTATGGAGACCAACTATGTCGGAAGAGCGGATGCGCTGCAAAGACTGGAACCTGGAGCTGAGCCTGGAGTAAGAAACCTGGAGTACAACCTGGAGTACAACCTGGAGTAGTGGAGCCAAAGTCGATCATCCGATCCGGGGCCCCGGAAAAAGAAAAGATGACCAACCAGTTGCAGGTATAATCCACCTTACCTCCTGCAAATGTAACTGGTCAGTTTACTTATCCTAGTCACCTGTCGATGCCGATCCTAAGTCGGAGCCGATTCACGACTCGAGAAGCTCCCAATTTCAAACGATGAAGATTCTACCCCTCAGCGGTTCCCAAAACAAGTCCACCAAAGATTCAAGATTGCACTTTCAGATGGATTGGCTTAATAAGACGCCCTGGGAAAGTTATAAATCTTCTCAAGCACCCCCTTCTTTTTCCTGATACTCATACCATCCAAATACCCATCCAAAGAGAATCCAATACTTCCTATACAAGATTTCTTGCTTCATTGTTGAAAATCCAGACTCCTCTTTCTCAGTCTTTCCACAATGGCTACCCCAGATATCCAGCAGAACATTCCCTCACACATCCGTGGAGTGCCTGGCTCAGTCAACATACCAGTAGCACGCTTCCCAGTGCCATCTAAGACTATCATCCGTGAGCCGGAGCAGATTGCATCGAACCTTGTTAACGCTTTCAACCTTGCATTGGCTAAACGCGAATTTGGCAACATAGCGAGCTTATTTGGCGACAACGGTTTTTGGCGCGACCATCTAGCGCTATCATGGCAGCTTCGAACGGTGCAAGGCCATGAACCTATCGTGAAATTCCTTGAGAAATGTTCCGAGTCCAGGGACGGCATGCGACTCCAGAAAATCTCTATTGACAGGAGCACCTCCATTCGCGCTCCGAAAGTGTGCGCACTTGACGGAGCCGGCGAAGTTCAAGGCATCCAATTTTTCTTCACCGCGGAGACGGCTCATGGTTCTGCAGTTGGAGTCGCCCGCCTCGCGCTGCAGAACGATATATGGAAGATTTACACCTTGTTCACTGCTCTTAAAGAGCTCAAGGGCCATGAGGAGCTTCTTGGACATCGGAGACCCAAGGGGGCAGAGCACGGTGGTCACCCGGATCGCAAAAATTGGGCGGAAAAAAGAGCTGATTTCTCTGCTTACACTGACGGTCATGAGCCGAGTGTACTCATTATTGGTAAGTTCCTATCTAATCATCGTTTTCAAGACCCCCCGCTGATCCTTATTTCACAGGTGCCGGACAGGGTGGTTTGACCGCGGCTGCGAGATTAAAGATGCTAGGAGTAGATTCCCTCATCATCGATAAAAACGAGTCAGTCGGGGATAACTGGCGACTGCGGTATCGTCAGCTCGTCCTACACGATCCAGTGTGGTACGATCATATGCCTTACATGGAGTTCCCAGCGAATTGGCCCATCTTCACGCCGAAGGATAAGCTGGCTGAATTTTTTGAGTGCTACGTCAAAATGCTAGAACTCAATGTTTGGAACAGTACGGTTATCAACCAGTGCGAATGGGATGAGAAAAATGCCAACTGGATCGTGAACCTCTCGCGCCAACAGAAGAACGGAACCACTGAAGTGAGAACTTTCCGTCCCCGTCATATTATCCAAGCGACCGGTCATTCTGGAAAGATGAAAATGCCTCAAGTCCCTGGCATGGAAAACTTCCAGGGTGAACTTCTTTGTCACTCTTCGCAATTTCCCGGCGCCCAGAGAAATGGCCATGGCAAAAAGGCTATCGTTGTGGGTTCGTGTAATTCGGCCCACGATATCGCACAAGATTATCAGGAGAAAGGCTACCACATCACTATGGTGCAGAGATCAACCACATGCATTATCTCCTCGGCTGCCATCCGGAAGATCGGTCTAAGGGGCCTTTACGAAGAGGATGGTCCGCCAGTGGCAGATGCCGATCTTCTTCTACATGGCACTCCTACGCCAGTCATGAAGGCGCTTCAAATCCATATCACTGCTCAAGAGGCAGAGCACGATAAGGAGCTTCTAGATGGACTTGCCAAAGCCGGGTTCAAGGTTGACCGTGGTCCCAATGGCGCCGGACTATTCGTCAAATACTTCCAGCGCGGTGGTGGCTACTACATCGATGTCGGGGCCTCTCAAATGATCGTAGATGGGAAGATCAAGGTGAAGCAAGGTCAGGAAATTGCTGAAGTTCTGCCTCGAGGACTGAAATTTGCCGATGGTTCTGAGCTAGAAGCCGACGAAATTATCTTCGCTACTGGATACGACAATATGCGCTCGGAAACAAGAACGATTCTGGGCGACAAGGTGGCTGATAAGGTGTCGGATGTTTGGGGTTACAATAACGAAGGAGAAGTCAGGACTATGTGGCAGGATAGTGGGCACCCAGGATTCTACTTTCATGGAGGCAACCTGGCAACTGCCAGATACTATTCGAAGGTTCTGGCACTCCAGATCAAAGCTCTTGAGGAGGGTATCTATCGTTATGGCGAATTCTAAGCGGACGAGTACATGGATATATAGGGAGAGGAGTATGTGCTTATATGTATTTATCGGAATCACATTGTTTTTCAACATCATCTACATAAACCCTATTTTTACTACAATGCTTGTTAGGCCTCATATTAAACCCCTTCCACAACTGTGTTCTTATAATTATGAAATTGACCTAGCAATGAGACTGAATAAAGATCCCATGATTCCTACTATCTTGTCAGATACCTTATGAAAGTAAGTTCGAAATGTTTCTTTTATATTCCTCAACCTAACCTAGGTACAATGTGAGAGTGAGGGCTAACTACATGTGTAGCTTATTCGCCAATTGGGTAATTTCGGTACTACGATACAGTACTATATGGTATATATAGTACTCTATGTACTACTGAGGATTACCTGACATAGATAGTTAAAATACTAGTATTGGAAGATACTTATAGATACTCGCTACTAACATTTATACGGTCTAATATTTAAAAAACATAGATTAAAAGCTTCAAGTACTGTCTTTGTAGTTCTGCTCGAGTATATGAATTCAGGAACAGGAGGAACATGTGGAGTATAACCAAAATCACGCCATCTGCACCCCGCCATATTAGATTTATCCCTCCCTTTTCCCTTCTTTTACTTGATCTTCTTCGTTTTCTTGGTTTTCTCCAATTCAATCTTAATAGTCTTAGGTATCGGTCTATTTGACAGTGTCTTGTCTTAAATTCACATAACTTCCCCGCATTCTTGAACCATGTCCGAGAATCTCCACTTTGACAGTCTACAGCTTCATGCTGGGTAAGTGTCCGATCTCCCAATTCAAAGGCCAATCTAACAGTTCAAGTCACGAGCCCGATTCATCTACAAACTCCCGTGCTGTCCCAATTTATGCGACTAGCTCTTACGTCTTCAATGACTCGGCCCACGGCGCGAGGCTCTTCGGCCTCAAGGAGTTCGGCAACATCTACAGCCGAATCATGAACCCCACAGTCGATGTCTTCGAGAAGCGTATTGCAGCCCTGGAAGGTGGTGTTGCTGCCGTCGCTGCCTCCTCCGGTCAGGCTGCCCAATTCATGGCTATCTCGGCCCTCGCTCATGCCGGAGACAACATCGTCTCCACCAGCAACCTGTACGGCGGCACCTACAACCAGTTCAAGGTTATGTTCCCGCGCATGGGAATCACTACCAAGTTCGTCCAGGGTGACAAGCCCGAGGATATTGCCGCGGCTATTGATGACCGTACCAAGGCTGTCTACATCGAGTCTATTGGTAACCCCCGCTACAACGTTCCGGACTTTGAGGCCATTGCCAAGGCCGCACACGAGAAGGGCGTTCCAGTTGTGGTATGTTATTTATCTAGAAAGCGTATGGGGATGCCAAGCTTACGAATCTTACTTTTAGGTCGATAACACCTTTGGCGCGGGTGGCTACTTCGTTCGCCCAATTGACCACGGTGCCGATATCGTCGTGCACAGTGCTACAAAGTGGATCGGTGGCCATGGTACCACCATTGCTGGAGTCGTGATTGACAGTGGAAAGTTTGACTGGGGCAAGAACGCTGCACGGTTCCCCCAATTCGTCGAACCATCCGAGGGTTACCACGGGTTGAAGTTCTGGGAGACCTTTGGCTCGCTTGCTTTTGCTATCCGAGTGCGCGTGGAGATCCTGCGCGACCTTGGTTCTGCCCTGAACCCCTTCGCTGCCCAGCAGTTGATCCTCGGCCTGGAGACTCTGAGTCTGCGCTGCGAGAGACACGCAACTAACGCTACCGCCCTGGCCAAATGGTTGCAGAAGAACGAGAATGTGAGCTGGGTGTCATACCCCGGTCTGGAGGATCACCCTAGCCACGAGCTCGCAAAGAAGTACCTGCCCCGCGGCTTTGGTGGTGTGTTGTCTGTGGGCATCAAGGGCGGCGCTGCCGCTGGTACTCAGGTCGTTGATAACTTCAAGTTGATCTCCAACGTTGCCAAGTATGACTCATTCCCATTCGTTCTCCTTTGAAAACATGTGTACTAACACACTGCAGTGTCGGCGACTCTAAGACTCTGGCTATCCACCCTTGGTCCACCACCCATGAGCAACTCACCGAGCAGGAACGCCGTGACTCCGGTGTCAAGGAGGACGGAATCCGCATCTCGGTTGGTACGGAGTACATTGACGACCTCATTGCTGACTTTGAGCAGTCGTTCCAGGCATCCAAGGCTCTGCCGGACCGTACTGCTTGAAGGTTCTGACACATATGGATGTATGTTCTCATACATGAAGATGGAATACACTGGAAAGGACACTATATAGCGGCATGGTAAACATAGTTATGACCTCGATACGATATCAATGAACACTTTTACAAGATAGAGACTACAAGTAGGGCACGTCCGTAGATTTGCCATAGGGAAATCGCAAGGCTAAGTCGCAAAAAATCAGCCGAAAAAGAAATCTTTACAATCACAAGGGAACCATTGAAGTCACGTTAACGAGTTATTTGAATTCTCGTAAGAATTTATTTCATCCGAATGTGTCCACCTATTTCAATCACCATTGGCGAGACGTCATGCACAACTGTGAAGATTAAAAAGGTAAGAGAAGTGCAGAAAAAAAAACGAAAACCTCCACCCGCCAAATGATATGCCTCGAGATAAAAAAAAACGTAAGTCCAATCCCCCAACGCCTTTGCCATGCGCGGTGCGCGCAACCCATTTGGACCATATGCACGCATCAATGAGGAATCAAGAAAAATCAGTTGCCCTGACCACCGGAAGGAGGCTGAGCACCGGGCATACCAGGCTGACCACCCATCATGAATCCGGGAGGCAGCATAGGCATGCTGGCAAAGTTGAAACCATATGAAGGAACTGCGGGTGCGGCTCCCTGATTGCTCATATTAGGCATGTCAAGTTCACCACCTCCCATCTGGGGACCACCACCGTATCCATCACGCTCAGGACGGCGACCGCCGAAACGAGTATCCTGGGGATTAGGGTTGGTGCGAGTAGAGATAGGGCCCCGTTTGCCGCCAGTGTCAGTGGCGATGCGACGGCTGATAGCCTTGGAAGAAACACCAGCGCCAATTTCAATATCGGGCTCCTCAACTATCATTCCAGATTCAATGGGACGTCCACCAGTTCCACCATACTCTGCCGAAAGCATCCACTTGCGATCAGCCTCCGTCAAGCGCTCGATCGGAATGATGCTAACTCCAGTTTGGTAGTCGCTGCAGTCACGGGGACCAAAGCCAACACCCCAACGAGTCTATATTGATGAGGTCAGTGATAAGATCCAAAGAAAAGGTCTAATCATCCCGCGGAGGGATAACCAGAAGAAAAAACTGAAGAAAAAGACATACCCTGAGTTGCATCTCGCCAGTACGGTAAGACTCCATTCCATCACGTGCCTGCATGGCATCGGTACGGCTGACCATCTTGATAAAAGCGTGGCGCTTGTCCACGTTGACAATGCAAGTTTGAACAATGCCAAACTGACCAAAGAGCTGACGCAGGTGAGCCTCGGAGGAGGTGACACCACCAACGAAAAGAGTTCGGCTCAAGACTTTGATCATACCCTGACCAATCGAATAGTCCCATTCAATGAACTTAGGTCCAGGGGGAGGCAGGTTAGGATCCTTGTTACGAGCAGGCGAAGGCGAGCGACGTCTACCACCACGGCCGCCAGGAGGGCTACGCTGGCGATACTCATTACCACGACGGCCACGTGCATCACGCGGGTCTCCACGACGACCAGGCGATTCACCATATTCTCCATAAACAGGGCTGTCACGACGGCGAGGGGGCGAAGCAGTACGGCGTCTATCCCAGCCTGGAGAGCGAGAGCGGCGACGATATCCAGTGGGCGGCGAGCGAGGGTATTCGCGGCCACGATCATCCTTATTCTGGGCGTCCGAGTGACCCCATCCACCAACGTTCTGTCCTTGCATCGGGTTGAATCCAGCCATCGGTCCTCCAGGCATCGCAGGCATTCCAGGCATACCAGGCATACCCGGCATACCGCCCATACCACCATTGTTGGTCATGCTGAAGAGCTGCAAGGCAGTTCCCCACTGGTCTTGAGGGATACCCTGGGCTGCGAGCATCTGAAGAAGCTGGAGCTGTTGTGCCATGGCGTTCGAGTCGGGTGCGGGAGGCTGCGCAGCCTGGGGAAGCATCGCGGCCAACGGGTTCGCGGCGGGCATCGAGATCGGGGTTCCACTTTGACTCTGCGGCTGAAGGGCAGGGTTTTGAGCCATGCCGGGCATACCTGCGAAGGGAGGCGCGACAGGTCCACCAGCGCCAAGTGCATTCATGGCAGCAGCCATGTGCGAGCTCGGGTCATTGGCAGGAGTCACAGAGGCCGAGTTGAAAGCACCCATGGGGTTGGCCGGCGCAAGAGCCGAAGGAGCAGCAGGCGCGGTAGTGTTCTGCTTGGCCATGTCGGCCAAAGCCTTGAGGATGCTCGAGGTATCAGGTGCTGCCGACTGTTGCGGAATTCCGATCGGGTTTGCGTTCGGTGCAGGGGATCCTTCGGGGGTGTTCGATTCGACGTCTAGTGAATTGTTAGTATCATCGACATACATTACCATCCTTGGGGACTTACTTTGAGCAGCGTTCAGCTTCTCCTTGAACGAAGCGAGCATCGGGCCTGGGAAAGTCGCGCCACGTTCCCAGATGTCGACCAGCTTCTTGATCTTATCCTAAATCGTGACAGGGTATAGGTGAGTTACATGTTCGAAACGGTCTGGTGAAGGGCGACATGATCTTCGGATTGAAGTACATTGGGGCAAGGATACAACGTAGAAGTCTTGGCCAGCGCCAAGGCTGCGATGCTGGGGCATGAGGTTCATCATGATACAGGTATGTCCTATTGCGTACCTTTTGGTCCTGGGGAGCATTATTGATGATGTCTGTCATCAAGATGGGCAAAAGATCAGTGACACGCTTGACACCGGCGGCGAAAGTTCCATCGGGCGCGTCGCCGCCAGGAACCTGCCCGGCTTTGCGAGCGGCCTCTACCCACTGCCGAGTTACTGAGTCTACCACATAGAGCACACCCAGCTTGTGGGAGCCCGGGGCCTTCTTGAAGTGAGTGTAAATTTTCTGAATGAGAACTGATTCATTCTGCGGGCAGGGTTAGCATATCATGGATCACGGCGGGACCAATGAGATGAATCAATCGACCAAAGGGGACAAGCGTACCTGCACGTTGGCATTGCACAAGTTTGTGATGCCACCAATCTTGGAACCGGATACGCCAGGCGGTTTAAGAGCCAGCATGGATTGGAGAAGATTCTCCAGTTCAGCTACTGCAGAAGACATGGCGGAAAATACTACCGTGAGGTCCACGTGTGAGGGGAGTCGCAAAAGAAAGAATGAAAAGAGTTCCCAGTCAAGGCTTTATGCAGATGGGAGGAAGCAATCGAGAGGTCCCGGCTACTGCGCTTTTGTGACGCGACGGACAATCTCTCGGTATGAAAAGAAGATATGTTTAATCGAGTCCCTGGCGGTTTCTTCACTACAGACTCCACGAGCGCATTCACTGTCGACCAGAGAATAGCCGCCTACAGCTGGAATACAGCCTAGCGATATTGTGTCCAGGAAGGGCTGCCTGGCGCCGAGTACGAGAGTACGGGGAGTACGGGAGATGTACAGCCTAGAGCGTCTTTTGCAGTGAGATCCCAGAGAAAAACCAGATCAGGGTTTACGGAGTCCAAGAGGATCCAGTGAAGTCCAACGCAGACAGCGGGGGTGGACTGAAGTTGAGAAACTGATGAAATCGAAAAGAAAAAGGATGCTGAGATGGGGGGGGGATGAAGATGAGGATTAATGGAAGGATCATCAAAGGGGACAAGCAGACTCTGCGACTTGGCGCTAGTCCTATCATGGGTTGGTCACGTGCTGATTAGGAATTGCATCTTTGGTTCTTATGCGTAACCGGAGGCTTCTCTTTTGGTCTTATCCATCTCTGCCCAGGTGGAGTTGAAGACCCAACAAGGCGGCTAAAAGAGAGGCCGAGGTGACTTGTCAACCCCTAACAACCACAAGGCTCGTGTCAATAAACATTGACTTTGCAGTATTATTGACTTTGAATGAGGTTCTGCATTTGGTTACAAAGTCCTTTTTTTTTTAAATCTATACCTAGTCAAAGGGAACGATTATGAGCTCTCTCTCTCTCTCTCTTGAAGTAATGATTAAAGCCTATTAAACAATGGGTATTGAAGACCTTTTGATTCCAATGAAAGGTTGATCCAACAAGAATAATAAAGCACAGCATCTTACAACATAAACATTCTCCATACATTATTATTATTATTACAGCTGATTACAGCTGATGAGCCGAGGGACCCGTGGATATATCCCTTTTGGTCAATACATTTCTGCCCCTGGCGCCCGCCCTATAGCTCCCGACCTCGGTGAACCATTTCAGAAAAGGCCATTGTACAACAGGTGTACCCCGATAAGCCCTAGAAGTTGCGATCTACAATTATCTACTCGAGGTCATAGCATCAAATTCATCATGGCATTCACGTGTACGGAGGATATAGTACAATATCCATCTGATAAGGTCCTACCGAGGGTTTCCATATCGGACGGATGGCGGCACGGAAGAAAATGGCGACTTTTCGACGTCATTACCTGCCGCTCAGTGTATTTGCAGTACCGCCCGCGAAATTTAGAAACATTAGAACCGGGGCAAAATGGGGGAGGATTTGATTACGTATATTATTGGAAAATGATTTAAATAGTAAATTAAGACATATCTATTGTGATGAGATCTGATAATAAGTACATAATCTCTTAGATCTACAATACCTAGGTAAATATGTAGCATTATTATAGTATATATGTTGTTAGTTGTTAGTAGAAAAGAACACATATCCCAAATCAAAATTCCCGTATTTCGCAATCCGCTACGTAGTGAACATCACAGATCTGCCGGCAGCCCGAGCCCGTGCTCTTCCGTACCGTTGGGGGAAATATTACAGTAGAGACGACCTACGGGGAGCTGTCTATAGCTGACTGAGCTTCCACGGCGTCCCGAAAGTGGCCCAGTTACCGTACCGACCGTACCGGCTGTAATACGGCCAAATGGGAAAAAAACCGAGAAAATTCCAGGCGCAAAAGAGCTCCTCCCCGAATTCTTTCCTTTCTTTCTTCTTCTCCCCCAGGCTTTGTGACCACTTCTCCATTTCCTCCATATTACCCATCCCCATATATCCTGTCTGAGTCGACATGGCTTCTTCTCTCAGAATCGGTACTACCGCTCTCCGGTCTTCCATCGCGAAGCCGGTGCAGACCGCTGCCTTCAATGGCGTGCGCTGCTACTCTTCCGCTAAGACCAAGGTATGATGTTCTTCAGATTCCACTAAGCTTCAACGGAATGCTAACTTGAATTGATTGTCTAGTCCCTCAAGGACACCTTCGCCGACAACCTTCCCGCCGAGATCGAGAAGGTCAAGAAGCTCCGCAAGTATGTGACGCGCCCTGTGATTCGAAATCAAGCAACAGCTAACCATGGTATCCAATCGTTTCAGGGAGCACGGTAACAAGGTCATTGGTGAGGTTACCCTCGACCAGGCTTACGGTGGTGCCCGTGGTATCAAGTCCCTCGTTTGGGAGGTAAGTTGAGAAATTTCACAGCCCCTGGCAAATGATGACGCTAACCATGTTTTTTTTTATTAGGGTTCCGTCCTCGACTCTGAGGAGGGTATCCGTTTCCGTGGCTACACTGTAGGTCCTGATCAACTCGGATATTGTTTCCCGCTTGCTCACTTTTATTTCTAGATCCCCGAGTGCCAAAAGCTCCTGCCCAAGGCCCCCGGTGGTGAGGAGCCCCTTCCTGAGGGTCTCTTCTGGCTTCTGTTGACCGGCGAGATCCCCTCCGAGCAGCAGGTCCGTAACCTGTCTGCCGAGTGGGCTGCCCGCTCCGATGTTCCCAAGTTCGTTGAGGAGCTCATTGACCGTTGCCCCAACACCCTCCACCCCATGGCCCAGTTCTCTCTGGCCGTGACCGCTCTCGAGCACGAGTCTGCCTTCGCCAAGGCCTACGCCAAGGGTGTCAACAAGAAGGAGTACTGGACCTACACCTTCGAGGACTCCATGGACCTCATCGCTAAGCTGCCCACCATTGCTTCCCGCATCTACCGCAACGTCTTCAAAGATGGCAAGGTCGCCCCTGTCCAGAAGGACAAGGATTACTCCTTCAACTTGGCCAACCAGCTTGGCTTCGGTGGCAACAAGGACTTCGTTGAGCTGATGCGTCTGTACCTGACCATCCACTCCGACCACGAGGGTGGCAACGTCAGTGCCCACACCACTCACTTGGTTGGCAGTGCCCTGAGCTCCCCCATGCTCTCCCTGTCCGCTGGTCTCCAGGGTCTTGCCGGTCCCCTTCACGGTCTCGCTAACCAGGAAGTCCTGAACTGGATCACCAAGATGAAGGAGTCCGTCGGCAGCGACATCAGTGACCAGTCCATCAAGGACTACCTCTGGTCCACCCTTAACAGCGGCCAGGTCGTTCCCGGTTACGGTCACGCCGTTCTCCGCAAGACTGACCCCCGTTACGTCTCCCAGCGCGAGTTTGCTCTCCGCAAGCTGCCCGATGACCCTCTGTTCAAGCTGGTCAGCCAGGTCTACAAGATCGCCCCCGGCGTTCTGACCGAGCACGGCAAGACCAAGAACCCCTACCCCAACGTCGATGCCCACTCTGGAGTCCTCCTCCAGTACTACGGTTTGACCGAGGCTAACTACTACACCGTCCTGTTCGGTGTGTCCCGTGCCATTGGTGTCCTTCCCCAGCTGATCATCGACCGTGCTCTTGGTATGCCCATTGAGCGCCCCAAGTCTTTCAGCACTGAGGCCTACGCCAAGTTGGTTGGTGCTAAGCTTTAAGCGCATGAAATTTTTCCCATCTCTTTTTTTTTAATATCATCCTTGGGGCCCGTTGAAAACCCGGGTTAGACATTTTGTATTATCTCCTTTGTTTGACCGAGAGAGTCTTTGGTTATTTTCATGTTGTATGATAGGGACTTGATCGGTTCGAGCGGGCCTTGTAACAGAACTTCCATGTCAAATCATTTATGATTTCCATTTTATTTTTATCCAGTACTTTTGTATGCAGACACATATGCCGTACATGCATATAATATATAGATACCGACATATGTAGATATCGGTGAAAAGTTCCCCCAAGTGCTTAATGCGGGACAACAGGTACAGCGTAGGATATCACACGGTCTGACGACTACCTGTGTTGAATCGATCACATGCGGATATTGTTGGGAACACTCAACGTCTCCACATGGTCAACAGAGAGAAACCTTTAGATAGAAGATAATTGTATACAAGATGTATACAGATATATATATTGTAAAAAAATAAAGAAATATATAGAATAGAAAATCAAAATAAACAATAAACATCAACATCAACAAATATAGTATGTACTGTCTGAACTGCTCCGAATTACGCCGGTGGATTCCTTCCGGTATGGGAGGTACCGAGTACCCAATGGTATGAGTGGAAACTCTGGAGATCGGATGTACCAGGTACGAGTCCTCCCCCCCAGCTTACTGTCCCCCCAAAGCTTCCAAGGTTTGATTTCCCCGACCCTATAAGACAATCTACCTTCTCCTCTTCTTTCTCTTCCATTCACACTTCCCACTTACAAATCTCATCCTCTTTTGACTTTCTTAGTCCTCCTCCTCCCTTCTTAAAACGCACGAAGCCCCCCTATATCCCTTGGTCAGGGCCCCTTTCAGCGCATCCATCATCCTAGAATGTCTACAACTACGTCCGCGGCCTCGGCCCCTAAGCTCGAGAAGAAGCCCGTCAAGTTCAGCAACTTGTTGCTGGGCGCAGGATTGAACTTGTTTGAGGTTACATCATTGGGACAGGTATGGCATACTTCCAATCATTGAGTAAACAAGGGAAACTAACCATCCCCCCTAGCCGCTGGAGGTGATCAAGACAACCATGGCCGCAAACCGGGGCGATAGCTTCGCGGGCGCTATGGGTCGGATTTGGGGCCGTGGCGGCATTTTCGGTTGTAAGTGTCCATTCAATACCCGCTTCCAATTTCCCCCGACCTGCCCTAGCTAGCGCGTGGGGGCGCCGGACCCGCCAGATGTGAGGATGTCAAAACTAATTGCGAGATCGGATGTTTAGACTACCAGGGACTCATTCCGTGGGCCTGGATTGAGGCATCCACCAAGGGTGCGGTTCTCCTCTTCGTCGCCTCCGAGGCCGAATACTACGCCCGCACCTTCGGTGCCAATGACTTTGTCTCCGGTATCAGCGGTGGTATGGCTGGCGGTGTCGCTCAGGCCTACGCTACCATGGGCTTCTGCACCTGCATGAAGACCGTCGAGATCACCAAGCACAAGATGGCCGCCACCGGTGTGAAGCCCCCCGGCACCTTCGCGACCTTCATGGATATCTACCGCAAGGAAGGTATCCGCGGTATCAACCGTGGTGTCAATGCCGTCGCTATTCGCCAGACTACCAACTGGGGTTCCCGCTTCGGTCTGTCCCGTCTCGCTGAGTCGGCTATCCGCAAGGTTGCCAACAAGGAGGAAGGCGCTAAGCTGTCCGCCGCGGAAAAGATCTTGGCTTCCAGTCTCGGTGGTGGTCTGTCCGCCTGGAACCAGCCCATTGAGGTTATCCGTGTCGAGATGCAGAGCAAGACCCCTGACCCTAACCGCCCCAAGAACTTGACCGTCGGCAAGACTTTCAAGTACATCTACGACAGCAATGGCATCCGTGGTCTCTACCGTGGTGTGGCTCCTCGTGTTGGTCTGGGCATCTGGCAGACCGTCTGCATGGTTGCTCTTGGTGACATGTAAGTGTTCCACTTCCCCCACTCTCCATTCTCCATACTTTTCCCGTTATTCTGTGGTCATTGTGATCCACCTTTTTCCTTTTTCATATGAAACCCCGGGCTAACCAGATCTCCTTTCTACCGAACAGGGCCAAAGAAGCAGTCGAAAAACTGACCGGCGACAGTGTCAC
The DNA here is from genome assembly GCA_019190355.1 of Penicillium palitans. NCBI lineage: Eukaryota > Fungi > Ascomycota > Eurotiomycetes > Eurotiales > Aspergillaceae > Penicillium > Penicillium palitans. Next base: position 273,596 of record JAHAQQ010000027.1, read on the forward strand.
CGCGAAGCACTAGAGAAGGTTTGAGATACCCTTCTGCCGTGCAGTGGTTTTCGGAATGGAAGTTTTTTTGGTTTTTAGTCTAGATGCATTTTCTCACTTAACTTAACTTCATAATTAGTCTGGTCCTGTGGACAGACCCGATACCCATTGAATACATTTGCGGCCTTCCTCAACTTTTTACCTGGATGTGTCTTGTTCACTTGAACTATAACAATCTCATTATCTCTCTATCCTTCGATTCCTAGTTAGATTCCTCATTAGATTCCCAATCAAATGCCGGAACTACAATTCCGATTTACACCTACATGGAATGGACTATACTCCGTACTTCGTAACCAATCTAGGTACACTTTATTCTAACCATTTAATTCTCCACATTTAATTCTCCGGACCTTTAATTTCGGCCACCGAACCCCGGTTTTAGTGGGCTCACAACCCCAGACAAAAACATCATCCGATGTTCGGTGCGCGAATCGGCCATTTCAACTCTTCAGTCCGACGACCGATACTATCCAAGTACTAAACAGAGAGAATCCGATGCCTATCATGACTTCCCTTAGGTCCCAGAGTTTACGCTAGATAATTCATCCATGCCACTCTTGCATGAGATTTCCAGTATGTAGCAGCCTCTACTCGGTATAGCGGGCCAATGCGGGTTTTGACCTCGGCTTATGGAAATCAGGAACATGCATTCATATGAGATTCCATCCATCCGTCGGCTACTCCGTATACAATACAGATTAATTGCGGTGAGGTTTCTCTCATACCTACATTCTTTTCGGAATGATTCCGGGTATCGGCCGAGATTCCACATGCACATATTTCCGAACAAGTACGGAGAATTGGAGATCCTGGTACATATAGTGCATTCCGTGTTGCTCTCTGTTGCTTTTTTCGTTCATATAGCCATATTCTCGTCGACACTTCATCTTCACTGGTAAGATGGCCGAGTTGGTCTAAGGCGCCAGGTTAAGGTATACCTTGACTCCATAACTAGCAATAGTTTCCTGGTCTCGCAAGAGGCGTGGGTTCGAATCCCACTCTTATCATGTTCTTTTTGTTTTTGCTCATATCTATCTCTATCTCGATATATGGCTGTTCTACTCGCTTTTTTTTTTTTTTTGCAAAAAGAATTGAACAATGGGGTATGTATATGGTACTGATCACTTTTAAAAGTTTGCCACCACGCATAACCCTATTTATGCTGTAACATTTGTCTGTTGGTAATATATATATCATATAGACTGTAGTCTATTCACAAAATGCTTCGACTACGTTCATTTATAAAGCTAGTAAGTCAAGGACCCATTATATTGCCCGGTGCAAGTAGGTAGTAGGGGTGTATATACAGGGGTTATACAACATTTGAAGGATATATATATGTTTGCTGTTTGAGTTTACCTAGGTATGATACAACGTCAAACCTACCATAGGGGCATACGAACCAACTTATGTGCCCAAGAAAGACTTTAACCAATTTATACACATATACGGCGGTATATGCGGTAGGGCCAGAAGATACATACACATAGGTACATGTGTACATAGTGCATTGACGTTACACTCCCATAATCGTAGTGATTATCCTCATCCCAGCCCAACCCCGCGCCTCCGAAAAACTGAATTGATCTAACCTACAAGCCCACGGGTACGACTAGAATCGACATAAAGATGCCACCACAGCGGCCACGGACTATCCCATGCTCCTCTTGTGCTAGACTATTTGTCGACAACCAAGCCCTTGATGCTCACTTCAACGATATTCACCGAATACGTCCTACTCCCCGAGTAGTTTCTAAAGATAGAGGCAATCTTGCTCCTGCTAAATCCCACCCATCGAGTCAGATAGCTGTGATAATGCCGACCGCCTGGTGTGTATTTCCCATCTTACGCGCTCCTTTTGTTGCTGTTTCTAGGAGAATAGGGGTTATGGTCAGCGTCAACGTCAGGGCCTCCTAACTAAATATATATGAATTATAGTTTGTCCCATTTCAAGGCTCCACAGGCCACCCTCCAACGAAAACCTCGTCGGCACAACCATCCAGAAATGCAACCAGGCAATGGGGGAATTTAATACAATTTGTCGAAGAGTCTGGAAAAGCAACCGACGCATCCTCTCCAGCCAGAAAAACAAACACAACGCCAAGTACAAACAGAAGACGAGGTTCACAGCCAAAGCCAAAAAGGAATAAATCCCAGTTCAAGCTCGAACCAAACACAGCACAGTGGATGGGTATGACCGAAGATCTGGACTGGGGCCTATGCGACAAAGGGTGTGGTTGGTGCGGACACTGCATGGATGGCGTTGATATTTGAATTGTCGAAGGAATTCCACAGGAGCATTGCTCTCCCTCGTATACATATTGATAATACCGTCCAGTATAGTTTCCCAACCCAAATATACAAGTTCATTTGACGATACATACCTAGGGAGTTAATTAAGGGTGATTCCACTATGTAAATCGTCGACCCACCGTTAGCGCGTCATCAAAGCCCGTGGACCGGGGGAGACCTTACCTATTTAGGAATCGTATCGGGATTATATAAGGACTTCGGCCGACAGAATGAGGTAGTATATATGTAGTTTACATATATATACCAACTAGGTATACACTAGAGATACCTAGGTAGTTATAGTTTTCTTGTTAGCACAAATTCAAACATCCCGCAATGAAGCTTGTTTTCGGATCTATGAACATCGGCGAGCCAGGTAATCACCAAACTACATTCTTAGATCCAAGGGATGTATTAACTAACAGTCTAAAAAAAGGGGATGACCGGACTCGCCTTCACACCCTGGAAGAAGCCAAACAGATGGTCGATCTATTCAAAAGCTATGGTCATGTCGACATCGATACAGCTCGCATCTACGGTGACGGATCCTCCGAAACATTCTTGGGCAACTTGAACTTGACCGACGTGAACCTTGACACCAAATTGTTCCCCTCGGCAGCCAACCCAAAGATGGCCTTGATGGGAACTTCTTACCATCATAACGCCAAGGATCTACGTCTAGGCTTGATGCGAAGCCTGAAAGCCCTCAAAGTTCCCAAAGTCCACATATGGTACCTCCACAGCCCGGACCGGACAGTTCCCTTCGAAGAAACACTCTGCGAAGTTAACAAGCTGTACCAAGAAGGGTATTTTGAAAAGCTGGGAATCAGTAACTACCAATCCTGGGAAGTAGCCAGACTGTGTGAAATATCCGAGAGAAATGGTTGGATCAAACCTAGCGTTTGTCAAGGAATATACAATGCCTTCCACTGAGCCATCGAGCCAGAGCTGTTGCCATGCCTTCGACACTATGGGATCGCATTCTACTGTTTCAACCCGCTAGCTGCGGGTATGTTGACCAATCGCTATTCTCGCGACAAGCCTGATGCTACCGCTGGTGGAAGGTTTGACCCAAACACTGACCCGGGGGCTCTCGCTCGTCGGCGGTACCATCAAGAGGCGGACTTCGACGCGCTTGACATTCTTAGACCAGTTGCGCAGAAACACGGTCTCACAGAGATCGAGTGTGCCTTGAGGTGGCTGTCCCACCACTCACAGCTGAATGATGAAAACGGAGATGGTGTGGTCATCGGATCTAGCAGTCCTAAACAATTGAGAGAGAATATGGATGCCCCTTCCGAAGGAGGTTGTCGATGCTTTAAACCAGGGATGGGAAATCATTCGTGGAAAGGAGCTTCTCTACTGGCATTGATTCATTTTGTTATCCCATAGAATGTCACTTGTTCTGTTTACATGGATCCTTAAACCAAGAACGAAGTATTATGTGCCAAGTGTGGATCCTGCGTAGTCTGGTTATCCTTCATATATCAAGTTCAAATTCATATAGGGAAGCCATCAAGTTTAAATGCGACTACCTCGTCGAAGATCACCGTTCGACTGTCTACATAGGGCAACCTTGGTTTTTGACATGGTTGAGTTGTAATATTGACGTATTTCAGATGGTTACCTAGAAACTCGTAGTATGAGCATTAAGTAGTCCTAGACGAAGATTACCAACCTTGTAACGAATTCATAAGAGACGATTTTCCGTGTTTCTTTTTTTTTTTTTTTTTTTTGTCGAGCTTTGTGGTTAGCTCTTGATATTGAGCAGGCTCCGGAATACTACCGGCGCTACAGTGACCACTTAAAGCACAAAATTGTTATTCGTTTCCCCTAGGATTGCAGGATTTTAGGATAGCTATGTAACGGAATGGAATAGAAGTTGGGGACAGTTGATGTGGAACAGAACAAAGTTTTTTTTTTTTTTCTTTTTTTCTTTCTTTCTCCTATTGATATTGAGGCGGTGGTTGATATGGAGGTGGTGGCATTCCAACGGGCTTGACATTGACTGGTTCTCTGCGGCCACGCCGACAGGAACAAATCAAACATCCAAATATGAGCAGTAACAAAGCTCCACCAATACCACTAGCAAGTCCAATAACCAACGAAAGATGATCCTGAACCCAGGATGAGATATCATCACTTGACCCGCCATTTCCCCGATTTCCTTGTCCAGTGTTTCCATTATTGCCATCATCTGTCTGACCACATCCATTTCCTGCTCGCAATTGACATGTCAAAGAGTCGCAGCACCGAGTCTCTTGTTCGTTACAGGCACCATTTCCGCAATCGCATGCCTCGCCAACTTCAACAATACCATTGCCGCATTGTCCATTAGTATTAGTGGTATTACCAGTCCGAGAGTCCACCAAGCAGCGCCCGTCAACCCGCCCAGAGCCGAGTCTTGAACAGACATTTCCAATCGTGCAGGGCGAGAAGCGCGTCATACCGGATCCAGATACAGGGTTCATGAGGTACTGCCCGCCAGCATCGCAAGTATTCGATGAGAGTGAACAGCATTGCGTCGAGTCACTTCCGCATGTACTTGAAGTACAGTCATGAACTGCTCCGAATGTATGGGCCGACTCGTGGCTAATTTTTTGGTCAGCTAAAAAAAATACCACCACCTGGTGTTCAGTTGGTATGACAACTTACGCAAAGACCTGCCACTCATCTGGTGTTCGAGCAACAACATTGGCACCGGCTCCTCCATTACTAGAACCAGAGCCTTTGTTACACAGTGCTCCAATCCAGGACACCCCAATCTCCCCTGCAGAAACTGAACACCCAGTCAACAAGGTCCAGTATGCATTTTCATCGTTCACGGAGCTTCGCCACCTTGAAAAGGTCTGAAGACGCGTGTTAAGATCTCCCTGGGAGCAGGGGAGATTCCATGCTGTCGTATCTGAGGTACTGCTCGGGCAATCAGCGTCACTTATTGTCAAATTCTGTACCGCAAGAGAGATATTGAAACTGTTCTCAAATACAACAGATGCAGTGTTGACCATATTTAGGATGTATCGCTGGGCAGAGTCGGAGGAATTGAAGCCTGCAGTGTAAGTGCAGTCCGTCATGATGCCAATGTTTGCAACCTCTCTCGTGTTCGGACAACCGTTCGTACTGCCGATCGTTGAAGTGAAATCCTCGTTATCCCAACCATTCCAGCTCTGTCTTTTATGCAAGTGTGTTTCGGGTATAGTTGCGCAGAGCGAAGGGAGTGACGACTGTCTGCCAGTGGTGAATGCCGATTCGTGCTCGTGGGCTTTCATTGCAGTCGACCCATCACCAAGGGTCTCAAATTCGAGAGCATACTGCGAACCCATAATTGTAAAAGCTCCATCGAAGAGCAAGTTCTCTTCATGCTGAGTCACGGCAAGCCGTGCCCATCCGACATTCTCCTGGTTCCCCCTACGAGTATCCTGCATCCAGACCGATCCTCTCGTAAATCGAACTTGAGCGTCCGACCGGGCACCTGCCTCGTTGGCCTGCCCATAGATACCGGGATACCGGATCTGCACGTCCTGTGATATGAGATCATCGTTGTTTTCTAAAACAAAATTGATAGTGTGGTTGTATGTCTCAATCCTCGTTGTTATGCTGAATTTCTTTGTATCAATCACAGGAGAGAGCACTGGATCGATAAGACGGAATGACACCAGATCAACTGTAAGTGAACAGGGTCAGGCTTATGCTTAGCTGAGATAGTTGATATATACTTACATTCAACGGCCGATATTGGCACAATCAATGCAAGCAATGTTATAATAGTAAAGGATAAGATCTTCATCTCAAATATTATGCTCTTTGGACCTGATGGCCCAAAAAAAAAAGGATCGACTTCCCTATAAGCAGTAAGGTGTCGCAATATATAGATTTAATAGTCACATCCATCAATCTCCAACCCCACCGACAGGCATCAAATCATATATGGTGTCTCTCTGCCATGGCTGAGAGATGTAAGCAAAGATCCATCACGAACGAATATCAATAGAACAAAGGATTTTAGGCGGGTATAAGCACAATAGGCCGCCAAGTGAGAGTTGGACGCGTGGCTAGAATAAGAACCATATGTTGTCTGTTGTAAGACCCATAGCCCACAATATTTGACTGGGATCTAACGCCTATGGTATGATATGGAGCACAGTGGAGATCTTGGCCTGTCAGCCACCTGCATCAAAAAAGAAAAAGAAAACACTGAGAAATGCTGTTGCCTTCCTCAGCCACGATCGAGTATCTTGGGCTTCTAGAAAAAAGAAGCAAAAATCTCACGACCCGATTTGGATATGAGCGATCTGCGGGGTGTGACCAAGTGCCCATTAGTTCGAATTTCGTTTGGACATCGAACAGAGTTATCGGAGGCCAAATAGAATCCATGAAATTGTATCCTGATTTATGGGTTTTCAACATGTAAACTCCAATTCTGGATAATTTACATGTTAAATTTGAATGGAACTACGGAATACCATGCGACCCTTGAGACCCTTTGCCAAGCATCTCCGCTATATCAGCATCTCCGACAAACCCTGCTTAACTCCATGCCAAGGCCTGCCCCAGCCACCACCACACGTATCTTCCAAGTGTCAAGGATCTCCAATCAAGAATCTAGCTTAAGTTCGGGAATCTTAGAGCCCTACATGACTTCATCGTTGTCTGGCCAGTTGAAAATAATGTCGATGTACAAGAAGCAATAGCGGCTTCGAAGTATTTCCGGCCACAATCGCGTTTGATGGGTTGCAGGTTGTCGGTAAGGACGGAACGGCTTGAATATACGCATCAAATATCCTGCCGATTCGACAGTAATCAACCTATGCTGTTAAATACTTAGTAGGACCCCAAGAGCCCTCATAAAGCAGCGGCACCTTAGTCGGGCAAGCCACAGCCGCGATCTAAAATCCGGCCGATCCGGCTACACATGTACAGAGGTACTTATCGTTGGATGATGAAATGCAGATCATCCAGCCCTGCCCGGTATTTCCTAGTAGGCTTACAATATAGACGACATACATATAATATCTTCGGGTTTCGGGGTCCGTGGCAGCTCCTTCGACATGATCAATCTTAGTTATAGACTGTTTTATCAAGCTTTCAATTATGCAATGGGTATTGGAAGCCGTTGCATTATCCTAACATTTGCTACAGGTATTTCTCGTGCCCTAGTTACACCTATTTTGGGTGGTGGGGGGATGAAAGCTGAAGAGGTCTAGAACGAAAGTATTTTACCAATTGCACAGTGCCTCTGTCCATATCATAAGGACCGACTCCTGCTAAGTATTCTTTTATCTAGCCATATTCTCATCGACACTTCATCTTCACTGGTAAGATGGCCGAGTTGGTCTAAGGCGCCAGGTTAAGGTATACCTTGACTCCATAACTAGCAATAGTTTCCTGGTCTCGCAAGAGGCGTGGGTTCGAATCCCACTCTTATCATGTTCTTTTTGCATTTTGTTCATACATCACTTGCTTTTTGGCGTTGGTGAAGTTTTTGTAGTCGAGGACGGTGGGTGTGGTGGGTTGGTTCGGCAAGAAAAAAATTCTTCCATTTTTGTGCGTTCCATGTATACGTCGGCAAGGGCCTTACTTTAACTTCGAATTTTATACGTAGCTAGTATAGATCTAACAGGAAAATTCTCTTATATCCCGATTGTGAAAGTGTATTAATTTAGTCATGGAGAGCCTCAGAAATTGCATCTAAAACTTTAAAGTCTTAATATATATATGTTAACTCTAGCATGTGTCCGACCCAGTAGAAAAGCACGCGATTTAGAGTCTGATGTATTGAGGTGGACGATAGTTAATTGATGACCGCTTCAGGCTACTGGTTGCTGTTAGGGCAAAGACTTTTAGAGCATGTTCTTCCTTGGACGTTCTTAGTATAATACTTTTTAACTTTCCATTCAAATTCCTCGGGTCTGTATATATGTATGTTAATTTTTATATGAAAGCATATTAAAACTGCAATCAATGCTCATGTGCGAGATGTGCCATCGTCCGTTCTATATATCTTGCTGGTGAGTGGTGAATATGATAGCCTCTCAGGTCTGACTAGTATCATGATCCAAATACAGACTGTTTTTTTTTATATCCCAGAACCCACTGAGCAGGCCAGGGTACACCCCCGTATAATGTATAAGATGTGTGGCTATGGTGGTGGCATATAAAAATCGATTTATTGATTATAGTTTGGGTTTGGGGGTATAGCTGACGTCGAAGGGTGTGAGATGTATAGTAGGGCAGAACTGACGACAGGAGTCACCTTGTGGTGTATCATAGAATTATCTGGTTATGTAAAATGAGTAGCGACTCTTAGGCATCCTAGTAGGGACTTTATACTTCAGATTTATTCACCAGAGGTATCATGTAGGGAAGGTAAAGTGGCGAGGTCAGATCCCAATATCTATGACGCCATGGCAGTCTTTTCTCCGTGGCCGATCTCAGTTAGATGGGGTTTAAGATCAGATCATCACTCTATATTGTGGTGTTATATCTTCTTATTGGCATCATGGCCGAGGATGAAGCGAAAAGTAAAATGGGTTATTCATCTGTCTTACAATATCTACTTATATATATATATATATATATTAAGTAGGTCAAGGAAACAATCGAAACCACGAGATATATGTATAATAGCCTGGCCTTGAAAATGATAGGATCTGTCTGCAATTTAGAACCCAACATTGTTACAATTTAACATCTGCAAAACGCACAACTTTAAAAGGTTCAATTCAACCACCCAACCCCACCAAAAAATAACCCAATTGAGGTAGCAAAAGCCTTATATCGAGATGAATATGAGCAAAAACAAAAAGAACATGATAAGAGTGGGATTCGAACCCACGCCTCTTGCGAGACCAGGAAACTATTGCTAGTTGTGGAGTCAAGGTATACCTTAACCTGGCGCCTTAGACCAACTCGGCCATCTTACCAGTGAAGATGTAGTGTCGATGAGAATATGGCTATATGAACGAAAACCAATGAATAGATTACCCTAGGGTCCATCACCAAAACTGCTGCTTCGAAGAGATCCAACGATCTTAGGTCAGTCGAGAATGAAAATCTCTTTACCTTATCAATTGTAGTTATGTGTCTCAGGAATTGTCATGGACATGACGGTAGATATATCTAGCTCAATAATTATTCACATTTACTCTACATGGTTTGTTAGGTAACTAGTTAGTATACACACATAAATCATGAAAACACCATAATACACCATATACCGAACATGGCATGAATCAATCATGCCCACTGGCGGGGGTGGCGCAGCACGTCCATAATCTCTTTCTCGCTGGTCTTATCCTCTGCCAGGTCATCTTCATCCACAGGCATGTTCTCTGTCCGTGTGCCAGAGACAGGGTCCATGTAAGCCCAGCTAGCGGTACGTGGGAGACTCATCAAAATACTTTCAACGCGGGCACTGGGCGTGCGCAAGCCAAAGCTAGTTCCACGATCATAGATAAGGTTGAACTCCACATAGCGGCCCCGACGAAGCTGCTGCCACTCCTTTTGTTCTGGGGTGTACAGCATGTCTTTGCGTCGCTCAATGATGGGCACATAGGAAGGAAGGAAAGATGCCAGACCGTCCGAAACGAAGGAGAACAGCGTCTCCTGCGGGTTGGAGGAGGAGCCGGCGGAAGTTTGAAGGAAGTTGGCGTCGAGATCATCGAAGAAGATACCTCCAACGCCGCGGCATTCGCCACGGTGGGGGATGTAGAAGTACTTGTCACACCAGGCCTTGAATTTGGGGTAGTATGTAGCATCGTGGCGGTCGCATGTATCCTTAATGGTCTTGTGGAAGTGCTGAGCATCCTCCGGGAAGAGGTAGGTCGGGGTCAGATCCGTGCCACCCCCGAACCACCAGTTCTTGTCCCCATTGATAGGGTCCTTGGGGTCGGACGTTTCGAAGTAGCGGTAGTTGAGGTGCACCGTCGGAGCCATGGGGTTGTGTGGGTGCAAGACCAGCGAGAGACCGGCGGCGAAGAAATCTAGCGAGTCCACATCTGAGCCGATAAAGGACTTGTGATCCGCACGCATCTTCTCAAGGGCTGGCCGCGGCAATTTGCCGTACACCACGGAGACGTTGACACCCGCCTTCTCAAAGACGTTTCCGTCCTGCAGCACACACGAAACGCCGCCACCGCCATTGGGGCGCGACCAGGTGTCGGTCTTGAATTGTTGCCCATCGATTCGGCCTAGTTCTTCGATAATCTTCTGCTGGTGTTGCTTGATAAGCTTTTCCATCCGTAACCGCATTGGCGAGGACTCGTTGATCTTCGATGATTGCTTCAGGGCCTCATCCACTTCAACTATGGATGGAGCGTCGAGTTCCGTGACTTCTTCTGTCATCTAGAATAAATAAGCAAATTGACATCCTTTTGTTCTGAAGCGCCGTGGGGCATACCATTGAGTATATAATTCCGCCGATGAAAGGCACGCCAAAGGCGAGGCGCAAGTATGGTCTCCAGACAGTAAATGGCTTCGGTTCACGCGGTTCCTGCCCAGTAGAATATCCGCGGAACGAGGGTCTAGCGCGACGACCGGCAATACGAGTGCTTCGAGCAGACAACTGCCCCAGTGACCTCCGCAGAGGCGTGTATGATCGAGTGGCCATTTTTGGAATCGGATTGGTTGCGCGAATGGCTGCCAGCACAAAGTATCAAAAGGTCAATGGCCAGAAACAAGAGAGTGATAACCCAGATCTGTACAAAGAATGATTTGAGGAAGGAAGTTGAATTGAGTCAACAATTCAGCAAAACACCACGCAACCTCGGTCTCAAGTCGTACGACTTTCTTAGAGATGAGTTTGATTTGTTTGGCTGGATGAGATAAGCACGATAAGCTGCCGGGGGAGAAGTTAAAATAGGCACCAACGGGGCAGAATACATGTAAGCCCCGGTATTGGTAAGATTGCTTTCATTTATGTAGAAATTATTAAAGAACTGACAAATGTATTAAGAGGTCTCTTAATCGACTGATAATGTAAATACCATCCATGGATGTGTTTTACTATCCACGTGAGTAGAACCATCGAGACATCTGATTTCTGCCCCGTGACTATTGACTCACCGCCCATAGATCCCGTGATGGTATTACCGTAACGTCAGCGGGGGAGTCGCCTTGTCATCCTCTATCACCCCTCTTCATCTCTCTCTCTCTCTCTCTCTCTCTCTTTCTACTTTCCGCAAGATACTTCACATCCAGAGCTTTCCATCAAGAAATCCACTACTGCTACCAACTTCGCACCAGAGCTTCCTGGTGTTTTGATCTTACTCTCCACCCGACCCGCTCTCACTTATCGACCCTTATCAGTCACGATGCGATCCAAGTTTAAGGACGAGCACCCCTTCGAAAAGCGAAAGGCTGAGGCTGAGCGCATCCGCCAGAAATATGCCGACCGGATTCCTGTGAGTATTTTTTATCCCGGGGGATATCCCCAAAAGAGGGTAGTTGGCTGCAACCAACCTCTCGGACCCTCACCGCTTGTTCGGTAGCTAACGGACTTGTCAACCTACAGGTCATCTGCGAGAAGGTCGAGAAGTCGGATATCGCTACCATCGACAAGAAGAAGTACCTAGTACCTGCCGACCTCACCGTGGGACAGTTTGTCTATGTGATCCGCAAGCGCATAAAGCTTTCCCCCGAGAAGGCTATCTTCATCTTCGTTGATGAGGTCCTCCCTCCAACTGCTGCGCTCATGAGCAGCATCTACGAAGAACACAAGGACGAAGATGGCTTCTTGTACATCACGTATGTTTTCCCCTTTTCCCCTTTGTCAATAAATGAAATCATGCTGACATAACGGTTAGATACTCGGGCGAGAACACATTCGGTGACCTGTAGAGGTTGAGTCTCTCTCATTTGCTTTGCTGTTCGGCCACTCTAACCTGCACGAGTGAGTCAATGATGGATGAACGGGCAGGCGAGGAGGCTTCTGCGACCTTGGGATACTGGTTTTGGGTCACTGGCGTTTCATTCGGTGTTCTACGCATTTCCTTTCTAACTTTGCTTGGCACCTATGCTCTTTAGCTGCAACTACAATCATTATGAGTTTTCTCTGGTTGTGGTAATATTCTGGGATTCTTTTGACAAATTTCTTCTTTTTTTTTTATGTTTTGTTCTGTCGAGCAATGACAGGGCACCTGGAAACAAACCACAGATCAGGCTAGATAAAGTGTTTACACCTGAGAATATGATTTCTTTAGCCATGATCTAGTAATGAGTAGACCTACTCTACTTTGTAGGACTCCCTTATAGTATAGACCGAGATATATAAACTATTATCTATCTATGTACATACGTACTCCGTAGTGGTCCATAGTTACCATGGAATGTTTCCAAACACTAACCCTAAATAGTTCGTCAACCCCACAGATATAAGACATTAGCACTATTCAAGGCACAGTTTCACATCACTTCCGAGGTTATACTATTTTACTGTATACAGTCAGCATGTTGTATTGCAGGAATCCACTTCAGTCACTTTCAACCGACGGATTCCGATGCATATTTTCATAGAACTGTGGGGTTATTTGGTTTATTTATGGGGGGGGGGGATGGACAACGAGTCTGTAACTATAGGCATTATATTATAGAAATCAAGTGATTCGACACTACAATTTACTTCTTGATACCTTGTTAAGCATTCTATTATACATACATATGTAAACTAGTACTTATCGACAACTCCTTGGCTCTCCGATGGCGGCTCCCAAACGGGACTAGTGCCAAATCTCCCTCGATAAAATTTAACTCCGAGCACATGTTCCTGAATTCATCGGCGTTCTCATTCTCTTGCTCTTTTTTTGGGATTTCTTTACAATTGGAAAATATGTCTCCCGCTATTGCTTCCAGTGCTGGCGCTGCCTCCAAAGATGTCAAGAAAGAGTCTGCCACTGCTCGTCTCCTCGGTTCCGGTAAGTCAGATGTTCCAAAACACAAAACTCATTACTGACCTGTGACTCTTCTAGGCTCTGCCGGTATTGCTGAGTTGATGATCTTCCACCCCGTACGACCTTCTCCGATTCGAGAGATATGACGACCGGACACTGACATCCTCCATAGGTTGACACCACCGCCAAGCGATTGATGAGCAACCAGACCCGGGTGAGATTCGGATTGTTTACGAACGAAAATGTATTTATTGCTGACGGGATCTTTGACAGATCACTAGCGCTACCGCTTTCAAGGAGGTTGTCTTCAGAGAGCACGTCAATGCCACAATCGGTCGCAAGTTCACCTCTCTGTTCCCCGGCCTGGGATACGCTGCCGGTTACAAGGTTCGTGACTCTCATTGACAGCAAAATGAATAAGAGAAGGAGAACAGTCAGCTCACACCGTTTGGAATCTATAGGTCCTCCAGCGCATCTACAAGTACGGCGGTCAGCCTTTCGCCCGCGATTACCTCGCTCAGCACCACGGTGCCGACTTCGATAATGCATTTGGCAAGGGTACCGGAAAGGCCATTATGCACGCCACTGCTGGAAGGTAAGAATAATTGGACCATTGGATGCGAGGATACATCTAACTCGAAATCTTTTAGTTTGATCGGCATTGGAGAGATCGTTCTGCTCCCTCTCGATGTTCTTAAGATTAAGCGCCAGACTAACCCCGAGGCCTTCCGTGGCCGTGGCCTTTTCAAGATTGTTGCCGATGAGGGTATGGGTCTGTACCGTGGTGCTGGCTGGACTGCCGCCCGTAACGCCCCTGGCTCCTTCGCTGTATGCTCTCCCCCGGTCTGCCATCACTGAACCACCACTAACTTTTGTTACAGCTCTTCGGTGGATCTGCTTTCGCCAAGGAAAAGATTTACAAGTTGACCGACTACAACACTGCCACCTGGGGCCAGAACTTCGTCGCCTCAGTCTGCGGTGCCAGCGCTTCCCTGGTCGTGTCCGCTCCCCTCGATGTCATCAAGACCCGTATCCAGAACCGCAACTTCGAGAACCCCGAGTCTGGCTTCAAGATCGTCTCCACGATGCTTAAGAACGAGGGCCCTACCAGCTTCTTCAAGGGTCTGACCCCCAAGCTTCTGATGACAGGCCCTAAGTTGGTCTTCAGCTTCTGGCTGGCACAGACTTTGATTCCCGCTTTCGGCCAGGTTGTATAGAGATCATGTTTTATAATAGTTGCATTTCCCCTTTTATTTCTCCTTTCTTGGGCTAGGTTAACTACCTAGACTTTTGTATTTTTCATAGACATCTTTTATTTCTTCCGGGGATCTACTTAGGTAGCTTACACTTTCCGAATGCGATGAACTCACTCTACTTCAACACACATTCATATGGCATCGTCAAGACTCTGAAGTGCTTTAAATGACAAGTTCTATTTGGATGAAATATATTCTATTGCTAGAAATAACCACAAGAATAAGACGGGATGTATAGTGGGAATATCAACATCCAAAACCAGTAAACGAAAATAAAACGCATATGTAAAAAATAAAAAAAATAAAAGAAGATGGCACAAACTTGATTCGTGAGGCATTCTACTAACCAGTAACAGCGCTTCTTTGCTTTGCTAGCCAGCCCTTGGAATCTCCCGTGCTGGCTCCATGTCGATATCGTGATACCGTCATATTGTTGTTCTGCCACCGGCTCTGAAGGTGATACCAAGCCGAGCCCACAAGGTTGAGTTCTCGGGCCTGGCTGTCGATAATATTCTGAAGCTCAAGCTAAACAATGTCATCAGCATACTGCTAGAACCTAACGGAATCAAGGGACGAAGCATAAACAGCTTCATCTTTGACTTACCTCTCGCTCTTTGGAAATACCATCGTCCAGATTTTCTTCGTAGTTCTTCATACGCTCACGAAGTGATTTGACCAGCTCGTTTTGTTGCTGGATGTACTGTAGAACCAAGCTAGAATTAGCAAACGCAAACCGAATCAAACGCAGCGAGGATCTTTTGTGGGAAAACTGACCTCCGCACGCTGAGCAAGTCGTTCAACGTTCTTCTCCAAGACCCCAGCACACTGCTTCAAGAGCTCGAAGCTTGATTTCTGGGGCACTTCGCCGCCCTCGGTATTGTGGGTTTCAAACTCGCCTAGGAGCATCTGCATCTCGTTCATCACTTCCTGATCTTCGGAGCTGATCTCGCTTTGCTTGTTGTCGAGCATTTTGCGCAGTTCCTCCCGTTCCGCACAGACTTCGCGCACCAGAGTTTGGCTGGCATCAACTTCAGCCTCCAGGTGATGGACGTTCTGTGTAAGGTTTTCCCAGTCCTCCCGGATTTTTGTTAATTCAGCCGAGTTGTGCGCTTCGAGTCCTTGGACCATCTCGATCTGTTCCGCATTGACAAGACCAACTTGAAGATTGTAAGTCACAAGTTTTCCCTCGGATGTATAGAACCAGACCAATAAAACACTTACGTTCAGCTTGTGTATCAGACAAGTGCCTTTTGGCTGTCTCTAAGGTGTCCTGGACCTCTGCAATCTTCTGAAGAGCTCCGGTATAGTTCTCGTATAGTTTCCAATAGTCGTCGCTGTGAAGCATGTTAGATATGTTGTTCATAGAAACGAAATGTCGGGCAATCAAACCTTTGGGTGGAGCCAGAGCGAGCCAGGTGCACGGATGCAGCAAAATTTTCCGAGAAGCCCCCAGTGTGAGAGGCTGGCTGTTGGTCGTTAGTATCGATAGGGGCTTGTAGAGAACATATAGTACACATACAGCTGAGGGCGCTTTAATCAACTCCATTTCCCGCTTCAAGTCATCATTATCAGATTTACTGTCAAGAGTTAGCATCCAGCAAGGCCGCGAAGGCAAATTGTATACATACAGTTGAGATTCCTTGACATCGAGTGCCTCGAAGTCCTTGTGCAATGTCCCTTGCATCTTAGGCGTCTCAGAGCCAGGCGACGCGCTGCCCGGCAAGCCGTCCATTTCCCCGAGACGTTCACGTAGTTCGGTGATCAAAGCGTCGTCTCTCTCGTGCTGTTCGTCCGCGCTTTCTAGTCGCTCCGTCAGAGCATGGTTATTGAACTCGAGCTGTTTCTTCAAATTCTGGATCTCATTGCATTCCTGCTCAACTTGTGGCAGAAGCTTGCGGTACTCTTCCAGCTCCACATCACGCTCCGAAGACCATCGCTGCTGCGCGTCTGACTCTTTGAGCTGTTGCTGGAGATCTTTGATCTGGTTCTTGAGAGTCTGGTTCTCTTTCTCAAAGTCTTGGCTGGCTTGCAGCTTTTGGCGGTATTTCTCGGCCGCATTTGCCTTGCGCGCGAGCTGATCCTTCTCGGTACGGAGCTCATCATAGTCATCCTGCAACTTCTGATAGCGCTGGTTCTTGACTCGCAAGGACTCGACTGTCATGCGAAAACTGTCGATTTCGTCCTGGGCCGCGGTCAACTTCGCTTCTTGAGAAGCAATTAGATCGTCCTGTTGACGAGTCTTGCTTTCCAATGCCTTTGCATTGTGACCAATATCACCTTTTCCGGATTTCAATGTAACTAGCCGGTCCTCGGTGGAGGCGAGACGGTTTTGTAGGGTGTCATTGTTCTCCTGGAGACGCGCCAGGCGATTGTGCAGGTCCTCCAATGCCTTTTCCAACTCCTTTTTCTCGTGTGTTAGACGGTCGTTTTCCGCAAGCACTTTCCCGACGCGTTCTTCGAATTGCAGTTCCAGGTCCACAGGGCGATCGTGCTTGGCCAGGTCTTCCCTGAGCTCGTCCGCAGCGTCCATCGGCTCGTATTGGCCATTGTGCGCCTCCTCAATAATATCCCTGAGCCCCTCTTGTGTCGAGGTGCTTAGTTCCTGGAGTGTTTGTACGTATGTTCCGGCGTTGGGGGAGCTGATGGCGGCGATCAGGAGAAGCTTCAGCAGTTTGTTCGTTTCCTTGGAAGAGGCTTTTTCGGCGATAGACTCGAGATCAGGCGATGGATCGAGACCGGAGGGTAGGATGTCATCGTTTTGGTGTCGAATGTAGTTGAGCAGTAGTTTGTGAATGTGCTTCAGGTTCTGCCACTTGGCCACCCAATGGTCGGAGGGGTTGCGCTCTGGGATTTCCTCCAGGAAAAACTGAGGGTCAATATCCTGGAGAATCTCCCACAGAATAATTCCATCGGTCAATTCATCGGCGGCTCGGAGGGTTTTGCCCAAGGAGAAGCTGTTGATCCATTCTAACAGAACCTTGGTCACCGTGTGTTCCGATGCCATTTTGACGCGTTTTAATCAAATGTCAAGGAGGCCTGTAATTCCAGCAATTCCAGCATTTCCAATACTCGAAAGCGAGGGATTACGCAGAATGCCTCGGTGGCTCTCGAGGGAGTTTCCAGATCCACGCGCCTTCGGGGCCACGGGAGTCAACTAGCGAGGGGGAAGGATGATCGGCCCTACAAGTTGTTATGTTGTCTATGCTCTTTGATTTGCTACGTACATTGACGTACACAATTCAGGTCTTGAATATTAAATCATACATTGTGATAATGAGTATTTCATTGTATTTTTTGAGTAGATCGTTTAAAAAACCCCCCAATAAACCTATATGTTTCCCCCCGAAAGCCCTTAGCTGAAGCATAAGGGCGCAACCATTTACTCCACATTGTATACATCCAAACGCCGAGGTTGCATTAAATCACCCATCCCCAAGCCTTTCTGAAAATGTGATTCTGATTCGTTCATCTCAACGTGGGTTTGCCCCTGGAACGTCATGATATGCTCAGAGATGCTCAGAGATGCTCAAGAGCCATGAGATTCCCAACCTCCGGTATCTCATTAGAGAGGGCATATTAGACTGCAGCTGCATAGTCTCCATATGCACTGACAACCTTATCCTCTTCGATATTCGGTTTGTATTGAGTATCCTGTGTGGAGAGGGTTTGGAGAGCGCTCACAGGAGCCTCGGCGGCGAAGCCACTAAAGCCATAGTTAGAAAGTGGGTTATAAGACAGAAACCTTGGTTGAATTGGTACTTGATCAAATCTGGATAAGAAATGTATGTTAGTATATGATATCTCTATCTCCGAGTGTGGGCAAAGTAGATCGTAGAACTTACGGTACTCATGCGTGATGACGCCACCCTAAAAGTGTCAGTTCCGAGTCATAACAGCTTCACGACAACAAAGAAGCGCTGCATACTGAAGCCACTAGCGAGACTTTGGCTTGGTTAACCACCGAGTCAGGCGTTCCCTTGGGGAAAGTAACGATGACGGACTTGAGCGATCCGGCTAGTGCCAGTGGTAGAACTAGCAGGGCAGCAAATGTAAGCTTCATATTGAAACAAGAAGACAATAATATCTCTCAAATAAGTTGGGGATGTACAGAGTAAAGTCAAGTCAAGTCAAGTAAGGAAGTAAGTCGTCTGACAAGGAGCAGTTGAATGCGTCATTCCACGATCACATGACTATATCTCTCTGACAATCCCTTTCTCTTTGGCACTTCCACCTCAACCACCTCAACCACTTCACCACTTCACTTCTCTCTTTTTTTCTTCTTGTCATCCTTCAATTTTTCATTGCTTCACTACTCCGCAGCGCTGTTTCCTTGCATTTACCCATTCTTGGTAGTCTCCCTTGTTTGTTCATTTTCTACTCCCCGCATCTGCTTGGTTTTTCGCACGAGGCTTTTCGGCCTAGCATTTCTTCCCTCGTTCCATGACCACCCATCGGCGATTATTTGACTGGAAGGTAGATACAAAAGGGCACTGGAAGGTCACGGGTTGGGTTGGACTGAGAGCAAGCGTTTGAATACTATTGTTTTCTCAATTCTCGCAAAGATAGCTAGCAAGCATTTACAAGTTCCGACTATTTCTCCATCTTTGCGCTGATCCAAGAGAATTTGTTCCTTGGAACGAGGACAAGGATTAAGAAGAAAAGAAGACAATCTCGATAGTCACAGGGAAAAGGACAGACAGAAGCCATCCAAAAGGAAGAAGTGAAGAGAAGAAGAACAATCAAACTCGAAAGCACACAAGACTCAGAGAACAAAGAACAAGAGCAGGAGAGGGAAAAAAAGAAAAAAAAAACAAGACCACGTGCTGAACTTCGTCTTGATATTGATTTCTGCCCTCGGCATCTCTGATAAATCCAGATCACCACTCATCCCACATCGCTATAATGTCCGGCCTCATTTCCGACGAAATTGCGGAGGATTACAAGAGTTCCTTGGAGGATCTAACCACCAATGATGGAATCCAGATCCGTACTCTGACCGTCATTGCCAAAGAAAATACCGAACACGCAATGGCTATCTCCCGAGTCCTGGAGAACCACATTCGATCAGTAGGTGCTCCTGATTTTGTTGTGGCGTAGTACAGGATGAGTACTAACCACTATGTAGACACCACCCCTGCAGAAGCTTCCAGCCCTCTATGTAGCCGATTCCATTGTCAAGAACGTTGGAAGCCCCTACACCCTCTTCCTTGGCCGCAACATGTACCAGACATTTATGAATGTTTATACTCTGGTTGATGGAAACACCCGAAGGAAGTTGGATGAAATGCTCAACACATGGAAGCAACCGGCCCCAGGCTCCCTGGACACACGCCCAGTTTTCCCCCCCGACATCACACGCAACATCGAGAGTGCTCTCATCAAAGCACGCACTGCGGCTTTGCAACAACAACAGGCCAGAGCCCAACCGGACATCCTCGGCCGTAGTCGTGGAAACGGGACTCCGACTGGATGGACCAACAGCCCTGCACAGAACATGTCTCGGCCTTCACAAAACCAGTATCCCAATACTGGTCATTCCAATTCGGTAAGTCTACTTGCGTCTGCGTGTCACATGTCACTGCCGGATTCAAAGCTAATATGTGTTTCACAGACACCTCCCCAGACTCATCGACAGGATATCGATTTGAGCTACCTCAATCGAGACGTGGATGCCTTGATCGCTTCTGCTAAGATTGATTTCGCTAACAGTCCTTTTAACCCCGTCTCTCAACAACGTTTGAAAGCGTTGGTGGATCTTCAGGCCATTCTACAGAAACAACAGCTTGCTCCAGATCAGTTGAAACTTGTCCGCGATCAGGTGTCTGCGCTCGCTGCCACAAGACCGCCATCGGTTGGGCCCAATGCCGCTACAAATGGTTCGGCAGTGTCCGCTCCTCCACAAATTCCCACACCACCAGCGCAACCAGTCTCGCAGCCCCTTCAGCAACTACTAAACCATAACACTCTCGCCGAGCTAATCAAAGCTACCGCTTCACGTCAACAGTCCACCCCGCCACCTCAGATCCCGGCAGCGCTGCCTCAGATGCCCCAATATCCTCACCCAAGCGGCCCTCCACAGCCGGCACCGGAGAACCCTCTTATTGCGGCCTTGAGGGCACGTGGACTTCTACCTGGTGGACCGACACCCTCATCTCTTACGCCTTCGACTTCAACGCCAGTTCCCGGGAGATCTAATTTGCCCTTCATATTGCCCCACGGAATGCAACCTACCACCCCCGCCCCGGCTCAAACTCCAATTCCCTCCAACGGATCCTCTGGGGTCCCCATGAGCACTGCGTCTATGAAGATCCCTCGGTTCGGACTTATTGTGTCTCTTTATGATTCCCGACCGAACCGATGTGGAACTTGCGGCCGTCGCTTCTTGACCACGGACGAAGGCAAGGAAATGAAGGCCCGGCATCTGGACTGGCATTTCAAGACCAATCAGCGCATGACCGAGTCCTCTCGCCGGGCTCAGAATCGCAGCTGGTATGTTGACGAAAGGGTATGTTCATCTCTTGTATTTCTTCAAGTTTCATCTCTAACCTCCAATAGGACTGGATCAAATCTCGGGAGGCTGGCGACGAGAATGGCGCTGCGGATCCCCAAACCACCACCGAAGGAGCTGCAGGTGTGGATGGTAATACCAAGCAAGAGCCGCCAAAGCCGTGGATTCGAGCTCCAAACGATGCCACTCTCCGCAACACCCCATGCCCCATCTGTCAAGAGAAATTCGAATCAACCTGGTCTGAGGATGTTCAGGACTGGATCTGGCAAGACGCAACCAAGGTCGGAAGTCGGGTGTATCATGCCAGCTGCTATTCCGAAGTGACCAAGGGCCCTGCACCGACGCGCCAGACACGGACCAGCACGCCTGACTCTGTCCTGGGCAAGCGGAAAGCCGAAGTGAGTTAGTTCCTTTGGGAGTTATTTGATGTTCAGAGAGCTAACTATACATAGGGAACTGAATCTCCAAGCCAGAAGACGCGCATCAAGACCGAGATCTGATGATCCTTTTTTGTACCATACTTCAACGTGATTATTCCTGCATTGCATAGGGAATAACTCCCTGGCGTTAATTAGCGAATTGAGTCTTTCAACTTCCAACCAACCGTATCGTGGCTCTCCATCTACCTATGATCGTACATGTATAACCTGCTAAGCTGCCCCGCTCGGCAACATCCCCGCTATATTTTCCCCCATAAATTCCTCCGTAAACTTGTCCTTTCTTCAATCTGTTCTCCAAACGTTGTCTATTCCCCCTTTCAATTGACTCTACTCAGGTTTACTCCCGTCATGGCGCCACACATTGTTCGATGGGGTATTATGGGTATGAAATCCTGGTCATGAGAGAAAAACAGAGAAATAAAAGCTAACTGATTGATAGCCACTGGCTGGATCGCTGAGAGTAAGATCTCACTTCTACAATATCCTGTATAACATAAGAACCTATGAAATAACCTATCCCCCAACAGCATTCACAAATGATCTTCTCATCGACCCCAATGTCCGTGATGCCTCTGACGTAGCCCACCAAGTCGTCGCCGTCGCCTCATCCTCGTCCAAGGAAAAAGCCGAGCAATTCATCTCAGCTCGGGGAATCACAACCCCCTGCTCCGCATATGATGACTACGAGACTCTCGTGGCCGACCCCAACGTCGATGTCATCTACGTCGCGACCCCGCACTCCCACCACTACCAGAACGTCAGACTCGCGCTGGAGGCGGGCAAGAATGTTCTTTGCGAGAAAGCTTTCACCGTCAACGCTGCTCAGACTAAGATCCTCATCGAGATTGCCCGCAAGAAGAATCTCTTCCTTATGGAAGCTGTCTGGACTCGCTACTTCCCTCTTAGCATTCAGATCCGTGAGCTCATCCAGAAGGGTGAGATTGGCGAGGTCCTCCGTGTCGTGGCTGATACAAGCTTCGGAGATGATGTTGAGACGAAATGGGGTACCACACACCGCATGGTAAACCCTGATTTGGCCGGTGGTGCTCTCTTGGATTGTAGGTTTTCCGGGATTGGTGTTCATTCATTGTCCCCCAAGCACAAAAAGACAAAAAGAAACAACCCTGACTGACTGATTTGCTCTTCTAGTGGGTATCTACTCCCTGACCTGGGTCTTCCAGACTCTATACCACACCCTGCCCCGAGACCAGAGGAAGCCACCTACTGTCACTTCGCAGATGACCCCTTATCACCTCACCGGTGCAGACGAGTCTACAACCATGCTTCTGAGTTTCCCTACAAGCACTCCCTCCAATGGTCCTCACCCACAGCAATCGCACGGTGTGGCGCTGACCAACATTCGTGTCTCTGCTGATCCGGATGAGAAGGGCTCGGCTGGTCCTCCCATCCGTATTCAGGGCACTAAAGGCGAGATCCAGGTGTACGGCCAGCCTTTCCGACCCGAGAGCTACCGCATCATTCCCAAGAAGGGTGGCGGTGAGATCCGTGAGGTCCAATGCCCGTTCCCTGGTAATGGTAAGGGTATGTACTGGGAGGCTGATGAGGTTGCTCGTTGTCTCCGCGATGGCAAGCTCGAGAGCGAGGGCTTGCCATTGGAAGAGAGTATCGTGATTATGGAGGTCATGGATGAAGTGCGAAAGCAGGGTGGTTTGACCTATCCTCAGAAGATTGAGTCGACCGAGTATCCTCTGCAGCTTTAGGTATGAGTTTACATGGCAAGTTTAAATAATACTAGTATTACGTGAATACCTATACCACATCTACCCATGTGTGTCGCATTGAACCCTGAATGGAATGAAAGACTACAACATTTACCAAAAGATGATCCAATTGAATGCATACCGGTCTTGAGTGTATTCGGTACTCCAAGGTACACACATACTATACATGGTGGTCAAGGGGAGAAACCCACGTCTATATGTGGACGAAAACACCAGCCATGCTTCCGGTGTGCCCAATTAAGAAAAAAAAACATAAGGGAAAAATAAAAGGTAGACATCACGGAGCCTGGACTGGTAAATTGTCCCAAATTACCCCCCAAATTCCCCTTTTTAAAAAGCAATCAATCCAACAGAATTGCTTACTGGCGGAAGACTCCAAGAATGCTCTTCCAGACCTGGCCAGGCTCCTGGCTGGCATCAATGCCGCGCCAGATACCGGTCTTCTTGTAGTAGTCGACAACGGGGGTGGTCTGGGCGTGGTAAGTAGCGAGACGCTTGGTGAGGGTCTCGGCATTGTCATCGGAACGCTGGATCAGCGGCTCTCCGGAGATGTCGTCCTTCATGTCAGCCTTGGGTGGGTTGAAGATCTTGTGGTACGAGCGGCCAGAGGCAGGGTGGACCAGGCGGCCGGTGATACGGGCCACCAGCAGGGAGTCGTCAATCTGCAGCTCAACGGCGTGCTGGAGCTTCTGCTCACGGGCAATGAGCATGTCATCGAGACGCTCGGCCTGCGCAACCGTCCGGGGGAAACCATCCAGAATGAAACTGACCACCTCTCATGTTAATTCTGGCCGGGTTTCGGAAGAAAATAAATTTGGGAATGGAATTTAGAGGTACGCACCCGTTCTTGCACTCTGGGTTGTTGTCCAGCTCGCTCTTGATCATGTTGACCATGATCTCGTCGCTAACGAGACCACCCTGGTCCATGATCTTCTTGGCTTCCTTTCCAAGGTTGGTCTTCTTGGCGACCTGGGACCGCAGCATGTCTCCGGTGGCCTATTCAGGAAATATATCAGTGGGAGGAGCTTATGTTGTACTCGGGCAAACTTTCTACTTACCAGGTGGCACGCGCAGTACTTTTCCTTCAGGTTCGGGGCCTGAGTACCCTTGCCTAATTGAAACTGTTAATATCCATTGCCCTTTTTTTTTTCTTCTTCCCAGTTAATAGTTCAATTGCATACCTGCACCAGGAGGGCCCATCAGGATGATGCGCATCTGCTCGGCAGCGGACTTGGGCTTGCCGCCATTGGCGAGACGGCTCTCAAGCTCGGACACCTTTGCCTCCAGCTGGTGGATGGTGTTCTTCAGACCGGAGACGGCCTCTTCAGTGATGGGAGCCATTGTGAATTGTAAGAGGGGAGAGGGTTGAAGAAGGGAAAGACTGTAGACGGGGAAACGGAGAAAATGGGGAAAGGGAAGAATCGCAAGGAACTTAGCGCCCGAGGTTCGGAAAGCACGGGCTTCACGAGGAATGGATTTGAATTACCTATAGTACACACAATGTAAGAGGCTGATGTATACAAGTTATATGATCTTAATTGGATGTCTGAGATCTATACATGTTTTATATCTATTTTATATTCTTCTATCTTCTTTTGTATAATATAAGATTCATCTATCGATGTACAACACAACATACATATGTATTCTTTCAAGCTTCCTCACCGGGCCAAGGTGGTTGCTTACTAAGTTCTCCAGCCTCAAGATGGCGCAGCTCTGTGGCGGAGAGCTCTCAAGAGCACCTGTGCATCATCGCTCTCCATCCACCGCATTCTCCTGTCTCGCGTTGATTTGCTGTTTCATTGGATTTTTATTTGATCTACGAGCTTTAATCGTCCCTTCTAGCTCTCGACCTCTTTTCACCTTTTCTCCCTTTCACGATGCCTGCCACCACGGCGGACACGCTATCCCTCGTCAACCGCTCCGTGACGGTTGCCCCGTTAGTCCTCCTTTCCGTCGCAGATCACTATGGGCGAACGGCAAAGGGTACCCGGAAACGTGTTGTAGGTGTGCTGCTGGGTGAGAACTCGGGTGATAATGTCCGGGTATCAAACAGTTTTGCTGGTAAGTGCAAGCTTCGGTGAATCAAGCCCATACAACAGACGAGCTGACATCTGTGTTTCTTATCTCTCTAGTGCCGTTCGAGGAGGATGAAAAAGACCCATCAGTGTGGTTCTTGGATCACAACTTCGTTGAGTCGATGAGAGATATGTTCAAGAAAATCAATGCTCGCGAGAAGCTAGTCGGTTGGTACCACTCGGGTCCTAAGCTGCGCGCTTCGGATTTGGAGATCAATGAGCTCTTCAAGAAATACACGCCCAACCCTTTGCTGGTTATTGTCGACGTACAACCGAAGGAAGTCGGTGTGCCTACAGATGCTTACTTCGCCGTGGACGAAATCAAGGATGTGAGTTTACATTGAATCTGAGGGAAGCACCCATCAGGCCACCATGGCTAACCAGGGCTATTTTTGTTTCACTTGTAGGATGGCACAACAACCTCCCGAACATTTGTGCACACCCCGTCGATAATCGAGGCAGAAGAAGCAGAGGAGATTGGCGTGGAGCACCTCCTCCGAGACATCAGGGACGTCGCAGTCGGTACACTTTCCACCCGTATCACGTCGCAGCTGCAGTCACTGCAAGGATTGCATCTGCGGCTACGCGATATCGGCCAATACCTCCAGAAAGTTCTCGACAAGGAACTTCCCGTCAACCACGCCATTCTGGGCAACCTCCAGGATGTTTTCAACCTCCTTCCCAATCTGTCTACCCCACCGGCGACGCAGCGGACCAACGGCCAGGAGCCACAGATCGAGAACAGCGAGTTGGCACGGGCCATGAGTGTCAAGACGAATGACCAATTGATGGCTATCTACATCAGCAGCTTGATCCGCGCTATCACGGCTTTCCACGACTTAATTGATAACAAGATCCAGAACCGACAGCAGCAAGAGGAGAGTGACACCAAGCGGGATCAGGAGGCCAATGGAACTAAGGGAGACAAGGATGCCAAGAAGGCCGGTTCGCCAAATGGCGACCAGAAGGAGGAGCAGGATAGCTCCGACAAGAACAAGAAGAAGAACTAAGGGACTCTTAATTTATTCTCTTCCGGAAAGAATTGTCCAATGAGTGAAGCATACGACATTTCGACCTGTTTGTTTGTTTGTTTTTTCCCCTTGTATTAGCAGACGAAGTCTGTCCATTTCGCACAGCGAACCAAGACCGTAATTTCTCTGTAAGGTGTATGTATATATTGAAGTACATCTAAAGTAACAATACTGCCCCCTTGGCGTATCTACCATGCAATCATCCTGCAATCTTAAGGGCACCGGGACAAGTCCCCATTCGTGGCCAGCCGATTTCTGTGTTCAAGGAGTGATTACCCGGACACAGGCAGATGGTTCATGTGGAATGGACAAGGATCTGTAGGACGTGTTGTCATCTGCGGATACCTGGGATATTTCTCATATGGTCGCTTCAGCAGCTGCCACGGGGCCAAGGACTTTTTGCCCCAAGTGCATAATATTCGTACATCAATTTGCGTTTTGACGTGTCAAGAGCCAAGCGAATCAACCACCCCAACCAGCACACCAGCCTGCCAATTCCTCCTTGGAAACGGTGAATCTGCCATCTCCATCAACCCCGAACAGCTCAGGGCACCGTGTATATAGAATACAGGCTAGGATATGTTTGCAGGTAGGAGGCGACACCCGCGCCGTACCACGAGCTAGCGTTCCGCCAAATGAATAAGCCAACTGATTCAGTTCGTTTGTCGGATGATTCGCCGGGAGTTGAGAGTCTCGGTATGCAGACAGGGTAAATGTAGGACAGCTGCAATTCCAGGCACGCAGCCGAACCTCGTAGCCCTTTTCCTGGGAAACCGATGAACCCGGACGTGAAGGCGGCGCCGAGGCAGATATCACAATGAAAATGTCTTCTTGGGGTTTCTCTAGGGATGTAACAGATTGATCTGAGCGCACAATTCGACGGACTAGTTTGCGGTCGAGAATATCAAGGGCAGGGAGGAAGTCATTTGGGAATAGACAGTGTAATGTTAACATCAGTGGTTTGAGGGTCTTTGAATGTCCAGTTTGTGTCAATTCTGTGATCAAACGATCAATGAAGGTTTGAAGAGAATTAGAATCCATATTTAATGT
The DNA here is from genome assembly GCA_019190355.1 of Penicillium palitans. NCBI lineage: Eukaryota > Fungi > Ascomycota > Eurotiomycetes > Eurotiales > Aspergillaceae > Penicillium > Penicillium palitans. Next base: position 300,921 of record JAHAQQ010000027.1, read on the forward strand.
GATGGAAAGAAGAGGTAAAAGAGAATAAAAAACAACAACATGAAGATTGAAACTAAAGAAAAGAACACAAAAAGAAAGTCCCGAGATATCCCAACTTCTCAACTTCTCAACTTCTACTTCTTCTTCTTCTTCTTCCCATCTCCATAATCCTTCGCTTTCCCTTGCACCTTTTTCTTAAATTTATTAAATGTCGACTCTTTTTCCTTGACCTCTTCCTCTTCTGCCTCTTCTGCCTCATCTGCCTTTTCTCCCTTCTTCCTCTTCAGTCGATTGTAGTGCAATCCTTGAACTTCAAGATCCAACACCCTTGCTCCTTTTCCTGCATCTTCAGTCAAAGTTATCTGAAGTCGTCCACGCTTTTTAGCCCAGTCGACTATATCCCCATTGGAAGCGGTACCAATATCAGAATCAATGGCAGAGTCAACAGCAGAAGTCGAAGTCTTTGCTGCTTGGGCTGTATCGGCTTTTTCCCTCTTCTTCTCCCATCCATTCGCCCATTTCTCCCACTCCTTGCGCCTGGCATCCGCTGAGCGAGCTATATAGCTGTCGACCACCTTGGGAACCATCACATCCAGTAACTTCCCTTCCTTGGGATCGAAGACATTGGAGCCCGATTCGGGGACAGGATCCTTGGGTGCAGGATTCTTAGGTGGCCCAGAATCAGAATCCGAGGACACCTCGCTGTCATCGTCTTCAGGGGTTCCCTCTTTCTGGGGTTTCTGTGTCTCTGCTTCGTCATTCGCGGGTAACCGGCGGTATGTAAAGAGATAACCGGTGGCGAGATGGTTCGGGTTGCCTCCAGGCCCTTCGGGGACCCAGTCCAAGATTTGTTGATCATTTGCCATGCTCCATTCATCCCCTTTGCCTTTAACACCGATACTGTAATGACCTCGTGTTACATCCTTGCCATGATGCAAGACCACCGAGGTCAATTTATACTGGACAACTTTTCGTTGGTTGCCCCAGCGTTCATCCATGAACCGTGTCTCGATATTTAACTGCTCGGTCAGATATACGTGAGTGTTGATCTTCTTACCCATCATACTGGTGCGGTTAAGCTGGACCAAGAGAAGCTCCGGGAAATTTCCAATTTGATCTTTGGCTGTCCTGTTGCCTCCACACTCCGCACACGCACCGAGATCATCCTCATGATCAAAGTGATTGTCGATTATATCGCTCAAAGTAGGCTTCTCAGGGAGTTTGTCGCCCTCCTCTCCGGATAAGTTGATCATCATAAACCGGTGCCGTGTTGGTGCGTATGTTGGCTTACAAGGCTTTTCCCCAGTGCATCTCCTCGCCATGATGATTTCGACCTCGAGCATATCTTCCAAGTCTTCTTTCCTGGAGTCTCAAGTCAGTCTTCTGTGAGGGATCTGGGGAATATGGGGAATAAGGGGAATATGGGGGGGGGGGAATAAACATACATCATAGGCTTGGTGCTGTTTTTGATCGCGCCGTAAAGCACGTCAAAGTACTCTGCCGGGTCTTGTTCGGAGTCTACTCCAGCAGGTTTCCAACCACGCAAGAGCGAGTGTGTGAGAGATTCAAAGGTAGGCATCCAACTTTTAGTTTCGGATTCACCTGCCCAATACCCTTGAGCAATCTCCGCCATTTGACAAACTTGGCATTCGCTGGGACCATCTTTCGATGAGCCCAGCAGGCAAACATGACCCTTAGGGCAATGGTGCTCCTTGTACCAGATGAGCCAATTGTAGAATACGGGCATATGTAGAATCATCTGAAAGACGACATTTCGATAACAGTCCACTCCGCCATTTGGAAAGCCCACGGTGGTTTTATTGGGCAAGTCAGGATGCCAATATGTGGGGATGACGGTCTATCTTTTTGGTTAGAGTCGATGTTGAAGGTTGAAGGTTGAATGTTGAGGTTGACTCGAGGGCTTACCACTTACCCTCAATGTCCTTTTATCCTCGTCTGACTTGATTCTTGGCTGAGTTAAGTCTTTCACTTCCGTCTCTCCTTCTGGCTCTTCCTCTTCAACTACCTTTTCGACTGCTTTTTCCTCTTCAACTACCTTTTCGACTGCTTCTTCCTCTTCAACTACCTTTTCGACTGCTTCTTCCTCTCCCTCTTCCTCTTCCTCTCCCTCTCCCTTTGATTCATCATCGAGTACCGGTGGGGATTTCTCCGGGACGTCCTTGACTTTTTTAGATTCGGCCATGATAGAATATGAAGGGAATAGATGATGATGTGCAAACTATTGCTCCCTTGAGGGATTCGCAGTTTAATTTATCATTGCATTGCAACCGATTTTCATTGTTTTCATCTCCAAAGAAAAGATGGGCTTCGACTTGGAATTGAAAGAATTCATGATCAGAACCAATGAATCCACGAGGTGAAGACAGTGCTCAAAGAAGGGCAAGCAATCTATCGAGTCAACACCAGAGGCACTCTTTCAATTTTCATTCAATTTTCATTCAAACCTTCATTTTGATTCTTTTGTTCTTTCACGGATTTTCCAGTTCCACGAAATTACATTTGCGTCGAAGTCGACTTGCCATCCCTAAACAAAGAAATTTCCTTTGAGAGGAATACAACATATGTCCATCTCTCTATTAATAGAATAACTACAGAGTAGAGGCTGTTCACTCAAAGAGAGCCAAAAAAAAAAAAAAAAAAAAAAAGGAATGAAACTGAATATGGTGAGTTGGGCATCCCTGAGATCCAACTTGTCCACGAACAATTTCAGTTCCAATTTCCGTCAAATTTCAGGGCCCAGTGGGGGACCCTCAATGAGTTGGAAATCACCCAATTTCCTTTTTTTTTTTTTTTAATCAACGATGTTTCTCTCCCCGGTTTTTGTTTTAAGAATGTTCGAGACCAGTCTATCAAGATAATCTTAACTCTATAAGTGTATATAGAGAGGAGAAATAATGAACCAGTTCCACCTATAAAGTGTCTATAAAGTGGTTATCAGTGTCTAGAAGACACTTGACCCCCCCCCCACAAGGCAGCTGTTTCAGATGTGGAGTTAAATGAAATAGGAATTTAAAGGCTGATGATTGGTTGTGGCATGTCCAGAGATCCGGCCGAAAGCTATACCTTCCTGCTATATCGAGATTGTTCTCTTGGTACTTTGTGTCGAGTACCTATGGCATCGAGGATATGTACGGAGTATGGATTTTGAGATACGTCCACTCTCGGAACAAGTACGACCTGCCCCGATGATCCATAGTAAATATTATATATAGAAATATAGAGATATATACAAAAAAAGTAAAGTATTGACAGCAGGGTTCTTCGCATCTACCGAAGATCCACCGTTGAGCGCATTGCCCCCAAATCCAAACGGTTGAGCGCCACTTCAGCTGAAGTAGATGATCTCAATGATCTAAGTGGAACCCTTCGCAAAATTCTCCGTCCACAGTGCATATGTGGCTAGTGGTAGGTACATCCAGGAGGGAATAAGACAATCCTATAAGCTCCCAGAGAAACCCCCCCCCTACTAATATCCATACCTGAAAATGATCCAAAGGATCGCAAGGACCGAAATGACCGAAATGACACCAAAATAATGAGCTTCGAATCACAAGCCACCAAAAAACCGGGTCCAACGGGTGCGTGTCGGATATTTAGGGCGATCGCGAGAATAAAATAGCAAAAGAGAAACACTCCGCGCAGCGCCACCAGCTCTTCGCTACCACTTAAGTCATGTAGTTATGATGATCTGACGTTTGCCCCTCCTTGCAACTCCACACCGTTATTTCTTCATGGTTGGTTGAGCTGGTCTTCTTCCTCCCCCGGTGCACCGTTGAGGATATGCTGCGCGTATCAATCACACTTGGCTTCTTCGTCCCGTGTCTGACTACCTAGGACCTTTGGTCCGAGGTCTCGAGACATGGCCTGTGAATTCTCTTATACTGTTTTTTGTTTTTTGTTTTTTTTTTTGTTTTTTTTTTTGTTTTTTGGTTTAAATAAACGGAGTATATATATCCTAATTCTTACCTGGTCTTCTTCTCCCGTTCGGACATAACCCGGGCTATTGGTCTACGGATTGTCCCCGTTGCTCCAAGCGGATCATAAGGTCGATGAAGCCGCTGCCGAACGGGGCGTGTCTGTGCTGGCTCCCCAGCCAAGGGAGGTAACGATCGTCTTGCGAACGTTGTCCATGATCCACTTACACACGTTCGACTCTGCCTTTTTTGTTGCCTGACAAGAAAGTTGATAGACGAGATTTGGAGACTCGTAGGAACAGGAAGAGGGATGGGTTGCTGATCCTTGGTGCATTGACTACATAAATGGATGTTTCAGGAGAAGGAAAAGAAAAAAAAAAAAAAAAAAAAAAAAAAAAAGGATCGTCGTAGGAAAGGGGAGGTCATATACACGGCGTAATAGACCTTTTAATAATATAATATTAGTATATTATTATATAATTTAAAATATATAAGGATTCAATCAAGGATGCCAAAACCTGGGAAAGGAACTCGTGTTCGGTCTAGGCGTCTGCCCGGTTTCTGGGTCCAACGGGCATGACGTGCCTAGATTGTCATTGGGAAATTGGCCATCAAAGTGGAAATTGACAGGAAAAGTGGAAATTGACAGGAAATTGGAAATTGACAGGGCTATTTAACGGAAATTGAAATGACCCACCAGTCCCTTAAATCTTGGAAATGCGTGAACGCGTGCCCCGTCGTTCAAGAGACGGGTTCTGAGACCTTAGCCTGGGCCTTGAGGAGAATTATCTTAAATCTACATGGTTGATGGAGTATATAGAATAGGATTCCTTCAATTTTACCGATATATATAAAAAAGAAAGATGTTACATGTTAGATTCAAATTTCAGACCTTGTATTTATATATATATATATATATATATATATACCTATGTATGTATATATATAATGTAGTTATAATGGATTGTATGAAGAAATACATGGACACCCGAGAGTCGGGAACCCGGAAAAGCCCCACCAAGAGCAAGGGGGGGAGGAAGAAGAACCTTGGGAAGTGAAGAAGAGAAAAATCCCCGACTGGTTCCCAGAGAGATTATAGTAAAATCTCCGTGAACACCTCTCCAAAGTACCTACGTATAATATATGTGGTATATAAACGCAAAAGCCGTTAAACGATCTGGAACTTTTAGTTGGGGCTAGGCTCTGGACCGGAGAAGACCGTTCTCATTTAACTAAAGGGTGATGCGGGTCCCCGGGATTTTATTGATTTGATTTGATTTATATTTCGATTTCGATTATTTTCTAATTTAAATGGGGAGATTTGAATCATTTAATCATGTCTAGAATCCCCATCCCCATCCCCCCAAATATACCAATTCGGATTAATTAGTAGAATTAGTACAGTATACCGTTGGACGGTTTGCCCCTCTTCCTTTTCGGGGTTAGTATGAAACTCTGCAGGTCATATCAAACATTTACCGTCTCTACTTTGTATACTCGGTATACTCCCTAGGTAGTACTGGGTTCAACCTGATTCCTATTCCTCCTATTACTATGGAGATATCATTCTATACTATCGATACTATCGATACTCCATACACACTTCAGCTCGAAATACCCAACTCAAAATAAACAAAAATAAAAATAAAAAAACCACCGTTCAAAGTAGAAACAGGGGAACTGACCGCATCTTTAATTAAAACCCAGTGGATATATGGGATGTAATTTTGCTCTGTAACGGTCATTACCCTTAATAGTCCACACCCCCCCAACGGTCTAAGACTCTTCTTTTTTTTCTCCTCTCTCTCTTCAAGAATAGGTTTAGATCAGCTGTCACTTCGGGATTCGTTTCACCTTTCGAGTTGGATGCTTCATACGGTCCTTTTTTTTTCTTCTTCTCCCTTTTTCCTCTGGAATTCGACAATTGACTCGCTCGCTCTTCATTAACATATACTTCTCATATACTTCCTGTCCCCCCCTCATCTCTATTCTTTCGATTCTCTGATAATCCTGGAGATTTCCCTCCCCCCCAAAAAAACATTCCAATTCGAAAAGAAAAGAGGTTGGAGATTTTACGATTGATTTGGGACGTTTGATCGTGCTGTCGTCATATTTGGGACAAGACTTGGGATCACGAGAACCTTCCGTCTTTTCCCTTTTTTCTTTTTTCCCTCGCCCCTTCCCCCTTCTAGTCGGGGATCTCCCTGCTGCTTTGGTTTTCTGATTCTCTTCACCGGTGCTCATCCGCGCATATGATTGCGTTACAAAATCGGCCTATATTGCCTCCAGTCAAAGTGGATATCTCACTGCTACTCAAGCCCCAAGATGAGGAAGAAACCGCCCCGGCTCTGAACACTGGGTACCCACCCAGAACCATAGGGCCGCCACTGGGCTTGGGTCCTATGATGACTATGCCGGGCCCGGCTGCCATGGCTATGCCGCCCTTGACCAAGACCGGCCCGTCGGGTGCTGCCAAGCGCCTGCAGCCCTCACACACCTCCGAATCTCCAGCAAAGAAACAGTCCAAGTGGTCGCCAGATGAGGATGCATTGATCATCGAACTGCGTGGCAGTGGGATGAAGTGGGAGGATATCAGCAAACGACTCCCCGGCCGCAGTGCCATCAGTTGCCGTCTTCATTATCAGAACTACCTGGAACGCCGAAGTGAATGGGATGAAGATAAGAAGAACAAACTAGCCCGTTTATATGAGAGGTAGGTCTGCAGATGGAGGAAAAGCATCTCGGAAAGGAAACCAATCCACTAATCTCACACTCCTCGGAATAGATTCAAAGCCGAAATGTGGTCCAAGGTAGCGGAGGAAATGGCGATCCCATGGCGTGCAGCAGAGGCCATGCACTGGCAGCTGGGGGAACAAGAGATGGCTCGACGCGCCGGTGTAGTGCCATTTTCTCTCTCAAGTGCTGCCATCGATCCCCCCACCACCAGAACACGCCGCGCCAGCACTTCTCTATCCCGGCCGAGAAAGGGATCTTCCTCACGCGCAATCCCAGGCCATCTACCAGGTCTTCCACCTCAACTTCCCTCCCTCGAAGAGCTCACCGCAGGCGTTCCGGCATACGCACCCGCCCCACCTCCCCCGAGAGAGTTCTATGGAATTGGACGACCGCCGGAGATGGGAATTCCCCCACCAGGTCTCATGGGCCCTCACCTTGGCATGCCCCCTCGAACCATGCCCTAGGGATGAGATGACGAAGATGACGCCTACACGTCTTTCCTTGAGTTTCCCCTCTAGTTTCTTTTTTTCTTTTCTTTTTCTTTTCCTTTCTTTTTTCCTTTTGTGGTTTTCTGTTACGAATTGCATAGCGCCGGTTGGAGGTATATCGTGATTTGTGGGGATACTGAATCGTATAGATGATTTCTACCCCTCGGTGTTTGTTGCGTTCTTTTCCTTTGTTTGCAGAAATTCTGGCGGGGCCAGCAAGTGCTCATTGATGTGTTTTTTTCTATGACTCCGAGGCTGGTTCTCGGAGCGCATATCACATTTTTCAAACGTCATGAGCCGTTTGGGGGGTTGCGATCGCCCACCAGTTATCTTTCTCATACCCGGATTCTAGCACACGACCGCCAGCATTGCCGATGTCACGCTCCAGCTCGCCTTCCGCATACAGGTGGTAGTAGCGATGGAAAGTCTGGGGTTGATCACCCTTACGAACCCAGGGAACCATTCGATCTTGCTCATCACCCTTGTCCCAACCTCTACGGCTGTTCTTTTGCTCAAGAGCCCAGGCGTAGATCAGGATCTTCCCACCCTCCTGTGTCTCTGAGCCGTGCTTCACAGTTCGCAGGATCTCAGCGACAGCTTGGACTCGCCGGGCTGGGGTGGAAAGATGGTGCACCACCGCGATTGAAATGGCAAAGTCAAAGGTGGCATCCCGGTGTGGGAGGTCAAGAATATCGGCCACTACAGTCGAATGTGGCTGGTGCTGCCGAGCAATCCGAGCCAGGTTTTCAGATCTGCCATCGGGTCAGCCCAGACCAAGCTAAAGGGATCCAATGGGTGAAATGGTATCCCAAGGAAATAAAGCTGTCTATAGAAAATCCCAAAAATTCCCAAAAATTCAAAAATTCAAAAATTCATATCAAACACATACATACCTATCTGAAGCAATGATAAAAACATCTCGATTGACCATCAGGTTTTTGCCATTACCACATCCTACATCTAGACCCACGGCGCCTGGTGCTAGGCCCGTGAGGAACCGCTCAACTATAGGCCATGGCTGGAAAAGTGATTAGTTGGGCACCCGGTGGGGTTGTGAGGTAGTCAGTGACTTATAAACACACCTTGTAACGAGTGGCGGAGAAATGCTGAGCAATCTCTTGGTACACCTCATGGACATTTTGCTGTTCATACGCTTCGCCTGTCTGTTGGGACGCCATGATGCTCTCGTTGTGAATAAGGTGGGAGCTGTTGACGAGTTGAAAAGTCAAGCGAGAACGGATATCACGTGGCTCGCGATTTGTAACGCATAATATCTACATCATATTCGGTGATGTTGAATTTATCGATGTAGAATTACAGAAAAGATAAAGTAGAAAGCTTGAATCATGTCGAGTTTGACTGTATTGTCTATTTGAAAAAAAGAAAGAAAAAAAAAAGCTCAATGGTTGCAAAGTCATATCAAGAGGATTATCATCAGTCTTGAAGTATGAACGTTGTTCCTATGATAATGCAAGCTATTATGACATAGTATAGGATATATTGTCCAGTGTGTTAAGATATAGCATAGTGATATTCTGATAGACCTGGGTTCAACTAATATCGCTTGATTTGGATTGTTCTATGGGAATACCTAGAGATGTCCTTCTAACACGCGATAGCTCATATAGTAAATTATAATTCCCCAGTATTCCAAGGTCAGTATTAATTAAATACATATTGTACGCAGTAAATAGGTACCCATCAACTATAACTACTACATGTAAGTAAGCTAGTTATACGGAGTAGTTTACTAACTATGGATTTCGTACAGATTGACTTCAACATCCTACATCCCGTTTAGGCAATTGTTTATCGATTTAACTATATAACCTCCACTGAACAGGGGTATCCCTTGGTTTCACCTTGTCCTCCGTCAAGATCATACATCATTTGCCAATTCCATTCTGAACTGCGTGTAGCATCAAGCGGTGCCTGTTCCTAGCGGAGCCTGCTTACTAATCATCACTTCTTCGAGGGGCGATATATTCCTTTTTCTGTCAACCACAGGGGAGCACAAGATTAATTGTAAGTACTACCCCGTTCAAAGATGTTCCCTATTTTGGAGGGTCTAGAATAAATGGCGTTTCTGCCATCAAATAATGCCCCAAATTTGCCCTGGAAAGTTCCAGCAGCTTCGTGTGAGCCTCTCAGGGGAATTTGATATTAGCAATTCAGCATGCAAGACGGAGTAGTGCCGAATGCATACTCTATTCTTGTTTTGTTCTTGTTTTGTTCTTGTTTTTTTTTTTCTCCTTTTCCCTTTTTTTTTTGGTCACTCCAAGGATATTATGGAATCCTGCATTTAGTTGTCTGATCTCGATTTTCTTTTTCTTTGAATACCTCACACCTACATCAAGAATTTGCGTTGATTCATAGCCCACTCTAACATTTCTTTCTAGAAACACGCAAAGGCAAAAACAATTGATACACAGAGACAACATGGCGTTCCAGCCTACCCCGATGGATATCTCCGTCATCATCACCAATGCGGCTTTAGCAAAGCCTGGGGATTCGGAGCCTCGATTCCTGACTGAGCGCCGTATCACCCCAACCTGGACGGTGATGCAGGTCAAGGCAAAACTGGAGACTATGACGGGAATCCCACCAGGATCTCAGCGCCTGCGGGTGAAAGTCCCCGGTCGACCTGATCAATGGGCCGATGGGGACGACCGTCTAATTGGGGATTGGGGGTTGGTGAAGGGGTCGGAGATCGAGGTTAGTGCTGTTCTCTTTCTGCTTGACTCTACTCTGGCTGCTTTACCGGACACCAAACGCCATGTCCTTTGATTCAAGTTGTCAGGGCAAGGGTTCTATGCTACGAATTTTAAGTATATGTTGATTTATATCCTCACCAGGTCAATGACAGCCGCCCACAAACCATGCGGGCTAACTTCACCGACTTGTCATCGGTCGAGAAATATGTGCTGCCAACCGAGACATACGAAGCTCGTTCGGACTCTGTATTGGCTTGGAAGAAGAACCAGAAGCTGGGTCGGTTTGATCCTAACGCTCTATCCCCCGAAGATGCTCTACGCCATCAAGTTGAGAAAGACCAGAACGAGGTTCAAACGAGAGGTTCGTTGAAACAAACACCTCGAGTGTCAATGCGATTTTCTTCCTTTTTTTTTTTTTTCATTGACCTAATGCCATCTTGGCAGGAATCACTATTGCTAAACGAGCCATCATTTTGCCTTCATCCCCACCGCATATTCGACGCGGCACAATCCGCTTCGTTGGACCTGTTCCGACTATTCCTATTACCGGTCCGGGTCGCGAGCTCCAACAGGGTGCAGAACTTCCGGCAGATCTCCAGCCGATCTGGGTCGGGATTGAGCTTGACGAGCCGATGGGGAAGAATGACGGTAGTGTGGGCGGACAGCGCTACTTCGAGTGCTTAAGCAACAGGGGTGTCTTTGTGAAGCCCGAGAAGGTCGAGGTTGGAGAGTTCCCCCCGTTGGGTCTAGACGACGATCTAGATGACCTAATGGAAGAGATTTGATATTTCTGGGGTATGTATACTTGGAACGAATACATTTCGATATTTCCCACCTTCTCTCAGTTGCTCGTCCATCACCAATTATCACCAATAGATACTGCATAATTAATCGGAGATACAGGCGAAGAAAAAAAAAAAACCAAACCCCCCAAAAAAACGCCAAATTCCCTGGTAATCGTATGAAAACAAATCGCTGAAGAACTAATAACAATAAAAAAGACATGTAGACGCCCACAAAATAAAATTTCAGGGTATCCACGTAGAAGAAAAGTATCATGGCGCGTTGTCAATGCCTACAAACATGAGAACAGGAGTTGGAGGGCAGAACTAATGGAAGTAATCATTTGCCTGTCTTCTTCTGCTTTCCCTTGGGACGACCCTTGGCTTTCTTAGCAGGGACATGGACAGGAGCGGTGGGAGTGTCGGCTTCGAATTCGCTCTCAGGGCCGGCATCATGAGACATCTGCGGTGCATCGTCTTCATTCTCGTTCTCCTCGGGGACACAGCCTTGCGTGAAGAAAAGTCGAGCCTCTTTTTGATGGGTGTTTGCAAAGCTATAATAGTTACCTAGAGATGGGATCCTGGTGTCAGTTACCTGATACGAACCAAGAAGCCAGGGGAAATGAGACTCACCACGAGGAACTTGGAAAACACAACCTTTTCCGGCACTAAACTGGACACCTGAGATATCCACTTGAACACGCCCGTGACAGACATAAAAGACCATGTGCATTTTCTTCGAGTTCTTAGGTTTCTTGACTCCATCAGGTGGGAGCTCCACAACTCCGGACCCGATGAACGACGAGCTAAGCAGCTTCGCAAATCGGAAGGTCGAGTCTTTGACTTCTCTGGTTTCGATTCCAGAGGGAGCATATGCAATGTCTGTATCAAGATGGATTTAGTAAGGGAATCAACCATAAAGGGTGTGAGGGTTCATACCTAGGACTTCCTCCTCCTTCGAACTGGTCTGTGTTTTCCCGTCCCATTTAAGGGTGTAGCCATGAAGAACACCGCCTTGTTTCTCCCAGAGATCAACATCCTCATCCTCGTCTGAAGAATCATCCTTTTGTTTCTTGGACTTAGACTTGTGAGACGTTGAGCGTTTCCCCTTCTTCTTCTTCTTTTCAGGCTCTTGCTCTTCGGTGCGAATTACCTCTTTAATGGTTGAAAGAGGGTACCGATGCCCCTCGGCTGCCTCGCCATCACCGAAGACGCACCGTTCATTGCGCCAGTATGCTAGTGGTCGGACCGAAACCCGCCCAGATCGAGTGTGAGTCGCACTGTTGTCGGTAGGATTCTCACGCTTGAGAATATACAAACTTCGGCCTTTCAAAGGGCCTGTGCGGTTGGCGTAATTCTCAACCACTCGATCCAATTCCGGTTCTAAAGGTTCACGCACCGGTGGAGATGCTTTGGTGTTCCGCTTTTTGGTTGGTCTGGGGTCGGCATCTTCTTCGACATTACGGCGCTGAGACTTTGGACGTCCGCGCGGCGCAGGGGGGTTCGCCGGATTCTTGTCTACCTTGGTCTTTGGCGCGGCCTTCTTTGTTGATTTGGAGGCCACGACGGGTTCCTCCCGAGGCGGCGTCGTTTCAGCCGTAGATGAATTGTCGTCATGATCGCGTTGGTCTTGCCCGGGAGAATCGGACAGTTCCTCTGCAGCAACCGAGTCAGAATCGACATTCAGGCTGTCGCCGAAATCTTGTTGTATGGCGGTGAATGCATTGGCGTTCTCGTCGCCGTCAGAAAAGTCAGAAAAGTCATGTATGACTGCGGGCTCAAATTCTGCTGCTAGTTGGGCTTTTGTAGTAGGCTTTTGCCGTGTGCCATTCCTCTGGTTCGAGCGTCCCACGTTCACCGAGCGAGTGGAAAGAGGAGATGGATCTTGACGCGATTCTGCCTGTGCGCCCGCGTAACCTTTGCCGTCAGACGGACTAGATGACTCAAGATCCTGCGGGTCTGGAGTTGATTGCAACGCTGGAGTCCTCCGCGGGGAGCCAGTGAGGCCAGTCTTCATTGGCGACCGCGCGGCAGGCGGGGGGAGAAAAGAGGTACGTGAGCCATTTGTGCCTTTGAGGAAGTCCATGGGATCTGGCGCATTGCCTATAGAATTTGCATCAGCATGCCATGAATCGGCAAAATATAAGGCGACACTGTATTGGCCCACCTTCGTCCATTGACATGCCCTCGGATCCAACTGAAGATTCATTTTCCACGTCTTGAAAGCCATTCAACTCCGTAGGCGATTTTTCAGGAGATGAAAAGAGACCGTCTACTTCTTCCATTCCATGTTCGTCGCGTCGACCCTCTTTCAGAGATATGCCAGTGCGCCTAGACGGAATCAGTATAAATGTCCAGTGAAATTGACGATGACATATTCACCTTCCCTTGGTTCCCACATTGGAGTAGTCGAAGTCGCGGGCCTTTCCGGGCCCTCGTGCCATATTGAAAGTTGAGCACCAGGATAGAACAATCAAAATATTAAGGAGAGATTCAAAGAAAAGCCGTCAGAAGAGACAGAGACACAAGGTGGAGGGGAGGAATGCGGAATTTGGGCGGGAAGAGCAACACGCGCCCCCGCTAATCCCGAACGGTCGACGCGTTCACTCGTTCACTCGATCTTTTGGCATTTACCTTTGTACTCTTTCCTCTCTTTTTTTTTTTTTTTTTAATCCTCTTCAATTTTCTATATGCCTATTATGCCAAATGATACTCCCTCCGTCAATCCTCCCAAGGAATCGTCTACCTTTATTCCTCCTAGTGTGATTCCAGAACCCCTTCTCTCCGGCGAGTCCTACGCGTACTACACCCCATGCCCAAAAGCAATCACGCCCCAAGAAACCTCACCCAACATTCACGATACAGTTGAGAGTACACCATGTGTCTTGGGTGTTGATGAAGCTGGCCGTGGTCCAGTCCTAGGGCCAATGGTCTATGGCGCCTTCTATCTCCCTCTTGATCTCCACCACTCGCTTTTGACCGAAAAACATAGCTTTGATGACAGCAAAGTGCTTACACCTGCTGTGCGAGCCAATTTGATGCATCTATTGAATACACCAGGAGACTCGTTGTTCGAGTCCTGCGGCTATGCGGTCAAAGTACTTTCGGCGCGTGACATCTCTTCTGGCATGATGAGATCACCCACCGCAGTATACAATCTGAACGCCCAGGCCATGGATGCCACAGTGGAGATCATTCGAGGAGTTGTTGAAGACCGAGGGGTGGATGTGCGAGAGGTATACATCGACACGATTGGGAACCCCGCCACATACCAACAAAAATTGGAGCGAATTTTCCCATCTCTCAAAATCACAGTGGCAAAGAAGGCCGATTCCTTGTATCCCTGTGTCAGCGCCGCCAGTGTGGCAGCTAAGGTGACGCGAGATGTTGCACTGGAAGTCATGTACGAGGCCGTGCTTCGCGCTGAGCTGTCACTTAGTCCAACCCCCGAGACTTGGGGAAGTGGCTATCCCTCGGACTCCAAGTGCGTCGGCTGGCTTCGACGCAACATGGACCCTGTGTTTGGATGGGGCAACGAGTGTCGATTCAGCTGGGGCACTGCGAAGGAGATGCTTGAAATGAAAGGAGGAGCCCGAGTCGACTGGCCCGACGAAGAGGAGGGAGGGGCACCTCGGCTGAATGAGTTCTTACTGTCATCAGCCCCCGGGAAAAGCACGGGCAAGGTTGGATTACGGGATTGGTATGGCCACAGGCAAACTGAGGTTCTCTGAATGCGAATGCTCCGTGTAATGTGATTAGACATGAAACTTAATAAAACATTAATGATACCCCTTGCGCTTGCTTCAGCAAGAGTGAGAACCAAACGAAAGATGGAATAGCATAAAAAAAGACTCGTACATAGAAATAATGGGTATCATGGGTGAAAAAGATCTGGGGCTCATCTGTGGAAATTCACAGTGTAGCAGTCGAGAAGTAGAAGTTGTCCCAAAGGTATTCGTAGTCCTCCACAACACTGCCCACCAAGTCCAACAATGGCTTGCCTTTCATCTTTCCAGTTAAACTGTGCAGCCATGACCTGTTTCACAATATCAGTATTCAAAGGGGAACCTAAAGAGAGAACAGAGTCGGGGTTCTTACTTGGTGATGTTTTCATAGAATGCGCCTCGCATCATCCACCAGCCCATTGACCATCCACGCTTCTTCAGCTCCTCTCGCTCAAGCCCTGTAAGTCCTCGAAGACCGCCAGCGACCCGTTCACGGAAGTCACGCTTTGCGAGCTGGCGGCAGCCATACTCCATCCCAAATCCAATAAGCCATGGCCGCCAGCTTCGCCTATCACCACGCCACTTTTGCATCGCCATTGCGTAGACAACAGGCCGAAGGATGTATAGCACTTCAGCTAATTGCCCTTGTCCCGTCGCCCGGTGGAGGAGTGCCTTAGGGGGTTTGATGTCATCTGCTGTAAGCACTTTGGAGATGAGATAGTTCGACACATCGTTTACGTTGGGGAGAGACGGAAGGGAAAGTCCTGTGCGAGGCATCGTCCAACTCAAGTCTGAGGACCGCTCGCTGACCGGAGTGTCCATTCCGTTCCAGTCACTTCGTGGTTCCTCTTCTTCTGTCGTTCTCGGATCTACCTCGCGCTCTGGAAGTGGAGGGCTCACAAGCGGTCTGGAGTTGGTCAATCGCAGAAGAAGCAAGCGGCAGACTGCCTTTGCGAATTCAATAAAGATAACCACGCGCCAACGGGTTTTCTGGCCACGCCGCCGCGCCGCCATCTCCCAGAGAAGCTCGGTATACTGGAGCATTTGTAACGCAAGCGCTACCTGGCGATAGAGCGAGGAGCGAGAGGTCCAGTATTTGGTATATCGGGAGTGGGGAGTGGGCGGCGGCCGAGGTACAGTCGATGGAAGCCGATCAACAACTCGCGAAACAAGAGAGTCATGGTATAACGATAACAACTGGACACCAGAGTGCACTGCAGCGGGTATCAGTAGACGCACTCAAAGGCAAGTACAATGTTACACTAACCACATTCTGATGGTATCTCTGATTCGCGGTATCGCCCTGATAGAAGGTATTTGTTAGATTCTCCGACAGGGTGCATGATCAAACCGAATGAGAACTCACCTGGGATGATATAAGTCAAAGATCTCAGCGCCGACTCGACTTGACCAACCGAGCTAGCGTTCTTGGTCACGAAGTCTTCATAGATAGAAAGCCATTTGGATGGTTGCAAGAGCACCGGAGGTATTGGATTCTGAATATTGCGAACGGTTTCCATCTTTAAGCTCCAAGCATGCTGAGATAGCTGTGACGGAGGGGATGAGATCCGGGGGAGGTGACCTCGGGAGGTTACAGGGGGAGCACGTGGTCCCGCGTCCGCCAAGATACCTTGGGCCGAGGTTGATGCTTTTGGCCGTTTCATACTTAACTATTATATCCTTAGATCTATGCATGGCAATTGAACTGACGGTTTGTGATAATTTTTATGATTTGTTTCCAACCATAGAATAATATCGAACAGGTCATACATAGGTAGAAATATGTAAATCTTATTCATCTGCCCATGTCCATAACCCCCCAGGGCGCATAGCCTCTCGATATCGCTCTTCCACTTTCTCACGCTCCAACCTCTTGGCGGCTTCAAGGTCGTCCTCCTCCTCCTGTGTATCTGGCATATCAGTCCGCCAGAAGCCAGGAGGGGATTGAGCCCGCTGGTGAGTATGCCGATGTCGTCCATATTGGTTGGCCAGGGCCCTGGCTCTCGCTTCCACTAGGAGATTTTCACGCTCTTTGCCGCTCATGTTTCGAAGCAATCGTGTATCTTCACCGGCAAACTCTTCTAGAATTGCCTGGTCTTCTTCCTCTTGTTCTGCTCCAGATTTACCGGGGAGACCCCCAAGGCGGGCCATGGCCCGGAACCGATCCCCACAACATCCCGGGCGAGTGCAACCTGATATGCATTTGCGGTCATCCTTCTTTCGGACAACTGCTTGATATGCGTAATCAAGCCCTTGATTTCTAGCTGGGTTTATTTTGAAATGTTCCAACCCAAGACGACGAAGAGGTCTTGCCCTGAATGGTTCATCATCGGGGTCTATGTCTGGGGCCATTTGACTTGACATCTTGGGTGTTGTTTGATCACTGTGCGGTGTATCGGGCGCCCTTGCTGAGTCTGGACCGGAGACTCTGCTCGACAAATGAAGTGGTGATTTGGAAGGTACCGATCGTTCTAAAAGATTTTCTAGACGCCCCTGTGCAAACCCACCATTTGTCTTTGCCCCCAAAGGTCCAAGATTGTCACCGGAGCCGATTTTTGAAGACGTCCGTAAGGATATCGCATCGTCACCATCTTCTGCCAGAGCTGGTATTGCGCGTCGCTCCAGATCTTGAAGGCGTTTTGTGGAAGACCCCAGTGCAGATAATGTGGCCCTGCGTGCGTTGCCATCAACTGATTGGAGTATAGATGATTGTTGGGATGTTTGCTGGCCAATTGGAGTTCGCTTTGAGTGACGTGCGTTATTTCTATCGTTCTCCAAATTCCAAGCGTCTGCATTATTGGCATCCCGGTAGGTTTTCCGTTTGATTGGTGTGCGTATCCTGTCTCCTATCTCATCGAGATCTTGCGTGCTTACAAATGGCTGTTCACTGCTATGCATTGAACCTCGGGCTGGACTCGAGGACAATATCTCATTCTTGACAAGTGTAGGGCGCTCCGACCTGATGACCGCCGGCTGGGTATGCTCGAGATGTCTGCCGGGAAGTGTTGTGGAAAGCCTCTGCCGAGTCTGCTGCTGGCGGGCATCGGATAAGAGACATGTTGTATCAGAAGATTCCGAGGGTTCCATATCGGGTCTAGGAGAGCTAGACTGAGTGGAGGCCGACTCTGATGTTAGGCCACGAATTAGTCTTTGGCTATCATCTTCAACTTTTATATTTGCGTGCACATCATCTGCACGGGACCTTCGTTGTGACAACCTGATGGCCTTGGCAGGAATATATGGACACTCTTCTCTTGGACGTTTCTTTGAAAAGCCTTGGGCCGTCGATTGTTCTTCATCGACATCCTCAGGGGTGGGACTTTCCACTCTGCGGAATGTGACGGGTTGGCCATTGAGAACAAGCGAGAATTCTCCACGCTCTAATTGTTGATCCCATCGCCGTAACTTCTTTTTATGTTGCAACACCCGGGATTTGAGACCACTCCAAGTTTGGATGAAGGTCTGTAAATTTGTATAAAGCGCGGTGTATTTCGCCTCAACTCTTTTCCGAGACTTTCGGTGATCACCATCATCCAAGTCATCCCCCCACAGATTCTTCGGGTCAAATTCGATCTCTAGATTGGCATATTCCCCGGGGAGTTCAAGATCCCGTGGATCAACTTCATATTGTTGCAGCTCACTCCGTAGCACCGTGATATCATGCTCAAGCTCTCGAATTCTGGTCTCCAACCGTCGCTGGGCTTTACTAGCCATTAATGCTTTCATTTCTGCCTCTTTGGCGTGTGCATCAATATGGGATTTCATGTGTTTGTAGGCATTGTCGAAGGAGGCCTCACAGGAATTTGCCACAGCAGCGTGGAGCTCCTTGACCACTTCCATTGTGAGATTTCTAGTGCACCATCGAGGGAAATGACATGAATCACGAGAGAAGGGAAGCAAATTAGAAAAAAAAAAAGGCTCCGGTTGACGAGCGATACAAACGCGACGCGTCGATGCCAAATGGGCACA
This sequence comes from Penicillium palitans, assembly GCA_019190355.1. Taxonomy (NCBI): domain Eukaryota; kingdom Fungi; phylum Ascomycota; class Eurotiomycetes; order Eurotiales; family Aspergillaceae; genus Penicillium; species Penicillium palitans. Next base: position 319,249 of record JAHAQQ010000027.1, read on the forward strand.
CGTGAGCTTATCACTTACTGATAAGATTGTTCCCCGGTGGCTCGGGGCCGACTCCACCTGCAATTGTCCCTCCACTTTCAATCACTGTGTTCCTCCAAGCGTGCGGAATGATTTCTCCGATTGATTCAACTAGTCCCCTTGCAGGCCTCTCTTTTTTTTAAATCCTGGGACAGGATGTCCAAACGGTGCAGAGACCACTGGGACTCCGAGCTACCGCAAAAGCGGACCCGTACTCGGAACGATATTGGGCCTGTTGATCGTCTGTCTCGTCTGAGCAATGAGTTGCTCCTCCATATCCTTTCATTTTTACCAGTCTCATCCCTTAACGTGTGTCAAAGGTATCTATCCTCCTAATGTCGTCGGTCCTTGGCGGTTTCGCTAACTTGCTACTTCAAGGTTATCACATCGCTTCCATGCTCTTGGTGGGGACTCTGAGATATGGAAAAGGCAATACTACTCGGAATGGGTGCGGCCCCGTGCCCGCCGCCTCGCAAATACTAGACGCACAACCCTTCCAACCAAGACGGATTATACGCCCAAGGTCGCAACCTGGTTCGATCATGGGCACTTGGCACAGGAGGGCAATTGGAAACGGCAGTACCGGCTCCGGCATAATTGGTCCAAAGGGCTATGCCGGGTTACTGAGGTAGAGTTTCCTCAGCCACCATGCCCTTCCACGCTGGTCAGATTTTGTGCTGGGATTGTCTTCACCGCGGATTCAGCGCACGGGCTCCGGGCTTGGACCACAAGAGATTCAGCACGCTGTCTTGCAACAATTCCTTTGCCGGCTCCATCAGAATCATTACCTCTGACCCCAACCGCCTTGGCGGTCAGCCAGATCCAAGATACGATCGAGATCTCAGTCGGACTGGAAAATGGTCACTTCAGCCTCTTTGTCTTAAATCTTCAAACGTCCCAGCTAGACTTGCAGTCCTCTCATGTCGGCTGCAGTGATTCTGCTATAACAGCAATGGCCCTCTCGTCACCGTATTTAATGGTAGTATCCCAGCACAAAGTTTTGACCTTATACAATCTGCAACCTGGCACCCATGGAGCAGGGGAAACCGCCGAGGCCTCGGGCCCCCACCAGGTTGCCTCCCTCAAGGCAGATAACATTGTTGCACCCATGACAGTATCTCTTAGAGTGTCGTCCCTTGAAATTGTGGCTACTATTGTGTATAGTTTCTTCCACATTGGCTGTGGGTGGTCTCTAGGGATTCAAGAATTGCGTCTAGGCAAAGACGGGCAACAACTTGATTCCCGACTGGCTACTACAGTAGATTCCCAGTTTGGGTTGCGGCCACTTCAATCCAGAAAAAGGCGACGCTCTGCAAGCGAGTCGGTTGAGAATCAACCTCGTATCGACCCTGGGGCACCGTCTATCATACATCAACAACCGCCAACCTCCATGTCCTATTCCCATCCATATTTGCTGACCTCTCATGCCGACAACACGTTGACTATGTACCTTGTGGTATCTACATTGGAATCTTTGTTTGTTCAAGGTGGCCGGCGACTTTGGGGCCATACCTCTTCCGTATCTGCTGTCCACGTGACCAACCGCGGGAAAGCTGTCTCTGTAAGCTCCCGAGGGGGTGAGATTCGAATATGGGAGTTGGAGATGGCGATATCATCCCTGGGCCGCAAATTCTTCGAGGAGAACGGTGTTCAGCTCCACGCTGAAAACAAGGATGGGGAACCCGAGCCCGAACCCGGACTAGGAACGATTGACCACCATTTGGACCGTGTCAATGTGGACGAAGAACTGACCCTGCCTATCGGATTTGACGAAGAAAGGGTCCTTCTCCTTCGAGAAAAGACCGGAACACAACTACTTGAGTGTTACGACTTCACCTGACTACAGAGTATCTCTATCCATGGATATATGTATGTCAAGGTGTTAAGGTATGCCAATCACCGAGTGGGGGGAAAAAAGAAAGAAGTAGTCCCTGTTGATGTGCATGTAGCACAAGGTACTCAACCCTGTGACTGGGGACCCTGGCAGGACAGGGGGGGTCCCTATATAAAAGTCGAGGACCCTGAAGTTTCAGTTCACTTCCGTCTTTTCCCCTTTTATTCTCAATCCATTACACCTTTCAGAGGACCTGAGAACCCTCTCTTTCATTTTTTATTCCTTCATCAAAATGGATAAGAGGGGACAGACAAACAGACATTTTCTAAATCCGTGACGTTCCATTATATAAACTGGGACATCAGAAAACAAAGGAAATACAAGTGAAGGAGAAAGAAAAAAAAAAGAAAACCAGGACGAGATCACCCAACTCTTGAGATCTTTTAAATGGATGTCTCTCTCTCTCTCTCTTTCAGGGCGGTCAGCTTTTACGGGAAGATTTCTCCCCGCACTACAATATTATGAGTTTTTTTTTTTTTTTTTTTGCAGACTCTTCTTCATCTTTACTTGACCTCTTCTCTTCTTTTTTTTTTGATTCCCTTTCTTTTCTTATAAACCTCCCAATATTCAAATATGGACTTCCCCCCTGCTGGACGTGGTGGCTGCTTCAACTGTATGTTCTTTTTCTTCAACTGGAGTCAATTCAATTCAAAAGTGTGAATACGTCATATTGCACTGGGAAGCTGGTGTGGCCTTCGAATTGGAGACTCTCTGGTGACTTCGATTGCGCAACCTGATACCTGATTTGCTTTGGGGGGCGGTATTTTTTTTGGAATGTGTTTTTTTTATAACTAACGCTCTTCCTTGATAGGCGGCGAGGCCTCTCACCAGGTAAATACAACCTTTGCCTGATTTCCCTCTGGAAATTTGAAGGGAAAAAGGAGGGGGAAGAAGAGAAAAAAAAGGAAAGAAGAACGTGAAACTGATCTACTCTTTGTATAGGCCAAGGACTGCCCTAAGAAGGGAAACCCTACCTGGTAATTCCCCTTTACCTTTAGATTTGGTCAATTTAAAAAGCTAATCCAGTCTTCCCAATAGCTACAACTGCAATGGTATGCTCATCTCAAAATCGTCCATTAGATATTTGGATGGGTTATTAGAACTTTGCTAATTAAGTCAAACACAATTACAGGCCAAGGTCACTTGAGTAAGTTGAAGTTGAAGCTCGCAGACTCTGGACTACACTAATATTTCAAACCAAAAAGGCCGTGAATGCCAGGAACCTGCCAAGGAGAAGTCGTGCTACCGTTGCGGCCAGACCGGACACCTTTCTCGCGAATGCCCCCAGGGTGGCGACAGCAACTACAGCGGTGGTGGTTCCCAGGAGTGCTACAAGTGCGGACAGGTCGGCCACATCGCACGCAACTGCTCTCAGGGTGGTAACTACGGCGGTGGTTACAGCGCTGGCGGATACGGTGGTGGTTTCGGTGGTCCTGGTGGTGCCGGTGGTCGTCAACAGACCTGCTACTCCTGCGGTGGCTTCGGCCACATGGCCCGTGACTGCACTCAGGGTCAGAAGTGCTACAACTGTCAGTGATCTCGGGTGTCTCTTCTCGGGCGTCTCTCATTTTTGTCTGGAATCGCCTACTAACTCATGATTAGGCGGCGAAGTCGGTCACGTCTCTCGCGACTGCCCCACTGAGGCCAAGGGTGAGCGCATGTGCTACAAGTGCAAGCAGCCCGGTCACGTTCAGTCCGCTTGCCCTAACTAAGGTGCTCATTGCCCATTGCTTGCATTGCTCTTTTGGTCAACATCTTTCTACAGTTTCCATGGGATTGGACGACATTTTTCATGCATGCACGAAACGAATTTCTCTTTTTTTTCCCTGAAAATGTATGATTAGAGATCAACAACTGACAAGGTTGACATGATCTAACTTTTGATGCCTCTTACCTAGGTTGTTTGGTAATTTTCCCAGTTTTTATGATAACACGTATAAAATGTGAAGTAGGAGAGCCTGGCAAATCCAAGTATTTGCACGTTTGAAATTATGTCGGCCTACCTCGCGGTGGAGTCGACGCATTTATTATGTAGCTCAAATCGGTTCTGATGTCTTTTTCTTTTCTTTTCTTTTTTGGAGTTTCATATCATACCTTCGCCTCCCAGAGAGTTGGGGTCCGCATCGCGCTCGTAGCTTGATTAACTATGAACTGCAACTGCACATCATAGCCCTCTTGTACTTGGGAACATCCCCACAGAAACGCTCTTCCTCTTCCTTGTGAAGATCCCATCCATCGTTGAACGGGTTCAGAGACATATGCATGATCCGGCCAAGAATATCTCGGTCTCCTTTGCGCTCCACACGCTCGATGACCTCGTCGAGAATCCACCCTCGAGGCACAAACTATCAATGGGTTAGTCAATCTGCACCGGACTGACGGAAAAAAAAAGATTTCAACAGGTACTTACATTCGGGTTGACGGATTTCATGGCCTTTTGTCTTTCCTCGTCGTTTGCAAAGCCCCAGTCCTCTAGGACGCGAAGCCGCCAACTATCCAGCCATTTCGCAATGCGATCTCTAGCCGTAGCCTCGGTGTATCCAATACCACCGAAACCTTCAGCGTGGAAGAAGACCGAGGCTGCTTCTCTTCGGCCTTCTTCGGTATCCAGATTAGACAGTGGCATGCCCGAAAGCCGGCGGAAGAAGTGGTTGAAGTCCAGTTCGAGTGCTTCAAGTGTGTCAAGCATCTCTGAAAAAAGATTTTGGAAGTCTGACTCGGCCTGTGTTTTCAGTCCTAGCCTTTGGCCCATCAAGCGCTTGTATTCGTTTAGGAATACTGCTTTGAACTCCTCGCCCACACGCTCAATTATCTTCTCCGCGCGTTTGACGAGTTCGGGTTCAAACTCCTCTGTCACCCCATCGTTGACGAAGCTCTCGTCATCAACCCGGTTTCCAGCCCCGATCAACTCGCCTAGTGACTCCCCGAGCCGGACTAGATTCCACCAGATAATGCTGGGTTGGTTGCGATAGGCGTATCGCAGCATGTGGTCATCATGGTTCGGGGTGTACTGGGGATCAAAGTTGTCCATGAACGCAAACGGGCCGTAGTCCAGCGACAAGCCGTAAATGGATGTGTTGTCAGTGTTCAGCACGCCATTCATGAAGCCGTAGGCCTGCCACGCGGCCACTGTTGTAGCATTGCGGCGAGCGATTTCTCGATACAGTCTAGCAAATCGATTTTCTTGTATATCCTGGTGTTCTTGTACTTGATCGCCAGGAATACCCCTTTGAGGATTATCGATTTGCGTGGAAGAATGCTGGTCCCGCAGCGATACAATTGCGGGAAGGGATTCCCATCCGCCAAAGACGTCTTCCGCGACATATGTCGCAAGCTTTCTGATCAGCTCGCGATCTCCGCGAACGCGAAGAAGATCAAAGGTGCCGATTCTTAGCCAACTCTCAGCAAACCGAGCAACAATTGCTCCTGGTTCAAGACGCTCTCGCAGTACCTTGGAATTGGGAACCAAGGTGAGTGAGAGTGCCCGAGTGGTTGGTATACCGAGGGCAGAGAGAGCTGCCAATCTTTCAGTGGTCTGTCCTCGAGTTGTATACAGGGTTTCTTACCTTCTGAGACCACGTATTCACGGATACTTGACCGGAGGACAGCTTTCCCATCTGCAAAACGCGAGTAGGGTGTTTTGCCTGCTCCTTTCAGTTGCAGCTCATACCGCGTATTTGTCTGCGGGTTGGCACATTCGAAGAGACTGATTGCACGCTAATTTTCCGGTCATTAGTATGTCTAGGGAGCCGAGGACTGAGTTGCATGTCAACTTATCAACTTACCCCGTCTCCAAGTTGTCCGGCCCATGAACCGCTACATGGTGTCAGCCGTTAACGTTGCATCCCTAGCTCCTTTCATAGCTTACAATTGCCACCCTGTTCATATTAGTCTCGTTGCCTTTCTAATGCATGATGATGTCGATACTGACCTCCATAACACTGTGCCCATGGGTAGATTCCACCCTCCTCCTCGTTCCACCAAATCTCATTTCCGGCGACCAGCGCCTTGAATCGTGGTGTTTGTTCCTCGCCTGGTTTCAATCCCAAGTCTTTCATCGCTTTCAAACTGACTCCCAGTAGTTCTGGGTCATTGGTCTGCTCTGGGCGAATGTATGTGAACAAAGCTCCTTTGACCATGCGAGGCCCTAAAGTTTCCCTTGGGGCCTTGTGCGAGGATTCCGGTGTTTCAAAAGCCGGATCAGAGGGCAATTTGGAAGTGAAAACATTTGATTTCGGTAATTCAGCCAGGGAGACCCCGGCAGTTGAAAGATGTGACACCATTTTGTTTAAACGATTCCGAACCGACGGTGGCCGAACGCTGCGTGGAAACATATACCAATTTCTTGAACACGCAAGCACGCGGAAGTTCATAGAGAGAGGGAGAGAGACCTAAGGTAATTCAATATGAATTCAAGTGAAGGTTCTAAAAGTATTGACGAGGAAGTATGGAGAGGGAGCTTCCCCCGGGGCCGGGATTTAGAAATGACATAATTGACCATTATTAATCATTTGTCCAGACCCGCGGGTCCCCAGGGGACAAGTTGAAGTACAACGCCTGGGTCCCGAGGTCGAAGTATCCACTGACATCCTTTACCTTTCATCATCCTACCACTATATTTGAACCCTTTTTAAACCAGATTGAAATCATGGCAAACACGATTGCATCTATTCCTACATTGGACCTCAATGATGGTACCTCGATCCCTATCGTGAGTAAATCCGTCATTACCCCCACGTAATACGGGTAATGTCCTCTGACAAATCCAGGTTGGGTATGGCACTGGCACCGCATGGTTTAAGAGGTCCGACACTGGTATCAATCGTGAACTGGTCGAATCAATCAAGACGGCAACGAAACTAGGATATCGTCACCTCGACGGAGCTGAAATCTACCAGACCGAGGAGGAACTGGGACAGGCAATCAAAGAGAGCGGGGTGCCTCGAGAGAAACTCATCGTGACAACCAAGGTCATCACCAATATCGCCGATATTCCTCAGGCCATTGATACCAGTCTCAAGAAGCTCCAGCTTGACTATGTAGACCTGTAAGTGAATTTCAACGTGGTGTGAGTGATGGCTCGCTCGGGAACCGCTTTTGACAAATGGAGCAGGTACTTGATCCATTCTCCGTTCTTTGCAAAGTCCAAGGAAGAGCTTCAAGCTGCCTGGGCTGCTATGGAGCAAGTAAAGGCATCTGGGAAGGCCCGGTCTATTGGCGTGTCCAATTTCCTCCAAAGTGACTTGGAGACGATTCTCGCAACCGCTAAAGTGGTACCATCTGTGAATCAGATTGAGTTCCATCCTTACCTTCAACATGGCAATCTTGTTCCCTACCAAGAGAGTAAAGGTATCAAGACTGTTAGTTATGGTGGTCTCACTCCTACCACCCGGGCTCAGGGTGGACCATTGGACCCTCTGCTCTCTTCCTTGGCCACCAAATATGCAGTCAGCCAGTCCGAGATCCTGTTACGCTGGACTATTGACCGTGGCTGTGTGTCTATTACCACCAGTGGCAAAGAATCCCGCCTAAGCAGCTATTTACGCACATTTACATTCAAACTGACACCTCAAGAGGTTGATGAGATCTCTAAGATAGGCGAGCAGAACCATTACCGTGCATTCTGGCGTGAGAAGTTTGCAGAGGATGATCGTTCCTGAATGTTGAAGCTTCAGGAACAAAGCTGGCATAAGCACCTTTTATATAGATTCATTCCCTAACATCTTATCAAGATGACAAAGGCACATACATCCTACATATACATACACGTATGTATCCATAACTATGTACATGTATATATAGGATCTTCAAATGTTTGTCAATGGATAACTACATGCAGCTATACTCTTGTACTGTATGTAATGAACTTGTATGGTAACGATAAGCCGATAAGCAACAGGCACCGTACCCGACCTAACGTAACCTTCTCCAATTCATCTGTCTCTTTCATTCTATCCGGGGACATTTCCCATCTCTCGCTCCTTCATGGAAAGAGGTCACCCTCTCATTGTGACACATCCCACTTTTTCTTTGTTACCTCGACTGTGTTTATTTCTCCCTCCCAATTGCGCGGCTTCAAATCCCAGGGTTATGGGAACACCCCCCACACGCGATAGTGATAGGATGCCCTGATTATTCGGCACCTGAACAAGGCCGGATCTTGTACATCCAATATCCTTCACTTGACTCAATGCGTTGACTTTCACCGGGCAACTTGCCATACCGACTCGAGAAACAGGACTCGGTGATAGACTTCGGCCCGAATTGTGCTTGAAGCGCGTATGATACCAGCATCTCTTGTGGAAGAACAAATCGCGAACCCCTGCGCACTGCGATGTCGGTGAACGATAACCGCCATTCCCATACCACTACAACCCCCCAAGCTGCGAGTTCCCCGACGTCGGACCGTGAAGTGCTTGACCAACGATTGCAGCGCCTCTCCGACAACGTCCTCCCCCCCATTCCATATTTGCTCACATTTCCGACCAAAACGCCCTTTAACCTGGGGAACCGGTCCGCCAACAATTGGGCTGTAGGGCATGACAGACCCTTCAGCTTGGAGGAGCAGCAACTACAATATATGACCTTCTTGACACACCACGACACAGACTCATTGCTTCTAGCCGTCGGGGACTGGTCAGACGAAACGGGACGCATGATGGCCGATCGATCAACAGTCCCGAGCGCTGGAGAAATTTCAAGAGAAACCGTGGCCAAAAAGAAAATTAGTCTCAAGGACTACAAGACTCAGAAGACCAGTGTCGCTGTCGCATCCCCCATTGGCCTCGAAGCGGGTAGCCGAGGCGCGTCAAGCTCCGCCAAGTCCGAAGAAAGACGACAGATGACATCTTCGGAGCCTCTCAAGAATAACGATAAGACTAAAATGCCTCGACTGCCGCCGAAGTCACATGCGCGTCTCTCTCCCGAAAGACCGGGCCAGAAACGGCCATCTGGGTCGGAACCTGAATTCTCCAACTCATCAGCAACCAAGAAGTCCGAAGCACATCCTACAAAGAAACCGCGACTGTCTCCCGATAAAGAGACACGCCGAGAGCCCAGCCCTGCCAAATCACACTCCCCCAAGCTGCCCGCACTTCTTTCGCCTACTCTCCCACCGACATCGGGTGGCCCCAGACTTCCGCGCTTGCTATCTCCTACCCTCCCCCCAGACATCGAAAAGGAGTTGGCCCGTCTTGAGGACCATTCACCGCCTCGCAATAGTCGTGCAGGGAAGGGATTGCCTGCCAAAGAATCCAATACCCATGAATATTCAAGAGACCACGCTCGTGCCGACCCACAAAGGACGCAGCTTCTTACCAAACTGCGGTATGGAAGAGCGAACCGAAAGCGTGTTGAAGCTTTGCTTAAATTTTCTGGTAAAAGGAAAGCGCATCTGTCGGATTCGCCGGTCAGCCAGGATACCGATCGTGATGATGCCTCCCATTCCAGGAAGAAGGGAGGAGATACCAGTTCGTCTCGGGGGCACACCTTGGGGGATTCGAAGGGCAAGAAACATGAGACAGGCGAAGCCCTTGGCCCTCAATATGGTCGCTCAAAGGAGCCGAAAAGCTTCCCCGAAAAGCCTCGAACGCCGGTTCCTCAGCCACACTTGACCTCTCATTCAATCGCCCATGACAAACCCAAAGCAGCTTCCATCACTCCGGTGAAGGACCCGAAAGACCTAAAACCTCCTACCTCTCGTCGACACGATGTCGGAGAGAATGATGGCAAAACTCCTTCTTATCCCGCCAACAAGCGTCACTCGGTCGATCCCGGGTCAACCATGAAAGCTTCCCCGGCACAGGTAGATGGTCGTGCGCGCAATGAGCGGCAGATATGGTGGGATGAGTGGCAAAAGTTTGCGAGCATCGGTCGTGAATTGAAACATGCCGCAGAGCGGCATACGTCTAAAACCGGGACTTCGGTCACTGACGAAAAGCTAGCCGTTGTGACTGCAATCGAAGCGTTGTTGTCCTTTATCATGGCGTTCGTAGCGAACGACCAGGCCAAGGCTTCATCACGCCAGGTCGGGGATTCCTCCACATGGCTGTCTATTGTGCCATACTGGCGTGTAGTCAAGAAGAACAGTGTACCATATCCGGCATTGAACAGTCTCTGCTTGCTCCTTGGGGCTGTGTCCTTCACTGCAATTCACACTCTCGATCTTGAACGCCTCGCGATAAGCCCAATTCCTGGAGAGCACACCCCGGTTCCCACGCCTGGGAGTGACGGACACACAGCCCTCTTGGATGAGAACAGGAAAAGTAGGAAGGAATTTTCAGAATTGAAGGCTCGCCTTCCTGAGTGCTACAAGGAGTCCCAGAAGCTATGGATAGAGGGCACCCGGGGTCTGTCTGAAGATGTCCTTGGCCGTGAGTTCCCCACGATCTGGTCCCAGCGATCTCGAAATTACTCGGAACGAGGCCGATCATCTCTCAAGGCTGGTGATTATGCTGGAAGCTATTTCCTACCACTTGGTGGCACTACACCGCCAATCGAGGTGGTTCGGTTTGGCTGGTCCCTACTAAAAGAATGGTGCTCGAAAGAACGAGTGGAGTGGAATGGACGTCTTGGTCTCTAATTCATCGTTCATATTTGTCTCCTTTTTTTTTTTTTTTGTTCTTTCCTTCTGAATATGCTTCATCTGGCGTCTCAGGGGAGGCCTTGTTTGTTTCTTTTCCCACAGGTCATTGCCTTTCCCTTTATATTTTCTCATGATACCACGAGCCCTGGATTTTCATGTAGCTATTTGCAATTCGAATATACCATGGGGGATGCAAATTAATACATTATTTTCTCAAAGAGCTGCTTTGGCATCACTTGCCACCGAAATGTAAATGCGGAATATATTTGCTTGTCAAGTCTTCCGGGGAAAAAAAATCCACATAAGAGTCAAGAATTTCGCTAAAGCATATGGAAATATCATAGCCGCTCAATTGTACAAAGAAATGGTGCATGAGTTAGGGACTTGTAAGACGAAGAAAGGCAACCCCCCCCCCCACCCCCCTAGACCTCTTGATATTCATGTCCGAAGCGAGGCTGCGAATCGCCAAAGAGCCAACCAGCCTCACGGCAATACCGGGCTTCTCTGCCGTGAATACCAACTTCGCTTGCCCAGCAAATGACCGCTGCATCTACAATATCTGCGATCACACCTTCCATTGCACCCAGTGTGGTCCAGCCAATTGTTCCAGCAATGAGGCCGACAACGTAGGCATAAAGACTGCCACGAATGGTGCCACCGGACGCAGAGGTTGTCAGGCTCCGAGCAGTGGTCACCCAACCACCAAACCCTAAGGCCAAGGACATTATGAAACGGGCAGCGTAGAGGATCAACTTGGAAAGCCGGTATGAAAGTAAAGACCCCGAGTTCCCGGGGGACCGAGAATAGGAACGGGGGTGTAAAGAGGTTGAGGCCGCCGATGGAGCAAGAATAGTCATTTGGCTTAACCCCCGGGAGGAAGCGGCAAGAGGCTGCGAATGAATTGCTGCATAAGTGAGAGAAAGAGGATTGGTCAAGTAAGCAATCGGGGTGGGGACGAGTGAATAGGCGAATAGACTGAGCAATGAGGAGATGCGACCTGGTAATAAAAGAAGAGGAGCTCGAACCAGTAGGCCGAGTAGTCTAGACAAGGAGATCGTGCCGAAGAGGGTTGTGGCAGCGTGAACGATGGCTGCCTGAACAATTTGCCTCGAGGTGGGGGCAGGTGTGGCTAAACGATGGAAATACCATTGGCTCACTGTTGCAGCAGTGACAGCACGCTGGATGCCTGCAATGACACCGATCGACCATAGATAAACAACAACGAAATAGATGCCGAGCCACCAGCTACCCACGTCAATAATGAACGATTTCGAGCTGACGAGATGACCGCCCAAGAAAACGCGAGTGAACATCAGCATCCAGATCCATGTCCAGGAAACAACACAGACTAAGGCACCCAGACCAAGAGCAAGAAGCTCGGGATTGGCGGCCAAGATTCGACAGGCAAACTCAAGAATGCCTATGGCCTTCCCTATAGACTGACGGCCACGCACAACATTGTAGATCCACATGGTAGCTATAAGAAACGGGACAGCAGAGCCCCATCTCATCGCCTTGTCTTGGATACTCGTCCCATGCCATGGTCCCTTGAAACTTGAGATGAAAGGATATAAGGAGAAAGAGTATAAGATAATGGGAACGGCAACTAGAATCACATGGACCAGAAGTCGCACATAGGATCGTAGTAAAGCCAACCAAAGAAGGGACACAAGAATTGACACGATAGTATATATCCCGAGCAGGAAGAAAGATCCATGGACAGTCATGTATATCGTATCGCCCCATCTTGATTTGTCCCCAGATGGTGTAGATGTGTGGAGCCACACAAGAAATGCAGAAGCAAACAACCCCGCGAGAGATATCAAAAACAACTGGCCCCAAAAAGCATCGTGCACTGTGTGTTCTGAGGCTAGCGGTGATACCGATGTTGGGAATGAGCTTGCTGAGCTGGGTGGCCGTCGAGCATCTTGCGATAAAAGCCCAGCCTGCTCTACAGTAGGACCATGCTGGCTGTGGCCAGAAGGATCCTTCAGTAGTTCTCGTTCTCGGAATCGCTGGACAGGTGGATCGTTGGCACTGGGACTAGATAACGCCTGGTCATCGTCAAGATCGGACCGTAAAGAATCCTCCAGACCAACATCAACCAGATGACCTCGAACTTTGCTACTGCTTGGGTTGGATATAGAGGCTGGTTCATTCTCTGGGGCTTCCGCCACAGACTCGATAGGAAAAGGACGAGCACTAAAACCACCTTTTTCTCCCCGCCATGAGCTCTTGATGCCTTTGCCAGGACGATCATCATATGGTGAGCTTTGTTCCTCGAAACCTGAACGTTCAGAATCGTCAAGTTCCGAAGATTCCTTCAAGTTGCTGTCGCCAAAATGCCGTCTTGATCGTTGGAGGGCATAGAAATCAGCGATTTCTCGCTCACGTTCTGTTTCGTCATCCTCCTCTCGGAATTCATCAGTGGCACTGAAGAACAGGGGAGCTTGTTGGACCGAGCCGCGGGGGGCAAAAGGAAATTGAGATGTTTGGGATGCACCCGGTCGATAAGGATCGCTAGGTCGTAAGAAGGAGCGCGAGGAGGGGTGCCGAGGGTTGCCTTGGTGTTGACTAGGGCGGCTACGACCCGTCCTTTGAATCTCATCTGGTCGAGAGGTTACTCGTGACTGTGACTGAGCAAGAAATCGTGAGGCATCTAACGTGAAGGTGAAGTGTTAGCCATGTAGTCATCTAATACTTAGAGACCTTCCAGTTCCTACATTCAGAGAACATGGCCCGTTATCGCAATCAAGGAAGTACGGTGAGTGGGACAGGCCTAGTGATAAATCACTAAAGGGAATATGGTGAGGAAATCAAGTACGATCGGGATATTAGAGAGTAAAAGGATGGGAGAGAGAGAGGAAGAACTTTGGATTTAGTTTTGAGATATGTCAAATCTAGGAGAACCGAGGATAAAAAAGAGTGAAAAGGGCTATTATGTTGTAGGGTCACGCAGCTGATGAAAGCGTCATATGGGCACGTCAGGCTTGATAGATGACTCAGCTGATAACCAATCCATATCTCCAAACGGACCTACACGGTAGGTAAACTGACCGTCGCTTTCTTTTCTCATATCTGATTCTAGAATTTGAAACTTCTACTCTCTCCATGTCACAGCCATGGGATTATATTGCTAAGCTTGTCTGCATTGGTGACTCTGGCACTGGCAAGTCCAGCGTAAGTGCTATCGGTCTTTGACCTTGTGCCTCACGTTAACCCAAACAATAGCTCACCGTCCGACTTTGTGAAGGCCGCTTTTCCCCATCTCATGATGTGACCATTGGAGTCGAGTTCGGATCACGAATTGTGCCAGTTGGTCCTCCAGCGTCATTAGAGTTAGGACTTGATGAGCCTTCTCCCGGGTCGTCAGGTGATACATTTCCAGAAGCATCTACCACCTCCGGGCTTCCTACCCCTCCACGAAAACCACAAGGTTCTCCCAATCAGAAACGCATGAAACTCTCCCTGTGGGATACTGCTGGGCAAGAGACGTACAAGTCTATCACCCGCTCTTACTTCCGGGGCGCCTCTGGCGCTCTCCTAGTCTTTGATATATCCAGGCACTCGACCTTTATATCCTGCACCCAGTGGCTACAGGATCTACGGCATATTGCAGAAGATGGCATCGTTGTCATCTTGGTCGGTAATAAGACTGATCTGACGGGGGCCAGTTCGGGATCAAATCAAAGGCAGGTCACCCAGGAGGAGGCCGAAGAATGGTGTCGCATGAATAATGTGGTTCGCTATGTTGAAACGAGCGCCAAATCTGGAGATGGTGTGGAACGAGCATTCCTGGAGGTTGCCGAGAGAATTTATCGTAACATCGAAACGGGAAAATACGACCTCAATGATCGGCGGAGCGGCGTGAAAGGATTTGGAGCCTCAGGAGGAGCAAACACCGGAGTGCCTCGAACTGTCACATTGGGGATGGATGATGCTATGCGCAAAGGTGGCAACGGTTGGACTGGAGGGTGTTGCTAAATTCGCAGTACGTAATAATAAATAGTCAGTGGCATATGGCCCCCGACACATCTTCATATTCCGCTAAATCGTTACCAGGCACCAAGCGTGACTAGGACTGTTGGAATAAGAACTCAACTATCTCTAATAACATTGCATTTTTCTTTACAGGTACAGACAATAAAGTTGAAATTATTCGTGTTGATGTATGATCCAGTTTGAGGTGGTCAACACGAGGTAACAAGCAGAGAGGACGAGAACACGTCATGAAGCTCATCAAACGATCCATAATTAGTTCACATTCGCCAGTTTCCATCCGGGTAGCCAGCGTAGGTGAGTCCATTGCTGGTTAGAGCCCTCCATTCCAAACACAATGGCTCGGAAATGAATGAACAAGCCAACAATGATCACGTAAAGGAGGGCATATACCACTGCGGACAATCTGGGGTTCATCTTCCGTGTCACCCAATCAATGCAGAAGCCGAAGTTCAGGATGGCATAGTAGAGAGCCGGATAGTAATGGTGGACATAAGTCACGCGGGCCATGATGATGAAGGGAAGGTAATGCAACACCCATCCGATAACCGGGTACAAACCAGAGTAGTGAATGTGACTAATCTCCTCATTGCTGAGATCATTGTACCCCCTCTGCCAGCGCAGAAGGTACCAAAGGAAGAGAAGACCAAATCCACCAAGAGCCGCAGTGCTTCCCCAATAGACCAGAGGGTTTCCTAGGAGATAGTATTTGACAACGCTATCATCCCAAGAACACATCCGCAGGCCGACATTGAGAATCGGCCATTGCCAAAACTTGGAAGCCAAGTCATCTTGCTTGTCAGGATCAGGAACTAGAGCGTTGTTGGAGGTCATCATGGCCACATTCAGGTGGATGAAGTCCTTCAAGAAGGGCGATTTATAGGAGCCAGGGTCACCGGGGGGCACTGTGATTAGGTCAATAAGTCTGATTGGACTCGTCAATATCAAGTTTTTGAGAAGGGAATAAGCTTACAGCGATCGTTAGTGTGAGACTCAACATTCCAGTGAGTGTACACATCGCCGGGTTTGTTTTCTTTGGTGCATGTGGTTTCAATCTGCTTGAAGCCCCATTGGGGTAGATTGACATTTCCTGCCCGCAGATAGCAGCCTAGGACCGGATGGCGGAGTCGGAATGCTGTTGTGAGTGTCCGGATCCTAGATCGGTCCCGAGATGCAACATCATCGACCACCTCCACTTTCCAGTGGTCTTTGTCGTCTCCAATGGTAATATTTCCGTAAGAGGATACCTCGTGGTGTGATTTAGTGATTGGTGCAGGGATAGCGTGGGAATGCAGGTTGCGACCTGTCTGTCCGTGGATCAGCCGAATGACATCGCCATCACCAACGAACCGCAGATCAGCAGTGGCATCATAGTCCGGCTCCTGTCGGTTGGGATAGATAAACCAGTCGTTGTTGGCATCTTTGTGGTGGTAGCAGGTGACTTGCTGCTGCATAGATCCCTCTGGGAAGGTTTGAACATGGGAGTGCAGAAGCCCTCCTCCGTAGCCCATATTTTTGAGTGTGATACGGGACCCAATCGCAAGCTCAAGAGGGCTGTCTCTGCCAACCTCAGTACCCTGTAGATTGGCTTGGAAAAGCGAGCTCATCTGGGCATCACCTGGACCACTGTTCGCCAGCACCAAGAAGTGCAGATAAAAGGAAAACATATAGACCAAAATTGGAATAACAATCAATCCCACAACACGAGCAACCAAGTGCTTTGCGAGCACAGCCTGTTCAAACGCATCTGTATTAGCCAGCTAATCGGGGGTCGACTTTTGGGGGGCTGAAAGCAGGCACTCACCCGTGGCATCTTCAGGTCGCCGAATTTATTCCAAAGGTCGTCAATAGTATAAAGACCGACGAGCGCCGTGCAGAAGAAACCGACCCATTTGACACTGCAGACACATCCAATGCTCAAGCCAGTCAAACAGAGCCAGGCATACCATTCCAGTGAAAAGCTATCACGCTGCAACCGGTGGAATCTTGCCCAGCACATTGTGGTAGTAAATGTGAAGCAGAGCAGCATGGAGTCAAGAAGTATAAACCGAGAAATTGTCGCGTAGGAATTCTCACACAGCACCATCAGGCTGATCAACCAGACTGTGGCCCGACGGAAGTTCAACTCTCGCGCAGTGTAGTAGGCAAGGGGAATGCATACTATACCAAAGGCAGCATTGAAGGCTCGCATAAAGGTATAGTTCACATCTTCTGGATATTTCTCGCCAGACTTGAATTCAAAAGACCCATTATAACCAGCAAGATACCCGGACAGGCCAACTAACATCTTTCCCAAAGGCGGGTGGACATCGAAGTAGAACTCGCGTTTGAGATAGTGGGAACCGAATTTACCAAAGTGGGCCTCATCCCAGGTCACAATGTTGGAACGACCAATCTGGTACAGGCGGGTGAAGAGGGCGAGGGCAGTCAAGATGATGGGGGCGATGATCGGCTCCCAGCTAGCTAGCACATGGAGGAACGAGGGTGACTGTCAAAGGGGGGTTAGCAGGACGTATATCATGATGTTGAACAAGGCTATCTCACCTGTGTTCTAGCTTTCTTCGCATCTTCATCATTGATCCGGTTTGAGTCCACATGATGCTTGCTAGTACCAGGGATATTTCTTCGACGAAGGTCAGACTCGGGTTTGGCGCCCGTGGTCACGGCGGTGTCTATGCCCGCCATAGTGCGCCTTGTGGTATCTGCAAAAGAAAATGTGCCCAACAGAATGGGAGAACAGTAGGAAGTTAGACTGGGGAATACCGAGGTAGACCGATAATAGATGGGCGGATAGCTTAGGCGAACATAGCCATTCCCCTGGATAAACGAGTGATAGAATGGGCAAAGCTAACGGATAGACCGGAAGCAATGCCAGGAGTAGGTCAAAAAAAGAAAAAGAAAAAAATAATTGAAATGGAATGGAATGAAAGGAAATGAAAAGAAGTGAAGTGAAGTGAAACAAGAGAGTGGGCTGAGAGAATAAAGGAGAAAGTGAGATCCGTGGCCTCAAGGAGGATAAACAAAGTCCACTTTTAGCGGGCCGTTTTCAGAACATGGCCCTTGTAATTCCCAGTTCCAGCCTAGGTACGGAGTACTCCGTACCTTACCTACATACCTAGTACACTATAAATAGCTATCCTATACATCTGTACTCCGTAGTTACTATTAATATACATACTAGTTATGTAGAAATGTAGAAATATCCTTCATGGTTAGGGTCTTTTCAAAGTTTACGTACCCAGCACATACTACCTAGGTAGTTATAGTTGTATCTACTCCGTACAGATGGCATGTATATCCATGGATGCTAATGCTACTAATAGATATCATACATACATAAATGTATATACTTAACTAGTTAACGATACTATACATAGACCCTATGTACCGCGAACGTGAACACAATGAAATCAACAGAAAAAGATTGGTAAATAGGGAAAGGAGAATATATGACATCGAATTCTTTGGTCTTTCTTGCTTCCTTTATTCAGTCCGAGGCCACAATTATCCGTAGCCTTTTCATTGTTCGTCTCCTTCTCCTTGCTCCAAACGTCTATATTGACTGCTAGTAGCACTGGGGCCCGCTCCTCGGTTTCGACTGACCATGTTTGAGATCCAGCCACCAATCCCCTCGCCGCGAACGCTGCCCTGGTGAGAATCCGAGCGGCCGCGTTTGCTGGTCCCTTCATGGCTCGAAGTCGGCGGATCAATATCTAGACCAGGGATAGAATTCTCTGCCCCAAATTGACCATACTGCCGACGCAGGTCAAGCGATGGGACGGGTGAGCCAGCACCCATCAGCGACCCCCGCTCGCCTTGAGTGGCGGGTGTCGGCATGGCGGTGGAAGCGTCGCCAAAAAGAACGTTCATATCTTCTAGGCGGACTCCACTCGTTTCGGGATACAAAAAATAAACTGTGGAGATTGATAGTCAATATACTGCTCCCTAGTGGATGGCCACGGATGAGGGATCCTACCAAGCACAAAACTGCATGCACAAAAGAATGCATGGACCAGATATAGCCGCCACTTGATAACTTCCTGAAGAACAGGGGTCACCTCGCCCACGAGCCAATTAAATGCCCAATTTGAAGCGGTGCTCAAGCTTGCACCTTTCGCACGAATACTCAAAGGCAAAATCTCAGGGGGGTATAACCATGGAATGGGGCCCCAAGATGCCCCGAAAGCTGCGTTATAGAGCATAACGAAGATGACCGTCAGGGTTGGGGTGGCGGGAATTTCAATGTAAATAAAGTAGGAGATAAGAGAAAGCGAAATGAGCATGGCAACAGCACCCGAAAGTAGGATCGGTCGCCGACCCCAGCCATCCACGAGATACCACGGTGGTATGGTAGACAGCAAGTATGAAATACCGTTGATTCCAGTCATCAAGATGGCATCCCGTCCAGCCCAGCCGGCCTATATCGAAGATTTGGTCAGCATAATCCTGACTCATTTTGGATTTTGCTTAAATCCGACATGGCGTCGGGGGAGGGAGACACTGGATTCATAGCAGCATATGGTATCCATACCGATTCAAAAACGAGAGGCGCATAGTATGAGATGACGTTGATCCCGTTGAGCTGAGCTAGGGCCTGGGCTGACATGGCAATCAAAACACGCTTGCGATACCGGCGGAACATGTCCGAGTAGGATCGCTCGCCCTCCTGGCGCTGGACGAGGACGTTCATCTTGATCTCACGATATTCTTGGCGGGCCTTGTCATTAAGAAGGTCGCCTTCGCCATAAAGATTTGCTATCACCACCATGCCCTCCTCGTCGTGATCATTATCAAGAAGCCACCTAAGTAGGAACGTGGGAGTTAGCCTGGCAGAAGTTGGAGGAGGATTCTACTCACCTAGGTGATTCACAGATCATCAGGCTGCCAGCTCCAAGCAAGGCACCCATGATACACTGGAAAAGGAGTGGGAGGCGCCAGGAGTAATCGTTATCGATAAAGCTACAGAAATAGTCTACCCACACACTAGTCGCATACCCAGCGATATTGCCGGTGAATTCGATGCATGCGAGCTTCCCACGGTTGTGGGGAGGCTTGAAATTCGTCAGCATACCAGACGAGAGAGTGGGGAGGACCGCAACAAAAAGGCCTCGGGGATTGATGGAGAAAGGGAATTACAAACCGAAATTTCAGACTGGTAAACTGGCACAATGGTAGAGAGGGCGCCAACGCCTAGACCAGCAATGACACGGCCGACCATCATCATGGGAATACCTGTGGCGAATGTTTGAAAAGCACCGCCAATGAAGAACACTATGGAGCCATAGAGTATAGTCCTTCGACGGCCGATCACATCACCAACACGTCCCACAAGGAGCGAGGATATGAATGCTCCAATTTCGAGAACTGCAACCACAGTACCAATGGTAGCCCGAGAAGGCTGGTTGAAGTAATCTTTGAAGTACCAGCCACTGCATCTGTTAGCCACCTTCTGCTCCTGTTCTCCATGGCGAGTTTATGCTCGGGGGATTAGACACGAACGTTATGATGCCCGACATTACACCCTGGTCATAACCAAAAAGAAACACACCCAGTGATACGAACACACTGGTGAAGTAACTACATGCAAGCTCGAATCAGTGGTAATACTACGGTATTTGGCCTTTGGGGCACTCACAGTAATGGCTTCCCGACCAAGCCGTGCATCTGGGTGTTTGGTTCATTTCTGGGTGTCATCATGGCGGCCATAACGCGTTCAACTCTCGAAATATGCCGCGGGGGAGGATTTGGTATTCTGATCTTTTCAATATCGACACCGGAACGCTCGTTGCTCAAGTTTGAAGGATAGTGGACGTGTTTGGGCTGCTTCCTTCGCTCCTTTCGACGCAAGAGGTGTCGGTCCGAGGAATTGCGAAGGTGAATCTGCAGTGGATCTTCAGCCTCGGCGAACTGCTCGGCGAGGTCACCGGTGTCTGACCAGATTGAGAAGTCAGACCCGACCGAGCGAGCAGACGAGTGGGAAGACCTTCGACTACCCTTCTCGCTGGACTCCAATAACTTAGCCGAATGTGTCGAGCGGGAATCAGAGGGTATAGACTGGATGGACTGGAGGGGTATGTTAGAGGCGCGTGGGGGAGAAGTCGGAGAAATGATGGCGGTATTGACGGGCTGAACCTCGCAGCCCTTTGTCCCGGAGAAAAGAATGCGGAGTCGATGGAATTAATGATATCGATAAGAGGTTCTCCGCAAGGAGTCGGCAAGGGTATCACCTGGGCACAACCTTGAAAGTCACTGTATTAGACCGCGGTAGAGCGCCACTCAAGCGATGTGGCCGCGGGCGACTAGCTACGTAAAGTCACACGCGACGCAGGATGACGAAGTACCGTCAAATGGGGTGATGGTCAGGCGGAGATTTGGAGAGAGGGGGTGCGTTTGGGCAAAAAGTAAGGGTCCCGAGCCAAGTAAGAGCATTACACAGCCAAGAAAAGTTCAAATATAGAATAGAATAGAGGGATTCAGATGATTTTCATCCAGTGTTCGAGAAGCTAGGTTAAAATAGTAAGGGAATCAAATGGAAGTACGGAGTACGAAATAGAGAAAAGAGGACAAGCAAGTCTAAATAATAAGAGGAGAGACATCCAAAATGTACTATGTAATGCCAAGCGGTACCTCCAGGGCTCGGTATTTGATTCGTACGCATACGGGGGTATGGGGGTATGGGGGTACGGACTAGTCTTAATAGGGACTAGATCGTATCATTCTAATGCGGGATGGATCGACAAATGGGTTACTATTTACGTACATATATAAACTACACATGTATGTAGTTACTAATTAGGTAACTTATGACATGAAGAGTATATCTCGGTCAAATTTTCTATATTCAATGTCCTTATATAGGTGCTTACAATAACCCACGTTGACATTTGAGTCCCACGATATTGTATCAGTGATCAAAGTTATCTCGTCAGGTATCCGGAGTCGGGTATCACGTGTATATGTACATAAATGTATGTAGGTCTAATAAAACAAGATTCCATCTCTGTAACGCCCTCTCCAGAATAAACAATCGAAAAGAAGAAAAGAAAGGCCAAGACGAGAGGGGATAAGAAACCCTGTCATATAAACCATCAAGTGAGAAGGATGTCATATCCATCACTTTGAATATGGACAGCATCTGCCGGATTTGCGTACCGGCGGCGCACCAATTCAAAAATGATCAGGCCGGCACTGGTGCTAGGTACTTGGCGAAGAGAGCTCCCGATGAACCCACGGAACAACCAGGAGGGCCAGCCTCCAGTCCGGGCGGCCTTTCGCTTGCACCTCTTGAAGGTCTCCTGATAAGCGTGATAGTATAATCGTATCATCTTCTGTCGCGAGGGTACGAAACTGGCCTGGTGATCCAGATATTCCAGTCGACCCAGGTGAAGATCTTGAATCCTACTTAGAGGATGCTGAATGGTTTGCTGAGCGATCGATGCCACAACACCAGCCATCATTAGGAAACATGGCTCCAATGCGTAGTGGGGTTTGATAAGTGGCACACCGCGATCACTGGACTCGGACGATGAAAACATGCCCATATGATCGACTTGGAGGGAGCCATAGTACCAAGTGACGAAGGAATAGTAGGACTGTGACTTGATGTATTCAAACGAGGAGAAGAACACAGCATAACCAAGCGAGTCCCGCATAAACGACAGGCTCCAGCCTGCAAAGACCCCGCGGAGACCAATCTGTTTGAGCTTATGGTGGCCATAGTGCCACATACTCCGGTACTGACCCTCCAGCATGTCACTGGTTTGAAAGCGAACCTGTAACGCGTCTAGAGGGGCGGCTACAATCGACTGAATTGTGCCGGCGGTAAATCCAGCAGCAAATGTTGCAGAAGGAGGAGCCGGGGGCCAGACTCGCTTGACCCCTTGGGACACAGGTTCATGCAGGGCTCCCAAAACCTGGAGATAGGATGTGTAGAGAACAGCCCCAACCCTGGGATATATCGTTAGCGCTTTCAAATCACCTGGGCCCCTATCCTGAGAAATATCTCACCCTGCATTTGCCATCAACGGTGGAAGCACTTGATTCGGGATAAACCGCCAGCCATATGTCCGAACGGCGTGGAGCAATAATCCTGGAGTTGTCGTATGTAGAGACCATTTGCCTTCGGCGACACGGGGGTTCACAGCTCTTGCAAATGCCTGTTTCAAACGATAAGTAATGAAGGCTGGTGATGAGTTGATTGTATTTTCTCATCTATTGCAGATGGTGGGAGGGCGTACCATATAACTAGACGAAATATTGTCAATACAAAGATCATTAGGTCCACAAGTACTACATACTCGACACGCATACGAAAGAAAGCTTTGATCGGTGCTCTGAAATAGAAGGCTACCATCTGTGCACTGAGAGCGCGAACACCTGCGGCAGATGCTCCGGTAGCTGCATCGTTGCGAGAAATCCTTCGCGAACTTCCTGGAAGTTCGCCGAGATGGGGCTCGAGAAGGATGGGAGCTATCGGAGACTTCATTGTTTACGGGCAACTAAAAAGCCACAGTGTACATCGTAAGAAAAGGGTGCTTGTGGGGTCTCAAAGAGAGACTAGCTCAATGTCAATAATGAATTCCGAAGCGCAGGTGATGTAGGCGGAAAAAGTGGGCAGCATCACAGGGTGTGATTGTTATCAAATCAAATGACCAAGTGAAGGCTCACATATGCCATGTTGACTTGAAAATTGAAAATAAAAAGAAAGTCAGTGAAAAGAGATATTCACAAAACATGTTCGGATTCAACAAGAGAAGAGAGATGAAAAAGAACGCTAGTACAAAAGTGGTAATACTTTGATACGGTAATCATGAGAGACCTTAAGTGCAAGAACGCGCTTTTCGCGTTCGCTTTCCCCTAGGCCGTCCCTTTCTATCCTTGTCTTTTCTTCCACCACCCAGCTCTATCGGTGTCTTGTCTCTCATTATCGCAGCTGTCGCATTGATGCTGCTTTCATTTCCTATCTACCTTCTTCTTCATCCTCAACAAATTTAACATCCGGACGTACCTACGATAGCTCCTACGCTTCTCCACCGAGCTCTCTTGCCATCCACCTAGTTTCTGACTGCGGCATATCTTGCTCGCATCAGGCCATCACCATGGCTGAGGAGATCGTCATTGACAATAACAACTTTTTCAACCGTCTTTCTAGTTTCTATGCGTCATGGAAGGCCGACAAGCGCTCCGGCAATGCCCTCTTCGGCAATGCAGGGTCCATAGTCATTCTGATGGGCAAGACCGATGAGGAGAACTCATTCCAGAAGAACAACGCGATGCATGTATGTGAATTATCTTCCAAAGTCTTATCCTGGTCTCATAGAGGCCTATGAGCTTCATGACAATGTTACTAATTGAAACTGTGCTTAGTTCTGGCTTCTCGGGTATGAATTCCCAGCGACGCTGTTTGTTCTCACAACTGAGGCGATTTACGTGGTCACCACGGCCAAGAAAGGTGATTATCGATCCATGGAATTTTGCGGGCCGCATAGCTGATTAAAACAAATTCAAGCGAAACACCTTGAGCCGCTGAAAGAAGGAAAGATTCCCGTCGAGATTCTGGTCACTACCAAAGACCCGGAATCAAAGACCAAGGCGTTTGAGAAATGCTTGGACGTTATCAAGGGCGCAGGGGTGAGTTAAAATGACCTTTTAATCACTAGGTTGATGTTCCACTAACCACGACAACTGCAGAACAAAGTCGGTACCTTGCCCAAAAACACCGCTTCAGGACCCTTCGCAGATGAATGGAAACGCGTATTTGCGGAACTATCGAAAGAAGTGGAGGAAGTTGACGTAGCACCTGCACTCTCGGCTGCTTTTGCAGTTAAAGATTCTGATGAATTGGTTGGTTTAACTATGACAATGTGTTAACAAGTGAATGTCTGCTGATACAGCCTCAAAAGGTTTCAATTCGCAACGCTTCCAGAGCATGCAGTGGCCTTATGTCAGAGTACTTTGTCGATGAGATGTCACGTTTGCTCGACGAAGAAAAGAAGATGACACATAAGGCCCTTGCTGCAAAGGTTGATGCAAAGATTGACGATGGGAAATTTTTCAACAAGCTGGCACGGCTTCCCTCCGAATTTGATTCCCAGCAAATCGACTGGGCCTACGGGCCTGTAATTCAAAGTGGAGGCGCCTACGATCTCAAGCTCACAGCGACTCCCGACAGTAAAAACCTCGAACCCGGCATCATTTTGTCTAGCTTTGGAATCCGATACAAGACTTACAGTTCGCTCATTGGGCGTACTTATTTGGTTGACCCAACCAAATCACAAGAAGCAAACTATGCCCTGCTGCTAAGCCTCCATGAAGCAACCATGAAGGAGGTTCGAGATGGTGTGGTCGCTAAGGACGTTTACAACAAAGCGCTGAGCCTCATCCGTTCCAAGAAACCTGAGCTGGAGGGACACTTTGTCAAGAACGTTGGCGCCGGGATTGGAATCGAGCTTCGGGATGCCAACATGGTCCTCAATGCCAAGAACAACCGCGTCTTGAAAAACGGCATGACGCTGTCCATCACGATCGGGCTGACTGATGTGAAGGATCCGGACTCGAAGAATGCCAAGAACGGTGGCTATTCTATGGTCATCACCGATACTGTTCGTGTCGGGGAAAGTGGGCCTCACATTTTCACCAAAGACGCGGGTATTGACATGGACTCGATCTCGTTTTATTTCGGTGATGAGGAAGAACCGGAGAAGCCTGTGAAGGAGAAAAAGGAGACGAAGTCTAGCGCGACTGCTGGTAGAAACGTCACAAGAACCAAACTTCGTGCTGAAAGACCCACTCAAGTCAATGAGGGAGCTGAAGCCCGTCGTCGAGAGCATCAGAAAGAGCTGGCTGCGAAAAAGACAAAGGAAGGCTTGGATCGGTTCACAGGTACTACGGGAGACGACAATGGGGTCGCACAGAAGAAA
This sequence comes from Penicillium palitans, assembly GCA_019190355.1. NCBI lineage: Eukaryota > Fungi > Ascomycota > Eurotiomycetes > Eurotiales > Aspergillaceae > Penicillium > Penicillium palitans. Next base: position 344,663 of record JAHAQQ010000027.1, read on the forward strand.
TTCAAGCGCTTTGAGTCTTACAAGCGCGACAACCAACTCCCTGCCAAGGTCAAAGACCTTACGGTTTACGTCGACCTAAAGACTTCGACGGTGATTGTGCCTATCATGGGCCGCCCCGTTCCCTTTCATATCAACACCATAAAGAACGCCAGCAAGAGCGACGAAGGAGAATACGCCTACCTACGCATCAACTTCCTGTCTCCGGGTCAGGGTGTGGGTCGAAAGGATGACCAGCCCTTTGAGGACTTGTCAGCTCATTTTGTTCGCAACCTCACTCTCCGGTCCAAGGATAATGACCGTCTTGCACGAGTCGCCCAGGATATCACCGAACTTCGCAAGACGGCATTGAGACGAGAGCAGGAGAAAAAGGAATTGGAAGATGTTGTTGAGCAGGATAAACTGGTTGAAATTAGAAACCGGCGTCCAGTGAAACTCCCGGATGTCTACCTCCGACCTCCTCTGGATGGCAAGCGTGTTCCGGGAGAAGTCGAGATTCACCAAAATGGTCTTCGGTACCTATCGCCCTTCCGCAATGAACATGTCGACGTGCTCTTCAGCAACGTGAAGCATCTGTTCTTCCAACCATGTGCCCATGAATTGATAGTTCTCATCCATGTGCATCTCAAGACGCCCATCATGATTGGAAAGCGAAAGACAAAGGATATTCAATTCTATCGCGAGGCTACTGAAATGCAGTTTGATGAAACTGGAAACCGACGGCGCAAACACCGTTATGGAGATGAGGAAGAATTCGAGGCTGAACAGGAGGAAAGACGGCGGAGAGCTGCGTTGGACCGCGAGTTCAAGGCCTTTGCCGAGAAGATTGCGGACGCTGGCAAGGACGAGGGCGTCGATGTTGATATCCCATTCAGGGAAATTGGATTTACCGGTGTTCCAAACCGTTCCAATGTCTTGATTCAACCGACCACAGATGCCCTAGTTCAGCTCACTGAGCCTCCTTTCACAACTGTCACGTTGAATGAAATCGAGATTGCCCATCTAGAGAGGGTTCAGGTAATGTTTTCTGCTTACCACCATTTTGTCGGCCTGGTTTACTAATTTGTGCGCAGTTTGGACTGAAAAACTTCGACATGGTCTTCGTTTTCAAGGATTTCCGCCGGACCCCCGTTCATATCAACACGATTCCTGTTGAGGCACTGGAAGGTGTTAAGGACTGGCTTGATTCTGTTGACATTGCGTTCACTGAGGGTCCGCTCAACCTGAACTGGACCACAATCATGAAAACAGTCGTCAGCGATCCGTACGGGTTCTTTGCCGATGGCGGGTGGTCTTTCCTATCAGCCGAGTCAGACTCCGAGAATGGTTCAGACGAGGAAGAGGAGTCGGCTTTCGAGTTGTCCGATTCGGAGCTTGCAGCCGGGGACGAGAGTTCCGAGGAAGACAGCGAATTTGATGATGACGCGAGTGCCGATGCTAGCGAGGAAGACTTCAGTGGTGACGAGGAGAGTGGTGAGGACTGGGATGCGCTTGAGGAAAAGGCAAAACGTAAAGATAAGGAAACCGACCATGAAGACAATGACCGCGGCATCAAACGCAAGCGCTAATCGACCATTTTGTTGCCACTGGGGCTTCAAATGACTTTTTGTTTTATTCTTTTTCTTTCTTCTTGCTTCCTTTCTTGCACCTTGTGTTCAAAATCTCTGGGCAAATCAAATTGGGCTACTTACGCCTTGCATCTCTCTTGCTTGGCCTTTCATGGCCAGTCAAATACTTGTACGATTTGACTCGAGCCCCCGATGCATGGGAAATCAGACAAGGCACACATTTATTGGTGTTAATCGGGAGGAAACTAGTCTTTTAACGTCCCTTGACTGTACTGTATCCAAATATTCACGCATGATATTCATCCAAAATTTCTTTACTCCATAGACAGGTAGCATTTCTCTAAATGGCAGCAACGAACTAGCCGAGCCCGCTGGCTTAGTTCTGACCCTGCGTCTTGTGCGTGTGCATATAGCTTCGAATGGACTCCATGCAGAGCTTGCATTGGACTTGTTGCCAGTCACCGTTGCGCTATTTTCCTTCACGCATTGATGCCCACATATTCCGCATGCGCTCTCCTTGTCCGGGTGTGAAGCTCTCATAGCATACATCAGATGAATAATCCATGAAGTCGTGGACCCCGTCCAGGCCAGGAGAGTCCGGACAAGAATCCTTCTGGGCAGGGCACCCATCTGTCGGTGTGGACTGCTGTGGCGTGTCACTTATGTGATCACCAGGATCATCTACTGAGCAAGATTCCCCTTGGAATGTGTGCAAAAGGCCATGCCAGTGTCCAATTTCGTGAATGGCAGTTCCACCTCGATTGTAAAGATCCAAGGAGCCACCGGGCATTGTTTTGGTCAAAACATTGCAACCATCCTTGACATAGTGAGAAGCCGGGCTAGTAGCATTGACGCTCGAATCAGGCAAGGTGCAGAATCCAAGAACACTCGATGCCAGGTCATTGTTGGTGGCTGCGCCCCTGTGTCCGAAAGCACGTCCTGCTTGTCCAGGCGAGGCCTGGAGATTGGTTTGGAAGTAAACGTTCAATGTCCGGTAGCTTCCTTTTCGAAGGGCCGCTTTCATTGCCGCATCATCCCCATTACTTGCCCACTTATCATTGACATGACGAGTTACACCTTGCAATCGATAGGAGATGCCAGAGTCTGCATACGATTGTTGTAGGATAGAAATCTGTGGAATAAATCAGCAATTGAGATACCACATGAAAAAGCAGCAACTGACTTGAGAATTGATCATATCATCAGTGACCTGGCTGGACTCCGACTTGCTGCTGACGATATGGAACCAGGTCTCAATCTCGATTGGGGCCTTCCTGGCCTGTGAAATCGCAGGGTCGGCTTCATCCGACTTGAGACGCCCTAGTGCTTGCAAGAAATCCGCACTGGGGTGTTCAGTAGCACAGGCGCCTCTTTTCTGGAAGGCAAAGGGACTGCACCGAACCTGCAGAAAAAGAGTGACAAGAAGGACGAGTTGGAAAAATGAGTGGCAGACCATGGTGTTCAGAAGCCCTGGTTTTGGTTCCCCCTTCACACCTGTTCCAAAAGAGAGTAAAAGCAAAAGGAACAGATAGTCAAGAAGAGAACCATCCCGAATTTGACCAGTATAAGGGGGGTGGGTTATCATATAACCTGTCCGATTCCATAAAGAATGCTGCGTCATGCGGGAATGCATGTGTTGAGCAAGGGGTACGAGCATGTAAAGGATCGGAGAAAATAAAACGAATTGGGATGTCAAAAATTTGATGAGGTCATTGAACAGAAGGATTATTTACATTGGCATATCGAAACAAAACAAAAACGCCAAAAGAAAGGGGGGAAGAAGAAGGTCTTAAGGGGCATTATCCCGTCCCGTGGCGATGGCAGTGCTGGGTTGATTAGAATCCCAAGTCAGATAGGTGTGGTCACCAAGTTTTCTAATAAAGAGGTTAGTCGTTTAGAACTTCGATTCAAAAAGAAAGAAGGGGAAAGATCATACCTCGGACGCACCAAGTGCGCAACAGTAAACAACGTCCCGAGAACAACACAAATTCCACCCACAACCACATAGGCGATTCCCATGAAGGGATTCTTGCCTCCAAGCACTGTTCGAGTAGAGATCAAGATCGACTTGGTTCCATCGTATTCGGTGACATTGAAATCTAAACAGTTTAGTAAAATGGGTGGACAAGAGGTAAGTATAACACATACTATCAACAATCTCGATGGAATATTTGGCAGCAGGCATGCCATGGGTATCATTACGGCGGGAAAGCTTGCTGAACGAGGGCAAACCAGCCGTTCTCATCCAAACCATGAAGGCTTCATTTTCATGTAACTTGGGATCCTCTTTATAGACTCCGTCCTTGCTGGCCCAGACCCAGTTTGGTGGTGGCAGTACGTCATCCATATTGTACTTTGTGTTTTTGATGAGTTCCTTATCACTGTCCCACGCAATGCCTTTTGTGGTCATTTCGTAATACTGTTTTTCATTCTCGGATGCATTCGGATCTAGGATTTGCGGTCTCCCAATCGTGTCGTTGAAGAACGAGTTTGCAATCAATCCGCATGGATAGTATACCTTCTGTGCCGTGGTGTTGACCGCTAATGGATCACATGTGCCACCCTTGATGGTATTGTAGGAGACAGCATCTCCTTTCAACTGATTCAAGTCAAGGGATTGAACATATCGGCGGTGGTTTTGATAGAAGTTGGTGAGGCGATAATACATGAAAACTGGCGCTGGAAGCTCGTTCGGAACCTCAAAAAGAAGAGTGCAAGTAACGGCGCCCGAGTCAGACTCATTGACGGACTTGCTCCAGGTGGGTGCCGATATGGCTTTAGAAGACTTGAAGGTCGCCGAATAATGAGGAACAGAAGCATAGCTGTCGGTCGGTGCCTGTCGGGCGCAGTCGGAGTAATCGATGGAAATTTCTTGGACCTAGAGCACATGGATCGTCAGAGCTGTTCTTTCAAGGAAGGTATGAAACTAGGCATACTAGAGAGCTTGCCCAGAGGAGAACACCGCCAATCGGGGCAAAGATAACGCCGACGATGAAAAACAGAGGTAGGACGCTTTTAGGGGTTAAGATTGGTCTAGTGGAAGGTTAGCACAGTGGTCCTAGGGCAGATACAGGAATCTCAAACTCACTGCCATGCTTTCAATCTTTGCTGGCGGAAAGCAGTATCTGGTACAAACAAGTTAGTTGGGGACAAAGGGTTAAATGAGATCCCAGGGACCTACTGGCTGGTCGGCGAGACTTTGGCTTCTTGTCGCCATCCTCCCTTGCACGCTCTTGTTCCTCGATGGACTCAGCACGAGTCACCTCCTGAGACATGGTTGACCAAGATGATGAGAAGAAATTGGATGGTCCAGATTTGGAGTGAAGCGGAAAGATAATACAAGGGATACGTCAAAAAAAAGGTGGCGCCGAGCCCCCGAGGCTGCCGGAGGATTACGATTGCGCCCCACCGCTTTATTTTTGGTTTTTAATTAGAAACCACCAACTATATACGTATTGTATACATATATGTACGGAGTACATACGGATATTATGTTAAATTGATGCCTAGGAATTACTAACTATTAAAATATTAGTATATGCATAGTATTATATATATATATATATATATATATAGTCTAAATCATGGGCATTTAGCTCAATTTCATATCAATTCATTGTGATGTAGGAAAACCATATCTGGTCAGGGTATCAAGCCTTATCCTATGTGCTATTGCCTTTCTGGAAAAGAAAGGGGGAGGAAAGAGAACCATCAAGCAATAAAATTCAATCGCAATAGAGAAACGAAAAACACCTGTGGCTAACCAAGCCTGCCATTCTAGACCAAAGCGAAACGGAACTGAAGCACCCAAACGCCATAGCCAGCAGCTAAAGTTGAAAAGAATCAAAGCCCACGGGGTGTCTGTATGCAAAAAAGAAAAAAGAAAAAAGGAAAAGAAAACCAAGAAGGGGGGAATCTCAAAAGAAAAACAAAGAGAGAATGTGTCATGAGGAGTCGTAAAAGCGAAATAGCAATTGAAAAGGAAACCGAAAGGCCAAGAGGTAAGGTGGGTTGGTCCAGGGAACCCCCATACATTCTGTCTTGGCCAGGTGCGGAAGAGCTGAGAACACTCAAATCTGGATTGATAGTTGAGGGCTGTATTGCACAGTGATAAGAAACTGGGGCGGAGAGGTCAGTTGGAAACGGTGCCTGTGATGGCTCAGCCTGCGATGGGAGGCGACACACACGGGCTGTGATGAACTGGCGGCATCATTATCACGGTATCAAGACACGTGGCCTGGGTGGGATATCATGCTAGGTATTGATGGAAATATTCAGCTTTAAACCAACCCACACGTTCGTAAGCGGTCCAAAGTTTGCTGGCTTTATTGACATCGATCTTGCAAGCCTGCTGGGCATCTGTCTTGCGAAATTCTTTGCCAACACCAAGAGCTCGAACCCGAGCTTCAAAGATTCGACGCTTGCTGCATAGATAGGTGGCACATGAAAGTCTCAGGGTGGAGGCGAGATTGAGCTCGGCGGGACTGAGAATATTTCTGTCCGGGTCATTGCTCAAATCCAACATCTGCCCCTTCCAATCGGCCTTCAAGGCTTTGGCATTACCGCCGAGCGTATCTGCCGGGGGCGAATAGTCCTTGAGTGAGTGATAATCGGTGTCATCGCGATTTGTACCCAAGGCACGCGGTTTGGTAAGCGGGGTTTGGGGGGGATCAAAGTTGTCAAACACCTGCTGTTTGGGTGTGGATTTAGGGGTGCGTTTGACCCGGGTTCGCTGCACGCGCGGTTGAGTCCCTGATCTTTTCACTGGCGCAGGAGCAATCTTCTTCAACTTTGGTTCGTAATCTCCTGAGCGATAGCGGTTCATCATGGCCATCTGGCGCTCCAGCGTCTCCCGCTCCTCTCGGGCCCAGGCGCCCGGATTGCGATTGTACTGGGTCGAAACAATAGGAACACAGGAGAGCGCCAGGAGATATTCATCTCGTGTGGGTTTGTTCAGCTTATTGCGAAAGATTGCCATATGAGAATTCATGTGCTCTTCGACAAGTGCCTCTGCAGATGGAGGGTGAACGGGGCCAAACAACGGCTCATCCGTAGCAACGTCAGTAACGGAATCCTGAGGGGGGAAAAGGACTGGGTCCCTAGGGGATCCCAAATCCCTTTCAATTTGGTCCGAGGCGTGGGAATTGCTCTTCTTGTTCCCCGTATAGGGAGTCACAGGTGGCGATGGGAGGTCCATCTCTGACTGGGTTCGTTTTCGATCAGCCGAGATGGGTGGAAGCTGTATGTCACGCGTTGAAGAGTCTCGAGGCTTTGCAAACGGTGAAAGTGAGACAGAAAAGCTCTCGAGAGGCTTGGTCTCTGGGGGTGACATGAGGCTAGAAACGGATGGGAGACGATGCATTGCGGTCCGCTGTTTGGCTGGCTCCCAGCCAGCAGACGAAGTCATTCCAGATTAATTACCGTTGATCCAACGGTAATTGGCAAATAAGATGTTAAAGTGGTCAATGGTGTCCAGGGCTAGGGTTTCCGGAAAGAGAAGGGGAGGGGATGAATACACCAGGAAGAGTGGGAAGATGGATGGCGAAAGCTGATGAGTGAGTGTTTTATGGAACTCAATGGAAGTTGAATCACCAGACAAAAAAAGGTGATTTGTCAGGTCTGCCTCTTTGTCTCTCTTGAGTGGCGATAAGCTAATATGACCTAAGTCTCGGGGTTAAGGCTCCAATGGCCGAATGGGTCAATTTGATGGAGATGGTAATGGTCCATCGATAGAGAATGGACCAAATGAATATGAAAAGGATAAAGTTGGAAAAGCAGAGAAGAAGAGAGGAAGAGAAGAGGGAGGAAAAAAAAAGAAAGGAAAGAAAGAAAGAGGGAATGGTTGAAAGCGAACTGTGAGTCAGTATGGGGCTGAGGGTGTGATGATAAACTGCGGGGTGGCGCTTGATGAGGATTCCGAGTTTCTCCAAGGCTCATGAGACCAATGGACTGACTGTAAAGGGGTTAGTTTGGTTTTCGTAGAGTATCAGAGCGCAAAGGGGGGGAGGGAAAGAGAGAGGGCGGGGGGGTGTTTGGGCGTCATTTGTAAAAGAGAACCAGCTGATCTCATCATTTGGTACGGAGAGTACGGGAGTACAGAGTATACTTTTACCTTGGGTATGTATACTTGGGTATACTTGGGTATCCTCGGGTATACTCCCATACTCCGTTCTCTCAAGGTAATGATACATACAAAGATAATTCTGGTACTTCATATTGATATGTAACCCCTTGAATTATTTAAGTAAATTTACCCAATCACCAATGGTACTGAAATGTAACTTGATGGTAACTTTCAAATTTACTGTCACCTCTGACCATCTATGTATTTCCTGCCTAACTAAGTCCACATGTTCCCACATGTGACAACATCCCATGCGGGCAATCACCTAATAGGATCAGCCGCAGGAGAGGTCAGCCAATCATTTTATAGCATTGACCCCCTGTCTCATGTGATCGATTGGTGTAGATCCTTATCTTTGAGTTGCTTTCTTTGTCTCTTGCTCTTGCCTTTCTCCGTTTTATTACAAAATCGAGTTTCTTTGGAGTATTCAATTTTGACATGATAATGAGATAGTATTGAATGACCAGGCTTCCAAGGTTGGGGGGGGAACTTGGATCTGACTCATCTGTATTTCTTCCAACATTGGAAGGTTGGCACCTTGAGTCATAGTTGAATGGCTGCCTGCGCTAGGCGCCTAGAATATTTCCTTTATCCATCCGTATAGGAGTGATGTCATCATACACTACGAGTCCATACAATCTAACATCGGCAGAGCCGCTCTTGTAATTCCAAGGGTTTTATTGTCAGCCACGCGTAGGCAGCCTTCCTGTGGGGCCAGGAACAATGCATCCATGCTTTCTTAGCGAGGCGCCTTGGGCCATGAATCCCACTTGTTTGAATATGCATATAGCTGATACAATCATGGGGTAACAAAAAATAGAGGAGATGAAACACCATGAAAAAAAAACTGCAAGATTTTTTACATTATATGACTATAGGATATTCAAACACCCTACAATCAGGGCATAATAATAAACCCCCTGTGAACCTATAATTTCCCCTTGAAGTGTAACCGGATTACCAGTTATTGGTTACAAATTCAACTGAAAGTAAAGCAGGTAGTGACAGAAATTAAGGTGTATAGCAATGTATGTTTTAGAGAGGAGACGGTACGACTAGAACTAGTGGACTGGAAAATCTCTGTATTGTGTGCTAGAGAGGGAGAAAGAAGAGGAACTATCTATAGATATGGGACTAAAGTACTGGGAGATAGGAGTGATCACGTGACCACTTCTAATACCCCCTATAACTAGTACTGTAGTCAAACCTATATTCTAAGCCTGTAATCATATAAAAAAACCCGTCTTTTACTATATAAACTAGAATTTAATAAATTTTATAGAGTATAAGCCCTATCTAATTTATATATCGTTTAAATATTACTTTTTCTAGGGGTTTTATTAATCTATTTACTACTATCTTCATAGTAGGAATCTTAATAAACTTTACTATAGTTACTAGCTACTACCTCTTTACGTAATCAATAAAATCTAATAGTAATATACTTTATATCTATATGAAATTTATCTAATATTAATTTATTAAATATTGGGGATTAGTAGAATGACCCCCCCCTGCCTGAAAATGCCTGATCTTTCAGTACCGCCTTCCCGATCAGGTGCGACTAGGGTTTCTGCCATGCGTTCTGCTAGTATAGAGTTTTCTGTCACTTATTCTACTACTATTATATAATTCTAATTTATATAGTAAAAAAACCTATATTTTGATCAGAAAAAATCGTATAGTTCTATATGATTACTACCTTTATACTCTATAAATTGATCATTACACTTCTTAGGTACCTCCCTACGCGTGATTTCCCCGTTCTCGACCCCGTCCCTATCCTCTAGTCTCGGTATTACTACTAGATTTTAGAGAATTAATACTCTATAGACCGGTTAAAGCTACGGAGAACTCCTAGTAAATTATGATTTAAGACCCGAAGACCTTACTTTAGTAGCTAATATACGCTCTCTATATAGGATATAGCGATCTTATTAAGATAGAGATATTATACGGTATAGTAATAAAAAAATCTCTCTAGATAGTTATTAATCTATTCTTTTTATATATAATCTAGTACAGTAAAACCTATTTATAACGATATAATTCAGACACAGGAAAATTATCGTTATATCCGGGTAATCGTTACATCAAGGTACCATATATTAAATATATATATTTGTTTTACATACAAATTCAGGCCCCAAAAAAGCTCCTAATATCGCTCTGCCTCTGCCCTCCGATTTCCCTTGCTTCAATTAACCTGTTATGTCTATGTAGAGCAGTAATTAACTCGGTTTCACCCTGTTCCTGCTGCTCTTCATATAACTGAAGGGTTTTTAAAGCTTAAATAGCTTTATAGTGTTGAACCTAGGGCTCTTTAACCACTATATCATCCTTATCAACCTCTCTAAGGAACCTACTGAGTACTATATCATTAATAGTATTAATACTATCTTAAACGAGCTTATCAACTGGGTTAAGAAAGTGCTTAATATCTATTAGGTTTAGAACCTAAGGCCGTATAATAAGTATATTAGAAGATATCTTATTAATTAGCAATTGTATACTACTACTACTACTACTACTACTAGTAGTAGTAGTATCTAGAAGCGATATTAAGAGCCCCTTTTAGAAGCAGTTCTTAATTGTAAGAGCTGATGTTTTAAGATCCCAAGCTTAAATTCCCTATTAAATAGCTTTTAGTATATTTATTAAGCTTATAGGATCTCGACTACTATCAAATTTATAAAGTATGTGTTAGCACTCACGCAGATAATATATTATAGCCTAACAGTAGGTTATAATATTATATGGGGAAGTAATATTAGGTAA
>JAHAQQ010000280.1:0-11836 GCA_019190355.1 Penicillium palitans
TGATGTCAAACAAGCAAGCATGTGACAAAGGAAATAATAAGCGAGCGTAATGTATGCAGAGCATACAGATCGTGACAATATACTTACCTTAATAAGGGTTTATATAATAACTTATCTACTCTATAAAGTATAGAGCGATTAAGCTTAGGATTAGACTTAGATATTAGAAATATTCCGATCTATAGTATTATTCTAGAGATCGGCCTTTACTAATCTAAGTAGCTCGCAAAGGCTTAGCTAGATAATATATATAAAATAAGGGATTCGAATAACTACTAGGCTATTTAGTAGTTTAAAGGAGTTAATAGAGTTTTAAACTACCTATACTAAAGTTATATTATTTAATATATTATCTAATATAATCGCTAATATACGATTAGTAATATTAAGCTTCTTAAAGATCTCTATAAGTACTTTACTTAGATTTATACTAGAATACGCCTTATTAAGTAGTTCGAAACTAAATAGGAGCTTATAGTAATTCTAGTCTTAGTCGATAAAGTACCCTATAATTACTATAAATGCTTACTAAAAAGGCGATATCTAGTAGTTAAGGGCGATTAAGAGCTTTATAACTTATAGTAAGATAGCGAGAATGTGAGCTCTTTAGCAGATAATATATTATAGCCTAGTAATAGGTTATAATTGTTACCAGCCAGTTCTTTAAACAAAAGAGTGCATTTCAACGAGAATACTAAGTACAGGGAGTAAAAGGAAGAAGAAGAAAGGAAACCTGCCTGGCAGGACCTTTGTGGGTCCAGGTCCTGTCTCCTCACACAAACCATGCAAACATCTATAAGTCGGAGACTTCTGGCAGAAATCCTATAGGCGGCCAGTACTAGCAGAAAGGATAGTACAGTTCAGTCTCAATCGTTACATAACCCCCGACTAAAACTGCATTCAGTCCCTAAATGCTAGCTTCTCGTTATTAACGTAGTCCTTAAGGACTCGATCTTCTTTATCGGTATTAAGCTACTCCTATAGGCGTATAAGAGGACTAGGTTTTATAGGATATTATATATAAAATTCCTATACCTTCTTTAGTATATACTTTATATTAGACTGCGGCAACATCCTCAATATCCATGGATATCCGCATATCCTCTCCGCAACTTGCGGATATGGTAGGTCACCCAATATCCGCAATCCTCAATTTTGTGGATATGGTATGCCACCCAATATCCTCTGGATATTTGAGGATATCCAGTGGATATAAAACATACTAAACATGCCAAGCGTTGTGACCTTTTTGAACATGCATTATTTATGCCGATTCCTTTGTATTTATCAAGTAACTATACTGTAATTGAAGTTTTCAATTTATAGACCAAATTTTGTTATTTCCTAATATAGACTATCAAAGATCAATTTCGAATCCATTAGGTAGCCTTGGTTGCTTCCGAATCCGCCCCGATCGTCCTTATGTACCCTTATCTACTAGCATTTCTGGAAGGTTATCATCTTCCTTATCGAAAGCCTTAGATGATCGTTTTCTTGATTGTTTACGTTGTAGCTGCCTACTTCGATCAGCTTTCCTACTATCTGAATTATTCTCGTAGCTCCCTATCCGTTATATATCCTTAATATTAGGCTCTTAATCCTCCTCTTCGTTATTACTTATTGGCTTAAGGGTTTTAAGCTAGGGTATTAGTTTCCGAGTTTGATCTAATAATGCAGCTTCTCTAGTAGAAAGATATTCCTTTATAATATCTATCTCCTTCTGCTTAACCTTAAACCTAGTAGCGAACTGATGAAGCATTAGTCCTCGGATTGTACTTGGTTTCAATTGACCACGACGGTAGTAATAGATATCGCGAGCGCAATTGAATAATCGCTTAACGCCTATACTACTAGCTGGAATAGAGAGAATATCCCGTACTATCCTTATAAGAATAGGAAACTTATACTTATGCTCTTTCTAGAATGCTCGGGGCTTCTGTCTCTTAATCCCGCGTATAAGATACCTCGTAATCTTATCGGCTTCGGGGTTTAAGGGCTTATCTTGTAGCTGGTTCTGAGAAGTATAAGTAGTATTAAGATCATAAAAATCATTATCTGAGGCCTCTTTAGTGTTATCTTATAAGACCGAAGTGTCTGAATTATAGTGAAGTATCTCCTTATATTGATGAAACTCTTGCTTTAGGACTCTATAATAGTATTTCACGTAATTAATTTCACCTTACTAGTCTGATAATACAAAATATCGAAGTTTCTTTAATAGGCAAAGGATTGTTATAAGTATATAGATATCACCGTATAATTTATAATTAGTAGTAGTGTAATACTTTAAGAGCTTACTTTTTATAGTCTAGAGAGCCTGAAGTATACGCTTCTTCTAAATAACTCCTTTATTCTTTAACTTACTCTTAGCTTCGTTAAGGTAAGAGAAAAGCTTATTATAAATACTATAGATGTTATGTGCTGTAATATCCCTAGTCTTTAATAGTATAGTAGTAAAGTCAAAAAAAGGCTTGGTGAGAAGAAGAAGATACTCGATCTATCGCTACTCTTCTTAGTCAAGTTTAAAGTAGAGGTATTAATAATCCGTATAATACTGATCGTAGAATAGTTATAGCCTTTTTACACGATTTAGTATTATAAAGGTTGAGTTCTATCGGGTTTAGATATCCTAGATAGGAATTAAAGAAGGCCCCTTAGTTTATAGAGCTATAAATGCTTCCCGGCGCTGCGGGCTTATATTAATAAAGACTGCAAGACCTCGGATCTTGGATTTTTGTATTAGAATAAACCTAAAAGACTTAGGATGATAAGAGATTTACCTTCTTTAATATATCTACAATTTGTTTAGAGCTAGATCGGTTAGTCTAAAACGAATAGGTTCGCTTATCAGACCACTCTAGCTCAACCTTTTTATTAGGTAGTATCACTTTCAGCTTCCTAAGAAGCTCGTTTAAGCTTAGCTAGATTATATAAGCAATATATAGAACTCGGAATATTAAAGTATCCGATCGGCTTTATAACTAGATAGTCTCTTAGATATTGATCATTAAGGTATTATTGTTGGTCGCATTGTCTGTAGTTACGGATAGTACGCGGTCGGTGATTCTATAATCGCTAAGAAGCTAAGTCATAGTTTTACTTAGATTCTTACCGGTATATAAGCCATAAAGATGCTCAAATCTAAGAAGAACTTTATAGTAATTCCAATCCTAATTAAGGAAGTAACCTATAATAGCTATAAATGCTTGCTGGAATGGGGATGTCTAGCAATCAAGCGCTATTAAAAGTTGACTTCTATCTGGAAGCCTTTAAAGAATCTCCTTCTAGTTACTTTCGACTATAGAGTTAAGGTAACGGCGTATGTTTCGCGCAGATAGGATATTAACCTTGCCCCGGGCTTACTAAATTACCTCTATTAGATCCTTAAACTAGGTATACTTAATAATTCGGAAGGAAAGATAGACGGCAGAGATGAAGTCTAGTATCGCTTTAACTAGACGCTCCTAAGAGAAAGTTAGGCTTTTTAGGGGACTTAGCTTTATAGTAGTATATAAAGATTAGTAAGAGAGGTATAAGAGACAGATTTTAGAAGAATGACTTACCATCTGTTTTAGCAGCTAATCAACCCTCTAGGTAGGCTTCTAAGCATAGGTGCCTCCCTTAACATATACATTTATTAGCGATAACCCGGCTCGGCGATATCTTAGATAAATAATTGTATAGAGACATATTATATATATAACTTTTGGCTTACTAGTCTTCTCATATATAACTTAGTTAAAGTGATCCTAGATATTAGATATCTTTTTTCTATCCTAACGGATAGAGTTTTATATATCAGGCTTTAATCTAAACTCTATAGTCAACCACTACCTTATAAAGCTCTTACGGGATTCATCCATTTCGCTACTAGGCTTAGAGGAAAACAGGACCTAGTACCGCTAAAGAGGGAGACTAATACGAGAAAGTAAGGAGGGTGCAATTAGAGATAAAACTTCTAACACAGATATTAATAGAGTTTAGCTACTAATAAAATCGGAGATATCATCTGAATAAAATAGGTCGGTATTCAGACCTAGATCTGAATTAGCGTAAAAGGAGTACTAGGACTGAGATGCCTATAAGTAAGATATATTGCACTTAATCACGGGTTATATAGAAGTAGGGAGAGAAAAACGTACATATAGGACTAGCTAAGAATATCAGGGGTATAGTGGTTGTAACTCGCGGGCGCGTTTTCGATATATCTCTAACTTCTAATAGCGATAATTAGCTATTACTAACTACTAGTGTGGATATTTGAGGATAAATGAGGATATATTGTGGATATCCGTATAGATGTCCGCGGATATCCTTAATTATCCTTAGGCATTAGTTTTAAAAGACAATAAAATCACTAAGTCTATAATATCAGAACTTCTAACCGGGATTTCTATATAATATTATAAGAAAACATAGTCTGAAAACTTAAAATAATTTAAAGATAGGCTTAGACTATTTATTTTATATTAAACTTATAAGATTTAACTAAGAAATGGCGATTTTAATCATATATATATTATTTAGCTAAAATGCCCTATACTACTATATAGAGCCAATATATATTTCCATTATAACGTACTATAGAACGACAAAAACTTACCTACATCTTCTAATATATTCTAGAAAATAAAATCGACACTATAAATAATAACCAAACGATAAATATTGCATATTACATAATTATTTCTTAATATTTTATTAAGGAATAGGGTAAATAAGGCCGTCAGTATAGTTAGGACCGAACATATATATCTTTTGTTTTGAAAAATAAATTGATAAGCTGCATAAGAGGTATATGACTACACCTAAGTAGATAATTAAGCGAGAGTTATGCTAGTGCGGATATCCGCAAAATATCCTCATATCCTCGCGGATATCCATAGATATCCTCATTGAGGATATGGTATTGGAATGATATCCAAAATCCTCAATTTGCGGATATGGTATGTGACCCGATATCCAATGGAGAGGATATGCCGCAGTCTAGTCCTTCTAGACTATCGTTAGTACCGAATGATCTAGCTAGATAAAAAGACGCTTTTTAATAATATATTAAGTAAGATAGTAGTACTAATACTTACTATTATCCTCTAGAAACCGAAACCGAATCCTAATTATTAAGCTAATACTAATCGATAAGACTATCTCTTTAGCTAAAAAGAATTAAAGATAAGAGATAGTTATAAATATATATATAAGTACTAATATAGATACTAGTAAGTCGAGGAATAAAGAAAGATAAACCGGAATCTAAATAATAAAAGTAAAATAATAAATTTAAAGATTTAATATCTAAAAGAGATACTATCGATAATTAATATTAGTACTATTAGTAGTATAAGATTTAACCGATTATATAAATATAGAAAGGTTAATAAAAAGACCGAAACCTTCTCTACTTTACTTTATAAAATTAACTATATTATTAATATTAAGAGTTTTTAAATCTAGAATATAAAGATTAAGGAAATTAAAAAGATATTACTAAGAGAGTACTATAAGTTTATAGAAGTTTTCTTAAAAAAGAAGTTAGATAAATTGCTATCTTATAGATCTAAAGTCGACTATAATATTATATTTAAAGCTAAAGCCTAACTAGGATACTATCTCCTCTATAAGCTATTATTAAAAGAGCTAAAGATAGTAAAGAAATATATTCTTAAAAATCTATAAAAGGATTTTATTATTCTAAGTTCCTCTCTATATACCTTACTAATCCTAATAATAAAGAAGCTAGATAGAGGATTACGCTTTTATATCGATTTTAGAAGGTTAAATATAATTATAAAGAAAAACTATTACCCCCTACTATTAATTAATAAAATAATCTAATAAATAAGTAAGGTAAAGATCTATACGAAGCTTAATATCTAATAAAGATTCTATTAGATCCGTTTAATACTAGAAGCGGAAGACCTTATTATATTCTATATATAATATAGATCTTTTAAGTATAAAGTAATACCGTTCGGATTAATAAATAGCCCCGCGATATTCTAGAGATTTATAAATAATATACTCTAAGAGTATCTAGATAAATATATAATAGCTTTTATAGATAATATCTTAATCTATAGTAAGAATATTAAGGATTATAAGCGATAAGTTAAAGAAGTACTCTATTATCTATAGAAAGTAGGACTATAGATCGCTTTATCGAAATCTAAGTTCTTAGTTAAGAAAACTAAGTTCTTAGATTTTATTATAAGTACTAATAGTATTACTATAAATCTAGGAAAGATTAAAGTAGTTTAATTATAGTTAGTACCGACTATAATAAAAGAAGTATAATTATTCCTTAGATTCTATAACTTCTATCGACGATTTATTAAGGTATATAATATAATCTTAAAGCTCTTATATCGATTAATAAGATAAGACGTTTTCTTTAAGTAGTTAATATAGTATAAAGAAGCTTTCTTATATCTTGTTAGCATTATAGTACTATATTATATAAATAGTAGTATATGCAAGGCATATACTATGGTGTGAAGAAGAGCTATATATATTTTACCGGTACTATCTAAGAAATCCTTAGATAGCTACTCTGTGGTAAACTATATTATGACTCTCTTACTATCGCCACAAGTATTGAAGTCATTCTACATTATTAATAATTACTAATGACTTTCTATAACATTCTTTGTATTACTTCTAGGCATCATATTTGCCTTCTAGCTAGCTATATAAGGAATCAACATTTCTTACTAGCTAGCATGTTAACTAAGAACAACATGAACAATCAACTTGTCTTCTGCTTACTACTATTGCCTATTCAGCTAAGTATAA
Organism: Penicillium palitans; assembly: GCA_019190355.1. Lineage (NCBI taxonomy): Eukaryota > Fungi > Ascomycota > Eurotiomycetes > Eurotiales > Aspergillaceae > Penicillium > Penicillium palitans. The sequence continues at coordinate 6,793 of JAHAQQ010000280.1, forward strand.
CCTCTCTCTTATACCTTATATAATCCTACTATATAAGATATAAGGCTTACCTAACATAACTTCCCTACTAAATATTATAACCTATTACTAGGCTATAATATATTATCTGCGTGAGTGCTAACATATCTAAAGCGGAATCTAGTTAATATACCGATTCTCTAATATTATAACCCGGCTTAGAGGACTAAAATTAAGATAAACGTATTAAATAGAGTTTTTAGAGTAATACTTACTTAATATTACGAATAAGATAATTTTTAGTATCTAGTAGCGTTCTACTCGAAGATAATATAACTAGCTAAATTAAATTATAAAGTTTAGGATAAAGAACTTTTAGTAATTATTTATATATTAAAGGAATAAAGATCTAAGCTTAAAGGACTATTACAAAAGGATCGTTTTAAGATCCTTACTAATTACTAGTTACTAGAATACTTTATAATAACCCGGTAGATAAATTAATAATAAATAAGATAGAGTAAATTCTTATTATAATTCTACTTTATAATTAAGTACTAGCTTAGAAAGAGAAATATTGTTATAGACGCTTTATTAAGAAAGGAGATCTTTTATATAAATAAAAGTTATAAGATTATAATATTACTAGAAGTTTATCTAGATAAAAGAGTACTTTTAGTTTACTTAGCTCCTTTAATACTAGAAGAGACTACTAATAAGATAGTTAAGATTATTAAAAGAGTCTATAAGTCTAATTATTAAAGTCTAGAGCTAAATAAGTTCTAATAGATAGTTTAGAAAGGAGATAGTTCTTAATAAATAATATAAGATAGATTACTCCTTTATAAAAAACGACTCGAGATACCGGATAACGGAGATTTATATACTCGTTTACTTAATAAGGTATACCGATAACCCTTAATAGCGTATCTAGGTATCGAGAAAATAAAGAAGCTAATCGTGATAAGATACTATTAGCCCGGATAGGTAACTAACGTAAAGCGATATATCGATAATTACTTAATCTATAAATATATAAAAGCTTAAAGAGATTGTACGTCTAGACTATTATAATCTTTACCGATTCCGGAGCGCCCTTAGTAGTATCTTTTAATAGATTTCCGTTTATTTCCGAAGGATAATTATAGATACGATATAGTATTCATAGTTATAGATTAACTAAGTAAGAGGCCGATCTCTATTCTATACTAGAAGGAGACTAAAGCTAAGTAGATAACTTAACTGTTTATTAATTATATTATACGTATTTTAAGGATCCCGAAGACGATAGTATTAGATTATAGAGGATAATTTATCTTAGAGTTCTAGACTAAGTTTTATAGAATTCTAGGGATTAGATAGAAGCTCTCGACTATATACTATCTATAAATAGACGGATAAAATAAGATTATAAACTAGTATATAGCCTAAAGACTACGTCCTTACGTTAAATAGAACTAAGATAATTAATCGGAGCTATTACTAATAGTTAACTTTATAGTATTAATCCTGTGAAGGGACGTAGCCAGTCTTGATTCAAACTAACTAAGCCGTTTGCAGTTATCTAAAAGCTTAAGGAGAGAAGTGGAAGCTGGCGTGGTCGAACGTAAACAAAAGGGGGTGTATAGGAGGTCACGTGTACGCACGTGATGTCAACCGGGCACTGGCCCGTTATAATACCCCCCTCCTCCCCGTAGCGTCTGTTAGGATACCCGTTTATATATAAAGGGTACCTATACGTACGTATAGGTATATTCCCTAAGATCTATTATATATTCGCGCGCTTCCGTAACGTTCTTTAAATATATCTAACGCAACGTAGCCTTCTAAATCGTCTAATCTTTCCTACGTTTATTCCGTAAAACTAACCTATTTTACTAAAACTTTACGTTAATAACCTCTCCCGACCCTCTGTATATATATAGCTAAGATCTCTTTAACTTACTATTCTAGTTTATTATTAATAATAATCGGCGGGGGTTAGGTATTATCTATAGCTTAAAATAGGAGGGGATCTAGTATTATAAGTTATATTAGATCTATATAAAAGATAGGGTAAATCCTATATAGGATACTTAGCTCTATTATATAAGGGGACGGAATATCGATAATTATATACTTTTTATATAGCTAGTCTAATTTCTTTAACAGTTATAAAGATATAATGTTTTATAAGTATAACTATACCTTATCGCCTATATAATAGACTAGCGTAATCCAATATATATAGTTCGTTTATTTTTATTATCTATCTTAAATAGTAGTTATTACTATTTATATCTAATCGGAGGCTTTATATAGATATTTTATAAAATCTCTACCTATTTATTTAAGGCCGTTTCTATAGCTTTAAAGACTCCTATTATCTTCTAATCTAATTAGATTAATATAGTACTTATATATAAAGAAGAATAGTACTAAGCTAGTTAATAATACTTCTTAGTTATTAATTATAATAGTTATAATTAGAAGGAGACTAGATTAATCTTTTTATAAATAGGCTATAAAAGCTTATAAAATCTGTTCTATCTCCTAATTTATCTATTCTATTATATTATCTATTTAAGGATAAAAAGCTATTAATAGTTATTATTAGATTTTTAATCTTTTATATATTTCCTTTTAAAAACTATTTATAAATTAAAGATTATAGTCGCTTACAATTATAAGTAGGAGCTTATAATATATATAAAAATACTCTATAAATACTTTAGCTATAATATCGCTTATAATAAAGTCTATAATAATAAGAATAACGCTTTTTATAAGCTAATTTATAATAATAAGATAGTTTATAGCCTTTTAAGACCTACTTATAAAGAGATTAGTAATAAAATCGATAGAAATTTCCGTCTAAATCTATTATAAGATCGATAATAGCTTTAGTAATCTATACTTAATATTATACTATATTATATTCCGACTATAAATTATATAATTCTATAAGAACTACTAAATATCTTTAACTACTCCTAGTTAAAAGAAGTATTATAAGAGGATTATATATATAATATTATATTCTAGATATCTTATAATATATAAATTATATATATTTTAGATAATATATATTTATAAGAGCTTACTATCTAGAATCTATATCTAGTCTTAAAAGTAAAGGAGACTTTATATATTAAGATAGTATTCTATAAAGTTTATTTTTACTTAGATTCTATCTAGGAGTTTATATTCCTCTTTTTATAAAGCCTATAAGATTACCTAATAGCTTATATCTATTTTCTAAGCTTCGATCTAAAGCGATTATAGCTCTTTATCCTCGAATATATTAATAGATATCTTAAAACTTATAAAGATCTTTATATCTATTTATAACTATCCGATCTTTATTTTAACCTTTTTAAAGATATATCGAAATCGATTTATTATTTATTTATCGCTCCTATTTTATAAGAGATCTTATTCTCTTTATAAGAGTATATCCGGCTATATAGCTAGCTTTCTAAGCCGGTATTAAATCTTAAAATCGAATTCTACTAATATATCTATCTACTATATCTATTATTCGCTTAGATCTTATACTTTCCTAAAGTATTATAGATTCTTATAGTTAGTAATAATCTTAAATTTAAGAACTATTTTTAATTCCGGACGTTACTCTTTTAGACTATATATAATTATAAAGAACTTTTTATTATATATTTTATAGTTTACTTCTACTAAGGATAGCTTTTAAAAGAGATATATATATAGATATAATATTCTATTATTTTATATCTATAATAATATATTTTTAATAGCTTAACTAGAAACGTTAATCTCTACTATAGTCTTACGTCCTTCTTTAAAGTATACTAAGATAGATATATTAATAAAAAGTTCTTTTAGATCTATAAAGACTTTATAATAAGCTATATCCTAATAGAAGTCTATCCTTTTATATATTAGTTATATTAATAATATTATTAAGTCTATAAAGTATAGAATAAAGATTCGATAGAAGTTTAAAAATCCTAGAAAGCTTTATATATCTCTAACTATTTTTAATAGTTTTTATATATATATCGCTTTAACTTTCGCTAGATTTATATAAACGCTTATACTTATATAAATAATAAATCTTAAGTATTTAACTATTTTTTTTTAAATTCTAACTTATTAATATTATATTATAAGCTTACTTCTTATAGCTTTTATAAAACTTCGGCTATCTTTTAATAATAATCTTCGATTAATCTATTTAAGTAGATAATAATATTATCTATATATATAAAAATAAAGTTATTAAAATACTTATAGAGTACTTAGTTAATATATTATTAAAAGATTATAAATACTCCTATAAATCTAAATAGGGTTATAAGCTATTTAAATAGCTTATATTTTATCCGAAATATAGTTTTCTATTCCTCTCTAGATTTAATTCGGATCTTATAAAATACTATAATTACGTCTAGTTTTATAAACTACTATACTTATAATATATTTTATAGAGTTTCTTTAATTAGAGATAGTAGGTAGCGATCTTTAATCATTATTTTATTTAGTCTATAATAGTTTATATAGAAGTATACCTCTCCGCCTAGCTTTTTAATTAGTAGTATTAATATTATTATTAGAGATTTATTAACGTAAATAAAGTTCTATCTAAGTAGATCTATAAGCGTTTTCTATAAAATAAGAAGTTCTTTTTAATTTATATTATAGAAAGAGTTATATAAAAATAAGACTTCTTTATTAATATTATCTTTTTATAAGGGAATATAGTAATCTACTCTAGATTAGTAGTTTAGTAATTATTCTATATATTTTATATTAAATATCTTTAGTTATAGTTAGTACTATTTTAAAAGTTTTATATATAGATTAATATATTTTTTCTTTTATAATACCTTTTCTATATTTATTAAGGTTACTTTTCCGATCTAAAGGTTCTTTATAGATCTAATTATATATATTTTTTAGAAATCTTTAGCCGAGAGCCTCTAAACTTATAAAGGCTTTATACTTTAAAGGCCTACTATAGTATTTACTTTATTCTAATATTATATATATTGTTACGTGCCAGATCGATCAATAAAGAAAGAGTGCATTCCAACGAGAATAACAAAGCTAGTAGGAGAGAGAGAGA
>JAHAQQ010000281.1:0-11836 GCA_019190355.1 Penicillium palitans
GAGTACTCGAAGTCATGTGATCTACATGGTATAATACCATGTAAAATCCATGTATTCAACCTTGCACTTTGACAGTAGATAAATGATTAGTTAAACCGTGGTTTATATCTGACAAATCACGCATCCAGAACAATGAATAACCACTGATGTACCACGTCACAAGACGAACAACGTCATGAAGTCCTGCTTCGTAAATCTGGAGTTTCTCTCTTTATATGCAATCTCCAGAGGCTTGTATACATAATCTGGAAATACAGGGCTAAGATTTCAGAATGGACTCAGGAAGCAAAGGACCAGATCCAGAAGTAGGTACATTCCACGCCCTACCTAGAAGCAAAGGCGCTAACAACACTCTCCTAGCCATTGTCCGAAAATGAAAAACGTCTTCTCAGCAAGTATGGAAAGCTGCCGCGAGGAGGCTTACTCGCCCAACAATCCAAGGTACTTAGAATACAACTTACTCCGATGCGTGTTAAATAACAACTTGAAGGAACGGCACTACTTCGACTCCGGCGACTCCGCTATTTCCACCACAGATCACGTGACCGATGACGGCTCCATCAAGACGGGCAGATCGCATCCTTATCGGAGCAGTATTTCGCACCCTTATGCCCCTATCCCAGCCTCTAGTAAGGTTGATAAGGATGCTATGGAAGATATGCATAGGAAGAGTGCGGACTTCGAAAAAAGTCCTATCCTTCAGAAAGGAAATATCGATGGTAAAATATTCACAAATGAAGAGGGGCAGGATAAACCTATCTCTGACGAAGTCTGAAACCAGATAGTCGTATTGAAATCAAAATAAGCACAAAGCATTGAACAGGACAGCACGAGCAGCGCAGCAGTCAAAAAGAGACAAAATGGTAGTGTTTCCATTGTGAGGTAAAAGCAGGATATGGAATAGTGTCAAACCAAGAATACGCATAAATACACCATACTTAGCCTAGCGGTCGAAAACATGCGTTTTTCTATCCGACAGTTATAAGCTCGGTTCACCAAAAACATTGCCAGAAGAGTTCAACTTGAGCAAACGGCACGAAAAGATCCCGAACGGCCACTAAAATATCTCGCAATGGACTTTAAAAGCAGCTTCCGGAGCAGCACGTCCCTATACGGCGGCGGTGCACTAAGCAGCACTCTGAAACTGGAAACATCAGCTCTGTGGAAAGTGTGGATAGGTCGACGATCGATGGATCGGTAAGTTCTCGTACGTAACAATGGATTATCATTAAACAGCTGTTCCTAAAAACACATCCGTCCGTCTGTTACATATATCTTAATCTCATTTCTTTCAATATAAACCCCATTTCAGATGATCTCTTATATCATGTCTATATGTATAACTTGGTGGTGCAATGTGCACCTTATCGGTAACAACAACCATGACAGAGAAGGCAAATTTTACATAGACTATGATCCCAAGATTATATTTGGTTACTATAAAGGATAAAATCTTAAATGAACAATTAAAACAATGAAAGCTGCCTTCAGGTGAAATTTCAACGTGGATAGAAATGACAACGACCCTAAACCCTCCTTTACTGGATTTTCGCTATTAGGATCAGTGAAGAAACAAGCCAGCTATATTTGCCCAGTTGCTCAATCGTAAACTGACTCTATCAGCCTCACATCTGCCCCGTGCCAACATCTTCATTCTCGAAACCAGTATAGTGACAAAATAATTTGGTTCGCCAAATCTTAGCCGGACTCACGTCGTGATCTTATGCTAACTTCGTCTATATTGATATGTCCCTATATAGGTGACTACTGTTACGGACATGCAGTCACCAATCAGTTGCGGGGAACGCAACCTGACAATGGGCCATCGAGCGCCAATCAGTTTTACGTCAGCCACAGTCACGTGGACCAAGACCAGAAAGTCGTGGTCTTCCCATCGTACCCTTCCGATATGGTATAACGGGAAAGATCAGTGGAACGCACTTGACGTCACAGGAACGGTAGATTCCCGTGACACCACGGTTCCTGCGACCGGACTTGTCGCACGAAACACCACATCGCGAGGCGGACTCTATCGCAAGAACGCCTAGCAACACACGTGACCAAACACATCCTACGATAGGATCTGGCGCAGGGTACTATAGTTCCTGGGAGTAGCCCAGAACTACACGTGACCCACCCCATCGTAGGATAGGACCCATCCCAGGATAGGACCCATCCCAGGATAGGACCCATCCTACGAGAGGACGGGAGGAACTTGGATATATAAGGACACTCATTTCATGTATCTATTAGTTCTTCGTCTTCAATCCATACATTGTTACTTGTGCCTACCTTTGGAACTTCAGAGACTCTTTACTTGATTATAACTTGACAACCACTACGAATCGACCAACACCCCGGTGTAGATCTATTCGGCGCCCTACCTGGCATCGTTCCTCGATACCTCAAGACACTCAGACTGCAGTAAGGCCTGCGAGGCAACAGCACAGTTGAGAGCAAGATCGTTGAGACCTGATAATCTGCGGAACTACGACGGACAGTATACCCGATTCCATCTAACTTAACGACGACCAGTTAGCGTGTGCGTAACAAGTAGCTGGTGGTGGAGATCCTATATTATTCCAACATTTATTCTGATTCTTTGGCTACGAAGTAACCAATACATAGAGCTCTACTCTCTTAAATTGTAGTCAGCCGGAGACGAACATAAGAGGGCTACGCGTAATTGTAAGGAATATTTTATACGACCTTAGTCATGGTACTTTTCTGATGCTATCGCTAACAACTTGGAGTTTTGATGCTTCATGTTTGGAACTGTCGCAGTGCTTCATTGCCTTCTTAGGTTATTCTGTATTCTTTTCTAGATTTGTAAATCTAGCGTCATAGGGTTTTCATGCAATTGTCAGCAAGTAGGGCTCCTAAGTTCGACATTTTGGACACTGGTGACAGCTCACACTTCGATGCATCCTCGGGTGGCTGTGTACAGATGCCAAGATGCCGAGCGTTTCAGGGGAAAGAGTAATATCCAATGATATTCTGCTGTTGTTCAGCCGAAGGGGTCAATGCAGTGGTCGCGCGACTTGGGTGATTCTCACCCAGATTCTCACCCTGTCTATAGCGCACTCACCCTTGTCACCCCCGGTCGCGCGACCGTAAAGCGGCGCTCACCTATTTCTCACCGGGGCGACACCCACCGAACTACTGACTGCACATAAGCCACACGCCGGTGAGTTAGTAGTTGGGTGGGTGACCACCAGCGAATCCTCACTGTTGTATGTTTTTTGTTTTTCTTTTGTCACTCCCCTCCTTTATTTATAAAAATCATCCATGCTCTTTCCGCACACGGTAGTTAAGCATTTTTAACTTGCGAGAAAAAAAAGACTTTTCTTAAATGGCTGAAATCGAACTGAATTATATATATATCCCCATCCCATCCGTTACAGTCGACATACTAGTAGTGACTATGAATTTGATCACATAGCCGTGCCAAGGAAAAAGTGTGTTATACCTACGGGGCTCTTAAGTACCCTTTGTATGGGCAAGTCATACAAAAGGTACTTAATTTATAGATATTGCATCCTGTGAAACTATTGCATCCTCTGGGGCGCACCAACACCCGGTAGGTGTGTTGGGCGCTTGGCACGGCTACCGCAGTAGACTTGCTCTTAGTGAATTTAACGGTTTGTTTCACATCCACTTATCTCTTATTACTCTCGGTGGTCGTCATACTTCCGGGTAGGTAGCTTTGAGAAATAGTAGTTAAACCAGGCTTCAGAATTCCGTGACCCCGCGTAGGGATTTCGATAGAATTTAATGGATAGATAGATATAAAGAACAAAACATAGAAAACATAGAAGACAGTGTCTAGATAGATGGGGAACAGCTAAACTCAGTTTTATACAATACTTCTAGTAATCAGATCAATATTTTCGGCATTCTTACAACCCATCTATGTGTCTCTTTGGATGACCCTTGGGTATTTATTTGAGCCTCATTTGATACCCTTTAACAACAAAGGTGCGGACGAGTCAGTTTTGATATAGAAGAGTGCGTTTTTCTATTAAATAACTCAAGAATTAGCAAACGTATATAATAAAACCAGAGCAAAGCCGATTAAATTTACATTTTCCAGCGTTCCGCCGAAGCCGGAGTTCCTCCGTACCCCGTACCTTACTACCAATTCTTGCCGGCCCTTCTTCGCCGGTGGGGTGGGTCGGGCTACTATACTTCGCACCACGCCCGGATTTGTTCCACTAGGGTTATCTCAATATGAATACCGGGTGACGTTGTGTTTAAGCAGCCAGAAAATAACTAGTGTCCAAAGTTGACAAAGTTGGAGTCACTACAATATAGTTATACCGATTGCAGAAAGACATGTATTATAGCAGGCCTTTAGTAAAAGTTCGGGAATCAGATCGTATGACACGAATATATTTTCAGACGCCGCTAATAACCTCGGAACATTGGAAAATTTAAACTGCTGCCTCGTAATGATTATAAACCATCTGACCGCTCTGCTTCTATAGAACGAGCGCCGCCATCCGAGGACAAAGCACGGCTTTGACCTATCCGTGAGCCGGTGGGCACTACTCAAATCCCGAAAACGCGGGATAGGCTATAGCCACCGAGTCCAAGCCACCACCTCATGACAATGTACAACATATGTTGTAGTACGGAGTAGTAACAATAATTTCCAAACCTTCCAAATATCATCTGGTGGGACTGCGGGGATGCCACGAGCTAGCGCTAGAGTGTATGTACCCCTCAGTGGCATCGCAACGAAGCGCAACATTGACCAACAAAGTTTATCGAGCATCCGAAGTATTGCCGGCGAGTACGGCACATTTACATACACATTGGTGAAGATGCCGGGTGTTCAGTCTCCGATGAAGTCGCCGAGTGGGATACCCGCTAGCCAAGTCCAGTTGCCAAGGCGGAGATCATGAAGGAAATGTCTCGTGGTGCCAAGGTTGGCAACCTCGGGCCAATTTACACAATTTTGTTAAGGTTGCTAAAAGGTTCTCATATTTGCTTTGATAGTAGGAGAGCAGATTGGGAAGAAATTGCCGAGTGTTGAGAACCAGCCGGACCAATACATGCAAAGTAGGCTGAACTAGAGAATTAAAATGCGTCATAGGTTTGTGCACTAATTGTGCCGTCGTGCAGAGATGAAGAAATTTCCCCAGAAGAGAAATGTGTGGGGTCCCCACGGGAACGCCAAGACTTTCTCGGTAGAACTCCGGCTATGTACTTATGAATTATGAACGCTCCCAAGGTGTACTGAAAGGGTGGGGTATTCATATAGACAAGCTACCTAGGTAGCAAAACTCTCCCCTAAGTCAACTATCCTCCTCATCAAAAGTTATACATAGGAAATTTGTCTTCCAACACCAACAACGGGGAAGTATTTATACAAGCACACCTAGAAAGAAGACATATAAAAAGATTTTTTGAAAGAAATACCCCCAAAAAGGTGAGATAAAGGCGAGAATGTGGACAGCGGGACTTGGAAGGTCCCGAGGTCGGAAAGGCGGCCCAGTATTCTTGTATCCGTATCCTTATCGATGAACCTTCCAACCTTGGAAGGTTAGCATCAGAGCCCAATCATTCTTTCTTCCGCAACGTCACCGGTAAAACTCCGGCAAAATTTGCTCGTCCCCCCAATACCCCATACCCCAATTAGGTCATTTATTTCCGGAGATGGGTCGCGGGATGCGAAATTGCAGGCTATAAAAAGGAGTGAATATCCCAAGATAGTACCTCCAGAGACCATTCGAGCTCCTGTGTTTAACGAAGTTACGAAAGATGGCCCGCGTCGCTCAGTTTGTGGTTTCAGGCCTTTTGGCTGCCACATTGGCTAATGGCCAGTCATTTGATGGAGGCAGTCGAAGCGAAGAAGCTTTCAGTTATGTTCAGCCCAAGAACACAACCATCCTGGGCCCTTACGGACACTCCCCCGCCGTCCTTCCCTCACGTATGTTGCTCTTTGATTCTTATTTATATGCCTGAGCTCTTTCTGATCTATACCACAGCAAACGCTACTGCTTCAGGTGACTGGGAGGAAGCCTACGCCAAAGCCCAGAAATTTGTCGCCAAATTGACTATCGATGAGAAAGCCGACATGGTCACTGGCCAGCCAGGCCCGTGTGTGGGAAACATCGTTGCCATCCCACGGCTCGGGTTCCCAGGCCTGTGTTTACAGGACGGCCCCCTGTCAATTCGGGTAGCCGACTATGCCAGTGTTTTCGCTGCCGGTGTCACCGTGGCATCCACCTGGGACAGAGATCTCCTCTATGAACGAGGTTACGCCATGGGACAAGAGTTCAAGGCTAAGGGTGCTCACATTGCCCTCAGCCCTGTGGCCGGCCCACTCGGCCGCTCTGCCTACGCAGGCCGAAACTGGGAAGGCTTTGCTGCTGATCCTTACTTAACCGGTGTCGCCATGGAGAAGACTATTCGCGGCCACCAGGACGCTGGCGTGCAAGCCACCGCGAAGCACTTCATCGGTAACGAGCAGGAGACTCAGCGTAACCCTACCTACGACCCCAATGGAACCGTCACAGATGTTATTCAGGAAGCAGTTTCCGCCAACATTGATGACCGAACCATGCATGAGCTATACCTTTGGCCCTTCGCCAATGCCGTCCGCGCCCAGGCTGCTAGCTTCATGTGCTCATACCAACGTCTGAATGGTTCTTATGCTTGCGAGAACTCCAAGGCACTCAACGGCCTGCTTAAAGAAGAGCTTGGCTTCCAGGGATACGTTATGTCTGACTGGGGTGGCACTCACTCTGGTGTCGCCTCGATCGAGGGTGGTCTCGATATGAACATGCCCGGTGGTCTCGGTGCCTACGGTCAAGTCCCCGCGGGTCAAATCGCGGATGGGACCTCTTTCTTCGGCAAGAACGTGACATACGCCGTCAACAACGGAACCGTCGATGAATCTCGCGTCGATGATATGATCGTTCGCATTATGACACCCTACTACTGGCTCGGGCAGGATGTGGACTACCCAGAGGTGGACCCCTCCTCCGCCGACCTGAACACCTTCTCTCCCCGCTCAACCTGGGCCCGCGAGTTCAATCTCACTGGCGAGCGCAGCCGTGATGTTCGCGGAGATCACGCCAAGCTGATCCGCAAGCTCGCAGCTGAAGCTACCGTCTTGCTGAAGAACGAAAAGCAGGTCTTGCCCTTGAAGGCTCCTAAGAACATTGCTGTCTTCGGCAACGATGCTGGTGAGAACACAATGGGCGCTGTGAACCAGGCGACCTTCGAGTTCGGAAACCTCGCGTCTGGTGGTGGCTCGGGTACCGGCCGCTTTACCTACCTTGTCTCCCCACTCGAGGCCATCAAAACCCGTGCCAAGAAGGACAATGCCCTTGTCCAATACTTCTTGAACAACACCCAGATCGCGACTAACAATGTCACCGATCTTTGGGTTCCCACCACCCCCGATGCCTGCCTGGTATTCCTGAAGACCTGGGCCGAGGAAGGTGCCGACCGCGAGAGCCTGACAGTGGACTACGACGGCAACGATGTTGTCGAGTCCGTTGCTAAGTCTTGCAATAACACAATCGTCATAACCCATTCCTCCGGCATTAACGTCCTCCCCTGGGCCAGCAACCCCAACGTCACCGCCATCGTCGCTGCCCACTACCCCGGCCAGGAAGCCGGTAACTCCATCGTCGATGTCCTCTACGGTGACATCAACCCCTCCGGTCATCTACCCTACACAATCGCCAAGAACGCCAGTGACTACAATGCCCCTCCCACCACCGCAGTGTCCACCAACGGCACGTACGACTGGCAATCTTGGTTCGACGAGAAGCTCGAGATCGACTACCGCTACTTCGACGCTAAGAATATCTCCGTGCAATACGAATTTGGCTTCGGTCTCTCGTACACAACCTTCAACCTCTCCGACCTCAGCGCCGAGCCCGTGGCTGACTCCATCTCCTCCATCCCTGAAGAGAAGCCCATTCAGCCTGGTGGTAACCCCGCCCTGTGGGAGACTATCTACAACGTGACTGTTTCAATTACCAACTCTGGTGATGTCGAGGGTGTTACCGTTCCCCAGTTGTACGTTACCTTCCCAGACAGCACCCCTGAAGGAACACCGCCCAAACAGCTGCGCGGTTTCGAGAAGGTCTCTTTGGCTGCAGGAGAGTCGCGCACTGTTGGATTTGAGTTGATGCGCAGAGATTTGAGTTATTGGGATATTGTTTCCCAGGAGTGGCTTATTCCCGAGGGCGAGTTTATCCTTCGTGTTGGATTCAGTAGTCGTGATTTGAAGGAGGTCCTCAAGATTACTCCTGTTTCCGCTTGAATCCTGTATATAGAGAGAGCCTCTGATCAGTGAGATAGCCAGATAGTATATATGAGAGGTTTTGGCTGTTTTCTCAAGCTCTCCTACTCGTCTTTCCCCGGTTTTTCTATTAGTCTCTTCTCCAGTCCTTTATATCCTCGGTTTTGTGGCCTAATATTTGGTCAATTATCGTCCAAGATGGCAACTGGAGAACTCCTTTAGTGCGGATGCTATCCTGCTCAGTCACAGGCAGCTAGCTGCGCTGTCCCCCGGTGTGAGGTTTGACCCAGTGTGATGCTACATATATTGAACATCCCTCTCTAGGCCTTTCACTCTTCTGGTTTGGATACATGTTCTATTTTCTTTCTCCCTATGGATACTCTATGTATTCCCTCGTTACTTGTAAAAAAAGTGATGTGCGTGGGTGGGGTTGAAAACAAAACGGTATCATATACATTAACGGGTTATTCATTCACCCAAGCTAACATTGTCTTGGATATACAGGCCACCCGCCACGTGGTCAACTTTATGCACCGAACAGGTCTCCAGCAGTTTACGTTGGAATCGACGAGGGCGACAACGACGACAACGAACCGACAGGCCTCGCAGCAATGGATCTAGCCGTGGAAGACGATGGGTATTAGCCAATGACGAGAACGATGCTGGGAGACGAGAACTCTGCCAAATTTGACAAACATGCCAATCAACTGGCCATGTCAACGTCACCATCAATTGAAACTGAGGCAGGGGAGAGAGCAGAGTGAGGGAGAAGTGAGAGAAAAGTGAGAGATGGAAGGTAGAGGGTACACCCCATGACAATCATTATAGGTTGATTTCTTATGTATGGGTTTGATTTATGAGAATGGGCAGATTCCACACTCTTTATGAATGGCCTCTGTATATATGTACTCTCTGGGAACTCTCTGGGAGGGATCCCGCTCGGCGTTTGGCTTCGAGTTCTTCCTTCAGTTGGATGAAGCGCCTGCATAGTCATAGAATTTGGGGTCTGGATCATAATACACTAGCAATTGCAAATCAATGTTGTCCACGGCAGCATTACACATGTTCCTATTCTATACAAGCCTACCGTATTAGAACATCGGCAATAAAGCCAGCTATTAGCCGCGCTATCTATAACTGTTATCACCTATATTCATAGGACTGTGTGCTAATACCTTTCTTTGTATACTCTTCACCGGCCATACAATCGGGGGCGCTAATAGCCTTAAAGCTATCAAGTTGGATAATCACTCACACGAATCGCTTGACAACGAAATCGGTGCGCGTGGATGTGGTTTATCTTATAATAATTATGCCGCAATCGTAGTGGAGTATTCGCCAGTGATTTACGGCGATCCATTTTCGTTTAACCATGACTATTTACTTCATCGCGCATACAGAAAAATCGGTTTGTAATTTAAGTCGGCAGAAGAAACTACCGATAAAAGCCCCATAGCTTATCTTTTCCTCCGCAATTTCGATTGAGCATCGGATAGTATCATTTTAGTCTAAAAAGGACTACGATGGTGTTAGCGACACCCTAAATTGCAACATCTACTACCCGTAGCCCTACCAACATGCTAGATAAACCATTCTTATAAAATCAGGTATGTCTACTAGGAAAATAAGTATTTTTAAGGCTATCAAAAAAGCATTTCACACTTATGTTACTAGACCTGCGGCCCTACACTTAAAATCTTACATTTTATCTACGGCCGCAATGGGTACGGCCACTACGCCCACCAAAAGGTGGTACCATTGGTATTCTCCAGATGATACGCCAGAAGAGAGAAAATTAGTGTTGAAGCTTGATCTTTTGATTGTTCCATATGCATTCGTTGTCTATTGGGTCAAGTACATTGATCAGGGAAATATCAGTAAGTCAATCACAAGAACCTTGAAGCTATGATAACTAGTACTAATCGCACCATTTTCAGACAATGCATATCTATCAGGAATGGCCGATGATCTTGGCTTCCATGGGAATGAATTGATTCATTTCCAGACTATTTTTACTGTTGGGAACGTCGTTGCGCTTTTGCCTTTTATGTACCTCTTTCCTCGGGTGCCGATGCATTACCTCGTTCCAACTCTTGATCTCATGTGGGGAATCTTTACTCTGCTGCAGTATAGAGCCACAAGCTATGCAGAAATTATGGCTTATAGATTTTTAGTCTCGATCTTCGAGGTATGACCTACCAACTGTCCGAAAGGAATCCCCTTGTCTTACTCACATTGATAGGCGTCGTACTTCCCGGGTGTGCACTACGTTCTCGGATCCTGGTACAAAAGCAACGAGATAGGAAGACGAGGAGGGGCCTTCTACATTGGCCTCACCCTAGGCTTCCTCACCGCCAGTCTTCTACAGAGTGCCACACTCGACTACCTAGATGGAGTTAACGGACTACCAGGGTGGCGTTGGCTTTTCATCATTAATGCCATCATTACCTTGCCACTTGCAATTATTGGCTACTTTATTTACCCTGGGACAATTGATAAGCCCAACCGTCTCGTTCTTTCACAAAAGGATCTAGATATTGCTCGCACGCGACTAGAAAAACAAGGAACCCAAGTCAAAAGTGCTCCTTTCTCATGGGGACTCGCCAAGAGGCTCTTTTTGTCGAAGCGATTCTGGCTGGTCCTTATATGGGATAGCTTCTTTTTCAACTCCAGCGCCAACACAGCGTCCTTTTTGTTGTGGTTAAAAAGCCTCCACCGCTATAGTTCCGCAACACAGAACGAACTCAACTCAATCAGCCCGGCACTGGGAATCTTCTTTATTCTCTTCATCAACATCAGCACGGACTTGTGGCTTGATCGCGCCTGGGCCATTACATTGGCTTCAAGCATCAACTTTACGGGACTGGTCATTCTGTCTATCTGGGAGGTGCCCGAAGGAGCCAAATGGTTTGCTTACAGTGTGCAATACTCGTCAGTTGCAGTATCCTCTGTACTGTATGGGTGGGTGAATGTCCTTTACCGTGACAACATCGAGGAGCGCGCAATCGTGTTAGTTCTGGCCACTGCTATTTCCACAATGTGGACGTGTTGGATCCCACTCTTCACGTACCCAACTGTGGACGGACCTCGTTTCATCAAAGGATATCCCTTTTCTGCAGTCATGACTGTTTGCTTGGTGGCTATGACGTTTGTTATTCGTTACACCTATGGCCCGAATGGGTAAGATGTCCAGATGTCCTTTTACACATGGGACTTGTTGCTAATGGAATACAGTGAGAAGGATACAAAACATGTGAACGATGGGGATGGGTCTGAGGATGAGTCGACAGACGCAATTGGAGTTTCTACAACTGAGGGGGCGAAGAAGGACCAGATTTCGGTTGTGGACACCAGTTTGTAATTTGACAGCTTCGTATATTATTACAGTTAAATTGTTGGCGGCCTGAGGCTTTACATGATTTGAGAAGTGACCCAAAAAGACTGCTAAAAAGCACACGACAAGGCCGATTATTGTTGTCTACTATCAATGAGTATTGTCAAAGTGCAAGGTTGAATACATGGATTTTACATGGTATTATACCATGTAGATCACATGATTTCGAGTACTCG
>JAHAQQ010000282.1:0-11738 GCA_019190355.1 Penicillium palitans
GCCTCATGGGCCGTGTCGAGATCGATCAATATCCCCAGACGTAGCACAAGGGTTTGCTTGCCCTCTCATCCACACGACAGATGAATCAATTTGTATTGATTCTATCTCGCAAGCCATCTCTAGTGCCATTCTGATCACTCGGTGAATTTGTATACAGCCCCTAATTCGATTGAGCTGATCGAATGCAAACACCAGACTGCCCTCCGTTGGTTTCAACTACGAATAGGCAATACACACGCTCAAGATCAGACCTACCAGGTGTAGAGGCATTTAATGAGGAGCCGCTCGAATATCATTTGTTGGCTCAACTAAACATCGTGATGCGATAGACTCTGCCTTGCTTAGTCGAAGTCACCGCTTTAGTCAGCGATTGCAAGTCACTCAAGCCTGCTCTACTGTTCGAATGCCGAAAGACACGGTGGTATAAGCCATTGGAATTCGGGGTATGTATGGCGTAGACGCATCAGCACATGACCTGAGGTACAGAGTCGACCGAGAGAGAAGGGTGAAGGTAAAGGCGATCAGAACTTTACATTGGCTCATCATCGATGCCACCAATGGTCATGTCGGGGTGATAGAGCATGGGATCGCATCGGTATCGGGGAGCCCGAGCAGACAATGCACTTGCGCGCTTCGACTCGAGTAACGGGAACATAACGGTACCCCCTATTGTACGATCCGAGTCAGCAAGGCTTGAACCACTAGGACGAGTGGTTATGACTTACCAGTTCATAAAGATCGCAGAATGTTTGCTTGGAACGAGACGATCGATTAGCTTCGTGGTCATATCTTACCGACGAGATCACTTACAATTGTCTTCAGCAATGCAGTCACCATTCATGCCATGTTGATATGATGTTGTATCCAGTTCGTCGCACTCTCCGGCTGTCACTTCGAAGAAGCCGCGCCGGATGCACCGGGCAACTTCTGAGCCCCAAAGGCGCGCGACGAACCCACCTGTGACAAGAAATTGTACAGTCGTAATGGGATAAGACCTCGCGATACGGACGGCGAACACCCCACCCCACCATCATGGTGTGAAGGCGGTGAGGTCGAAGGCGGAAGACGCGATAGAGCACGCGTCGTAGTGACCTAGGTCTTATCTCCGACCCGGGATAAAAGGACTCCTCACAAGTATGTTTCACGGGTGGCGATGGGCTGCTCCCATTTACAATAGCATAAAAATCAGTAATGGTGTTCTGTTTTGGGGCACAAAAGTTTTCACAGATAAATGGATATAGCTTGTAGATCGGCGAGATAATCCATGACTCACATGTTCTTGTAGCCAAGACTAGGGACGAAGTGACGGCAAAGAGCTGTGACTCTTACGCTCGCGCATTATGGTCGAATGTCCTCGGTTCTATTGAAATCGCATCGTCTTCAGGATCAGTGAGACAGGTCAGGCTAAGATCCACACACCTGGGGCGTGGATATTCGAGCTTTCTCTCGGGAATGCACACAGGGGCTGTACAGTAGATCAGCTGAGTCTACTGTTGTGGCGGAGACCTCTTCGCGTAGACACTTTGACCAGCTAACCCAAAACTCGTATCTTTGATCGGCTGGCGTGAATGGGAGTGCATCTGGTGGAAATCATATCTCTCACAGGCACTGTCTGACTTGCTGGTCCATGATGTATTCTATAAAAGTCAGTACAGCGGATCTTAGTACTCGATCAAAGGGGATAACCTATCGAATGCCTCGGACATAAGCCTGCTCGACTTTGCGTAGTCAAGTGAATAAATTGTAGAGCAAATTGCAGGGGCAGGGGACGTATTTATAGGCTTCTAGGCTCCTTCTGTTGCGCAAGTGCTTTGCTTGGGAGCAAGCATTGAAGGACACCTATCCTAATTGAGGCCTGTTGAAACCCATGTCTTCTTTTTACCGCAACTATTTGCAGGGGCATCTTTGATGCCTTTAGAAGTTCAGTGAGAGAGACGAGTAAGAGCGGTGTTGAGGAAAAGGGATGGTGAGTTGGTCAAGAAACGTTGGCTGACTGTTGAATCCTTCACGGCCCTCTTAAATTTGGACTTTGTGGGAGATATTCAATCCGCAATGACAGGCCAATATTTCTTGTCCTAATCACCTCATCTGTGCGACTCAACGAAAAGCGCCTACAATTTCATCACTAGAAACCATGGACTTGTTCTTCCTAGCCTCGCTTCAGTGTTGTGTTGGTTGTGTTGAGCTGTGGGTCTCTCCGTCTAGACTGCGGAAGCGAGGTCACGGTCGGATGTGCGGGTGCTCGACCCGTCAACCCGTTGAAGCTTAGCTATACGTTGTCAACACTCAATTTTCGAACTTGTGACCATGAAGATACATTAAGACTTTTTTTTTGTTTTCTTTTTTTAAACTTCTTTTTTTGGTGACTGTAAGTTCTACAATGTTCTGTTCACTGAGTTGAAAGTGGAAGAGATGTCTGATTGAAATATATCTCTCCTCAATGAGCGTTTTTATCTAGCCCTTAACATAGTGAGGCTTGATTAGTTTCCCCACCAACCCATTGATCATTATCCCTTCTATCAAATTTACTGCTAATCACCAACTAAAACTAAAAACAAATTCCTTCAAAGCTGTCTGCGTTCATTGACCAACCTAACTCGGTGATCGTAAAACCCAGTGCATAGTTACCTACGTCTGCATATTCTATAAGAGACACCAAGGCATGATGGAAACAGTACTGCCTATCTTGACTTTTTCCTACGGGCAAAATGGAGTCCCCAAACAGCTCGCCAGACCAAGGAAAAGTACAGCAGCCCAGCGAACTGGCAATCCTTAGTGATATAAACAATAATCTGGAACCTTCCGATCATGTTCCTTCATTGGTAAGTGAAGCACTTCGGCTTCAAATGTTCTTGCTAACCATCGCAGCCCTCCACTTCACATCATAAAAAAGAAAGACATACTTTCGCGACCAAGCCCTTTCAACCCATCTTGAAGGTGCTGGTAGACCTCGAACGCGACGATCACAAGTTTGCCTTTCCAGCAGCTCGACTTGTTGGACTCTACCGATGCCTATGGGAGTCGTGTGTGACCAAGCACATTGATGGAGAGCAGCTAGAGCAGAGCAACCAGGTCTTGAAAGAAGCTGGTGCGCACCTGAGAAAAGAGAAAGACAGCCTTCAGCATTGCCACGACAAGCAGTTATCCCGGCTGCGCTTTTTTGAGCAGGCACTGGAATCATGTCGCGAACGACTGACTAGTATACTCGACGACTGGAATCACCCTTCCAGGCCCAATCTGGCTGGCACCCTGGACATTGCAAAATAAGGGTGAAGTCTTGTCTATTCCGTGCTGTCCTGTTTGACTTTACTGTAAACACATATACTACAATTGATATCCCAATCCAAAGGATATACTCCATGTAAAGCAACCTCTACAGTTAAGTCCGAGTACTTTTAATAATAAGCGTATAGGATAGTCACCGGTCTAACTTTAACATGTTCTCTAAGTGTTGGCGAACAATTCCAAATTTTAGATCAATTTTATTTGTAATATAGGGACCTGTGAATTACTGTATCCGGTTAGTTTTGCCTCTTTGGGTTTAGCGCACTAATACGCCGTCACGTAACCTCCCTTCAATGCCCTCTGACATAAAAGACCCGTCCTCGCTGCTCCTCCTCCCTTTCTGTCACTTTTTCATTCTTCCTACCTCTCTATCTTGCACTCATCGCCGCCCCTTTTCTTTTACTCTGGCCCCCACCGACTACTGCACATTTGCTTTCAGCCCGACGCACTGCCCCTTTCATTTTTACCGGAGATGCCGCTTGATCCGACATCCAGCTTGCAATGCCTGTCACCCAGAAGCGTACTGGGATGATACAGCATCCTGTTCTTTCGTGTCGATGATCCTACTCCTTCCCTAGGGTAGTGACTGAGCACCATGCTACGAAGATATCTAGGTCTCCCTCTGCCAGTGCGCCTTTTCGTCTCTGATTCCGCGGGCCACCCCTCAAATCTGCAAAGTGCCAATATACCCTTGACGCTGCATCCCTCCCCCGCCGCCCCACCTGAGGTTGCATTGCACAGCCCCGGCTTCATATAATGGCTCCCGGTTGCCTGGCCGAACGCCCAGTTTTCGTCATCGTCGGTCTCTTCGGTCCCTATCCACCCAGTCGGTGAAAACTCGAAATCACAGCTCGGTCATGTGGGCCAATAGCGAAAATGCCGCACACGCCCTGGACCTTGGTCGATGCTGCATCTTGTGGTCAATGCGAGACTGCAATTGCGGAAATTTTCGCCAGTGAACCATACCTTGTTGTGGACTGTGAAACTGGCGTGATCTAGCGTCCTCGACTGCAATGGGTTGGATTGCAGGATCTGGTTGAGATTGTCAACTCTTGGTAGAAGCAGGATTCCTTCTTCCGGGCCTCCGTCGTCGTCTATAAAAGAGACTACAATTCCACCAATATTGCAAAACTGGAATTCGAATCACCTTCAAATTCTCCTCTTCGGCTGTTCCCTGTTCTCTGCCAGTTTCTTTGTTTTATGAGTGCCCGCAGTCACCACATTCCAAAGTGTCTTTAGCCGTTCCGGCATATTATCTTCGATGCCGTATGCCCCATCTGAGGTCTGAGGTTACATTTGCACAGCCCCTGATGTCTCCGTTGCCTCGTCGCGAATCCCGTGGCGCCCAGTTGTCGTCATCGTCGGTCTCTCCGGTCTCTCCGCACCCAATCGATGAATCTTCGAAAGCACAGTACGGCGATATGGGCCAATAGCAAAAATGCCTCGCAAGCGCCTGACCTCGGTCGACGATGCATCATGCGGCCAATGCCGGACCGCGAATGTGGAAACCGTACCACGATCATACCTTCACCTACCGAGTGGAGAACGGGCTGGCGACTAATGTGGGGCATGCATCGCAAAGGTCGTCCGCAAGGAAGAGTAGCATTAATCGTTGCCGGTGAACTACAACCCGTGCTTGTGAAACTGGTGTGGTCCCGCGTCTTGGATGCAGTGGCCTGGATTGCAGGAGCTGGTCGAGATCTTCTACGCTGGGTAGAAGGCGGATTCTGCCTCACGGGCGACCGTCGTCGATCATGACTGCCCTGACCCTGAGCATATCCAAGCAACGGAGAATATTATTAGTATCGTAACACATCTGGACGAATGTCCCTCGAATTGCTTTCGCTTCCCGAATTAAGACCTATCTGCCCAACGCAGACGACAAAATGCAAAGGAGACGGCGGATCATGATCGCCAGTCCTCCGAAGTAAAGAAATGTTCACTTACAGGGAAGAGACATGCAAACAATTGTTCCTGTCGGTCCACTAGAGGGCCTGGTCGTGGAAAGAGCGTTTCATTTCCTGCCGTTCGTGCCCAATTCTCGGCCCTTTCAGTTGAAGACCAGCTACAGTTCCTTTCTTGGCTGTTTGAGGGTGCTCTATCACACTGCGTTTCTACGCGTGCCAACACAGATGCCGCCTCTATATCAAGATCCATTCCGAGTCAAGACGTGGACATCTCCTACGACTATCCAAGCTCAAACACCGAACTAGATGATACGCAATCTACCCCTACGAGGAAAGGCTTACCGTGGTCCGCGGAAGAAAGTTATTTATCGGTGAAGCTCAGGGAAGAACAGAATCTCGCGTGGTCAGAGGTGACTAAACTTTTTGCACAGAAATTCCCTGGAAGAAGCAAAGGGTCCATACAGGTGTACTGGAGCACGACGCTCAAGAAACAGCGGCGATCTTTGGCGGACGCCACGTAGAAAATGCCATCCTAATCGATACTTAGACTACTCCTTCGTTTTCTCTTGCACCTAAAACCACAACGTATGTGAGCGGCGGACTTGTGAATTGTCTCTTCAGGTTAGTTTTGCATTTTTTTGGTTTAGCGCCCCAATACGCCGTCTCGTTACAATAACCTCCCTTAAAACCCGCGGCTGAGTCCGGCTCGCCTCCACTGTTGCAGCCCATGTTGGGACTATCTGGCCGCTACGCAGGTGGCGCCCTCGGGAGAATGGCCGGGCTTTGGATGAAGTCTTATGGACCATATCAGGTATAGCTAATCGACAGGTTGGTCTGTGCATATAGTGGATATAGTATGGTGGGTTATTATTGGTCAATGACCATGCTCGCGTTGTTTGAGAAGTTTGCAAGACGCCTCGACCTTGGCTCGAGAGACACCGACCTCCTTTGTCTCTAGTTCCTCGTCGCAAAACTACCTTCGGGCAAATCTCCAACATGTTGACGAGCATTTGGAATCACGGTTTCGCTTTTTTCTCTGTTCTGCGATATCATCTGTATCATCTCGTTCTCTTCAAAGTACCTTCGCTCTTTAAAATTCGTCTCCCAAATCATGAGAAGCCAGATGATGTTGAGTGCTGTAGAAGCCCCGTCAATGGAAAACAACCTCCAGATATGGCGGACGATACATACGCAGCGTCAGTCATGGAAGAACCAGATGCCATAAACATTGAAAAAGATGACCCGGTCCCGTACGAGCCTCTCGTCGGCGAAATCTTGGGCGAAGGCTCAACTTCCCGTATTGCACGCGTGGCGCCGGGTGTCATCATCAAATATCCACGATTCTCTTGGTGGAATTCTAAGACAGTGGCAGATAAATGGTTCGTTCGAGACATGAAGCGGAGTTTTGAGGTGGAAGAACGACTTCTGCAAATCCTAGGACTACATCCAAGAATAATAGAGTCCGTTAGCCCCTAACTTCTTGTGGACAGTGATTGACTTCTTCCTAGGTTCAAGGGCGTCTCAGATGACCCATTTGGATTGTTATTTGTCGAAGCAAGCGATGGAAATCTACAGAACTACATCGACCAGCACTATGCTAGCGTCGATATGTCCCTACGACTCAAATGGCGCATACAAGCCGCCGAGGCGATCCAATACATTCATCAGAAAGGTGTGATACACTCTGATCTTCGGCCTGAGAACTTTTTATTACACACTGTCGCCGGAAACGAACTCGATCTTCTACTCTGTGACTTTGGGGGGTCAACAAATGGAGAAATAGATGGCCGACATCTCCCCGACGCCGGATTTTTTAATCCTTGCCATCCGCCGGAATCGACGAAAAGCACGGACATTTTCAGTCTCGGGTCCATCTACTATACGATAATGACTGGTCATTGGCCCTACAGGTCCCCAGGTCCATTCAAGTCTCTGGAGGAGATGGAGAAATATCAAGAACTGGTTGACGATCTGTTTGCCTCCAAAAGGTACCCGCCGGTTGACGGACTGGCAGCTGGACCTGTGATACAACGATGCTGGACAGGAGAATACTCTGATCTGGGGGCACTCATTGAAGACCAGCGTTGGCAGTTTGAGAATGACACAATTTCAATGCACTCGTAAAGCATGCGGTTATACTGAGCCAAATACAATGCTATCTGAACTAGCGTGTCATAATCAATGCTCTTTCAATGCCGCTTCGAGATGAGCCCTTGACCCTCCACATATGGCCACTGCGCACAAACTCCTTCTCGTAAACCTATCTGTCAACTCAAGCTCGAATTCCGATGCTGGTCGTGGAGCTGATCGACTATGGGTTCGGGCAGTCATATCTCTCGCATTTCCCCCTCTGTCTATGTGATGCCAGTGGGTTGGGAATGCGACCTGGGCACTTAGGGGTGCCAATATCCTTGCAAGGTATGAAGTTCATGTCTTCTCTGACCCTGCAACCGCATGTATAAATCTTGGTCGCGACGTTGACTTGGCACATTCTAACTTGGAAGCGTGAGCGATTGGCCGATGAATTACCGCTTGAATAACCCACCTTGGTAATTTCAAATAGTGAATTTGTGGGCACCCGAAAGATAGACAAATGGCATGGAGTATAGCAGAAGAAGTTGGTTGTCGTACAGGCTCGAGATCAAAGATGTGATAATTGTTGAATGGACGGACAGAAAGACCTACACAAGCGACACAGAGGGAAATAGATCATTATTTGTAGACCCACGGATAGGCCCGACCGTCGACAGCACATACATTTATCTTCTCCTAGAAAGCACCATGCATTTGCTGTAGATGTTACTCAATTCCAATAGCTGGCCATACATAGTAGGCATAAGCCACACCCCCCACCCACTCTTGGACATTTCTGGGAGCTTGAGCGCTCTTGGGACCCCTTTTCAAAACACTTGTACGCGTGTCCCATAGTAGATTGAATATCACTGCTCAGTTCCCCTGCATTGCATTTCCCGACTTTTAGGCGATGGATATTCGAGCTTGGTGAACGCGCATTGGTTGCAAAGTTTGGCCAGCAAATGCTACGCGCCCGCCCCATGCGCGTGACGAGGGGCAACTGCAGTCAGCCTGCATCGAAGCCTGTCGTTGGGTGCTATGATTTGGGTGGACTTTTGAAAAGCCCCAAGAAACAACCTATTTATAGTTCTCATCACTTACAAAAGCCAATAAATCCCGATGAAAAAGCGGATTTCTTTGCGGTTCTGCTTTGCCTAATCAACAAGATGGAACCCCACCACACCAACGAGCAACCAACATCAGACCCCCAAACTGTCATCACCGGTCGCTTTAATAATTTCGCTTGTGAACTTACCGCAATGATTGAAAGCATTCAATTTGGAAGGCTTCAATTCACAGGTGATGAATACAAGGCTATGGAGACTGCGAGTCGAGATCTTGCGAAAATTGCAAACAACATCGCGGATGAAGTGAAAGCTTTGGGAAAGAGACGGAAAGCTGCTGTTGTTGCAGAAGGGCAAAAGCTGCTTTCTCAAGCAGAGTCTGCCAAGTTGGGAGTGATGGCCAGCCAGAAACCGAAAAGTCTTGTCCTCTTCGTCAGAAACATGCAGCTGTTCTTCAACCCACCGGGGGAGTCAAAGCTGGATTCTCCGACAGTTCAAAAAAGAAAACAATTGACCCGGGAACGCTGTGAAAGACTACGAGGTCTTGCCCCGGACAAAATAGTTTTGTGGGCAGCAGCATTTGCTCCCAGCATTTGGGATTCAAATGTACTTCAGAAAAGTACATTTGACTTCGTCGTTGAATTTTTGGAGCCTGGCAATTCACTATCCTGGCCCCCTCACATATACGGAATTTTGAATACACTAGTTACAGAGCACCCTCTTTGCCAATCGTCTGGTTTCAAAGAGTTTTTGACAGGTCAGTATATCAATCAACCCTTGCAGGGACGGCTGGCAGCTGACATAACCTAGCTGTACAAGAGAGTGTTGAAGCAGGTCAAAAAGTCACGGGTTCATGTTCTCAAAAGGCACAGACACAGCAAACTGAGGTTCCCGACGTCGATGGTAACTGATCCTGCAAATTTCCTTGATAAAGGGATGCTCATACTCAAACAGAAGGTGCCCAGGAAGTCATTGAAAGAGCATTTCTTGTTCCACCTACCAAATTAGACAAACTCTTGAAGCTCCATCCCCAATCAACAGCCCGCCACAGCATTATCCTCACTATCCCCATTGTCGACCGCGTGGCAACAGTTCTCATTTCTATACCGCGAGAAGATGCTATTCGATTTGGTTGGGAATCGTCGTTACCCGTTATTTTCAACGCAAGCCCCCAACCTACTTTCGTCCAATCAACCTCAGCTCGACTAACATTGCCTCAATTTGATGATTGACGGGTACAAGTCCCATCCACATCCCGGTTTTCCGAAGTGCTTCCCATTCGACTGCGCCTGTCAACCCGTCCTTGACCCTTATACAATCGAAGAATTTGGAGGCCGCCGGTGGGCGGAATAAAATCAAACGCTCTGTTGGCCAGCCGTCGAAGAGGCGTAGGGTATAAGGCGTCCAGCTGCTGTCAAGCTCCATTTTCGATTCATCGAAATCGTTTCCGAACTAGGAGAGGAAAAAAGGTCAGCTCGCTTTCTAAAGTAATAAAGTTTCAGTGAGAACGGACATGCTTAACAGCTTCCACAGAGAGTTTCATCTTATCGTTCGCGATATCTTCAGATATCGGCACATAGGTAGCCGCCATAACCAGCTGAAGTTGACCTCCTGGTTAAGCAAATGGTGAGTTGATGCCCCTTCACAAAATCGAGATCCAAGTCATTAATTCCAGAGCGAACTCACTTATGCACAGTATAAAAATCGCTTTGGCGTGCCTTCTTCTATCTTTGAGACACGTTTCGTGCTGACACGGTGGTTCCTGATGGGGCGTTTGATCGCTGAGTCGAAAGGGTATCGTAGTGGGTGGGCTGCACTCTTCTGAAATGTCACTGGCACTGGCCTAAATGTTTCCTCTTATTCTGAGAGTGCTTCCTTCCATGTCGGATCTAAGGGCGTAAATTAAAACGCAGCGTAGAGAAACAGGTATAAAAGTGAGGGGTGTCTCTTTAAAACCTCATCATGTGACTATGTGGGGTTTGCTGCGCCCAACGTTGCAGCGCCCAATTCCTGAGTCATGTATAGAACGCCAAAGTCACAGACCCAAAACCCGCCAAGAGCTTTGAATAGAAGCGATATGAATTGACACGATATTATATGTGTTATGGCCTATAATACATGGTGGCATTATACATCCGTAATTCTGTCTTAGCATCGTGGGCTCTTGGCCATGGCGAGATCTAGTCATGTGTTTGCTTGCTAGCTTGTCCAAGCATTGCGTATCCATAATAGCACGAGGTTTTGGCAATCACTTCTCAATAAGGGGGGAGGGGAAGAAAAGCGGGAAAAAAACCACTTGTTCAAACCACGCAAGTTGGGCGAATTTTCAAATGTGCTCGAATTTAATTGTATTAAGCCAAATACTAGAGCCGATCCCAGATTCAATTGTCATGTTCCAGTGGCAGCGATTACGGCTGTATAAATACTAGCCATAAATTAGGTGAATTCACAATATCACCTAACTTTACCAAGCCAATCATAAGCTAATATCCCTTGAGTACAATACCCATTCGGATCTGCCATTTTTTCTTTATGAAATCGACTACAACATGGCAATACACACGTACAATAACAAATATGCGAAGTTGTGATGGGCATTGGAAGGCACGGATATCATATACTAGGTGTTGCTTTGCAAAGTGGCGTGGGGTAAAACGCGGTTGTATGGTCACTCAAATTAGTATAGGATCTTCGTGAAGTTATTACATGGGTAGATCTGGCCATGCTGGATGAGAGATAATTGGGGGGCTAATGTGGAGATCGCGTCCAGGTTCATGCACAGTACTGCATGAACTAATTTACATGGAGATGAAGACGGGATGTAATGCCCGAAATGGAGTGAGACAGGCATGGATTACCACAATTTAAACATATAAGAAGGCGCAACTCTCAGGCTCTCGTTGACCTTTTGTTTCATCATAGTCATTCCAGTCTTTTGCAATACTTCAAGAATACTACTCTTCATCGTTAAATCGCACAACATGGCATCTAGAAAGGCTTCTCCTCCCTGTCATTGGGGCTTGACGCCGCCCAATAGCCCCACGAATGGTTTGGCTAGGCCTCAAGCTACCGTGGAGGACCTGAAGCAGCTCTATGAAGTCCTTGAAAAGGTATTGCACAACCTTGCCAACACGCAAACTGCAAACACTCCTGTCTTCCAGGATCATTCCCAACCAGGCCCGGACGTGGTTCACCTGAAGCAGTTGCTGGTGAAGCTCATCGATGATGAGTATTGTTCAGCTGAGCCCTTGGCGGCGGCTATGCCTATTCAGTCCTGTTTTGCCAGCAATGAGCAGAAAGAGAACACTGAGATTGATCTCGAAAGTCCGATCTGTACCACACCGGATGATTTCAAGTCGTTTGAGAAATGGGCATCAAAATCCCAATTCAAAACAGTTATGGAAACGTA
>JAHAQQ010000283.1:0-11724 GCA_019190355.1 Penicillium palitans
CTTCTCCTTGCACGCATACTTAGACCCACAGCCTGCTCGTCGGCGAAAGTTGGACTCGCCCGCCATGAGCCAGACTGGAACATGCGCTCACTCCGGTGCCTGTCGAGCTGACAGGCATCAAAAGACGTGAGATGCGAATCGAGGATAATGAGGATCACCCATTGAACGTCAGGCATTTAATCCACAAGGAGGCTATTCTTTCGCGGTGTTCGAATGCCGAGACACGGTGGTATAAGCCCATTGTGGCTTGAGGATTGTATCGGGTAGACATATCAGCACGCACAGAGTCGACTGAGAGAAGGGCCAAGACGATCCGGACCTTACATTGGCTCATCATCGATGCCACCAGTAGTTATGTGGAAATGATAAACAGCATGCGATCGCATCGGTATAGGGGAGCTCGAGCAGAGAAAATGAGGGCGTCCTGTTGTACGATACGAGTCAGCAAGGCTTACCACTTGGACTAATTGTTATGAATTACCTGTTCATAGAGTTTGCAGAGGGCACGCTGTGTACGCTCGAGACGAGATGATCAGTGAGCTTCGTGGTCATATGAACTTGCCAAACAGATCACTTACAATCCTCTTCGGCAAGGCAATGCAGTACCATTCACGCCATGTTGTATTCTGGTTCACCGCACTCTCCAGCCGTTGCTTCCAAAAGCCCGGGCTGTGGACAAAACCACCAGCATTTCTCCGTCTTTTGGGGTTTCAGGACTGAAAAGACGCGAGATGCCAACCGAGGACAATGAGGATCACCCATTGGACGCCAGGAATTCGATCCACAAGGAACCTATTCTTTCGCGGTGTTCGAATACCGAGACAGACGGTGGTTTAGCCCATTATGCCTTGAACTTTGTGTCGGTAGACACATCAGCACATTACTGGTGCATAGTGTCGACTGAGAGAAGGGCCGAGACGATGTGAACATTCCAGTCATTCCTCGTCCATGCCACCAGTGGTCATGAGGAAGGGTCAGATAGCTTGCGATCGCATCGGTATAAAGGAGCTCGGGTAAACAAGATTGCTCGCTTCGCATTCGACTCGAGTGACGGAAACATGAGCGGCGCTGTTGTACGATCCGAGTCAGTAAGGCTTACCACTTGGACGAGGTTTTATAACTTACCTGTTCATGAAGTTCGCAGAACGTTCGCTTGACACGAAACGATCAATTAGCTTCGTGGTTATATCTTACAGGCGAGATCACTTACAATTGTCTTCATCAATGCAATCATCATTCATGCCGTGTTGACATGAAGTTGTTTCCAGTTTGTCGCACTCTCCGGCTGTCGCTTCGAATAAGCCGCGCTGGGTGCACCGGGCAACTTCTGAGAGCCAAAGGCGCGTGACGAACCACCTGTGACAGGAAACTGTACAGTCGTACTGGGATAAGACCTCGCGAGTGGGACGGCGAGAGGTTCATACACTCCGCCGTTCATGGTGTGGAGGCGCAAGGCGCGATGGAGCACGCATCGTAGTGCCAACCTTGGTCTTATCTGTGATCCGACGATAGGGCTCCCAATAAGGATGTTTCAACGTGGCGAAGGGCTACTCCTATGTACAATGGCATGAAAATCAGTAATGTTGTTTGTGTTTTGGAGCACAAAAACTCTCACAGATAAATGATATTGCGCAGCAGAGGACGCGATTGTTGTGTTAGGAAGCTGGTGCAGACCAGGAACCAAGCCGCACCGTCGGAATTAACTCCGAGGTGTCTATACGGACGACCAAGTTGACGGGAAATCTCTCATTCTTCTATATATAGGCTCATGTATATCTGTGAAATAACGAGTCAAATCATACCTCTGAACAAGAACAGCGATGAATCACTCACATTGCCATGAAGAATGGACGTCTCAAGTTTCTATGCAGGGAGCCTCGCAATCGGATGTACCTGTTATCTATTGGCCCTTTCTTCTTCACCTAGTTTGTGCTCCGTGGTATGAAGCGACGGGACCAGGGATGATGTGTAGGCCATGGCTTGTGCAGAGCACTAACGGGAGTGCTGTAGCCTCAGGGGCACTATAGTGCAATGTCAATGGTTCACTGTCATTCATTGGCTTGTAGATCGGCGAGATGATCCATGACCCACATTTCCTGGTGGCCAAAACTAGGGACGAAGAGACGGCAAAGAGCCATGGACCTTGCGCTCGTGCATTGTGGTCGAAAGTCCTCGATTCTATTGGAATCGCATCGTCTTCAGGACCAGTAGAATTCCAGACAGGTCAGGCTAAGATTTACATACCTGCGACGTGCATATTCGCGCTTTTGCCTCGGAGATACAATCATGGGCTGTACAGTAGATCAGCTCAGTCTCCTGCTGCGAGAGATCTTCGCATAGACACTTGGACCGCCAGCCTAAGTCTTGTCTCTTTGATCGGCGGGCGTGAATGGCAGTGCATCTGGTGGGGACCATATATCTCAAAGCACTATCTGACTAGCTGGTCCACGATGTTTTCTATAAATGTCAGCACAGTGGAGATTCAGTACTGGGCGGGGGAGAACTTACCAAGTGACTCAGACACAAGCCTGCTCGAATTTGCGTGGTCAAGTGATTGAATTGTAGAGCAAATTGCCTGGGGTAGAGGACGTATTAATAGGCTTCTCGGCTCCTTCTGCTGCGCAAGTGTTCTGCTTGGTAGAACGCGTTGAGGGACAACTCTCTTAAATGAGGCCTGTTGAAAACCGTGTCTCCTTTTCACCGCAACGATTTGCAGCGATATTTTTTATGCCTTTGGATGCTCAGTGAGAGAGACGAGTAGGAGCAGTGTTGAGAGATAGGGTGCTGAGTAGGCCAAGAAACGTTGGATGACTGTTGAGTCCTTCACGGCCATCTTAGACTGAGGGCTTGGTGGGAGATATTCATCCGCAATGACAGGCTCATATTTATTGTTCTGATACCTCACCTGTGAGCGATTCAACGTTGTATCTCCGAAAAAAACCTACAATTTCATGCCGAGAAGTCATCGAATTTTTTCCCCCTAGCCTCGCTTTAGTGTGGTGTTGGCTGTGTCAAGCTGTGGGCCGTTGAAGCTTGGCCATAGTTGTCAACACTCAATTTTCGATCTTCTTTTTTTGATGATTATAAGTTCTACAATGTTTCATTTGTCGCATTCCTGAGGCGTTTAACGGAAGGAAAAGAGGTGTCTGATTGAAATATATTTCCTCAACGCGTTGGTCTCTGGCCCTCAACATTATGAGGCGTGATCAGTTTCTCCGACCGACTATCCCTATTGTTGAATACAATGTCAACAGCCCGCCGAAAACTAACAAAATTCAAGTCAAAATCTCACTGCCTCAATTAACAGTTGTGGTGATCGTAAAATTCACTACATAGTTGCCTGCGTCTGCGCAGTCTATAAACACGAAGGATCGAGGGAAATGATATTGCCCACAACCTTGACTTCCTCTTGTGGAAAAAATGGACCCTCAAAACAGCTCGGCAGGTCAAGAGAATAAAGGAGATCAGCAGCCTAGTGAATTGCCGATCTTAAACGAGAAAGACAAGTCACAGGAAAGTTCTGACCATGTCCCATTGGTAAGTAAAACAATATGCCTTTGCTGACCATTGCAGCCCCCCTATTCGCGGCGGCCTGGTACAAGTATAAAGATTGAGTCGGCCGACACGGATGACGTGAGGCACACATCAAAAATCGGGGCCTAGCACTTGCTGGGCGACGCGACCGCAACTGGCGTGAACCTTTCGTTGACCTCATCCAATAGCAATGACGGGGCGGATGATGACCATACCTACTATATCAAAGCTCTGACGTTGATTGCGAAATTGCGAATGTTTCTTGAGCGACTACGCAATACGTAGAAATTGAGGAAGGCACCTTGCCGGGATACTTTTATCAGGTCATCAGGCAATATTTAAACGGTTCTATACTGCATATTAGCGCAAAGCAGCGCGCACACAAAGACAAGCTGAGCAGCTTTCCGTCCCGGACAGACCATCCTCGTGAAGAGATGATCCCAATTACCCATCCTGTTCATATATTTTCCCTGAGCGTTCTTCCCTCAGACGGGATCGCATTGAAGCCTGTGATACTTTCGCAAAGCAGCGTCTCAGTGGGAGTATGATTCCGGTATGCAAGGTGTATGCAGATATATTGTCTACGGCGGGGCCAATGCCGATTTTGTCATCTAGTTTCGCCTTGCGCCCCTCCAATTGAATATATAGATTGAAATTCTCGCTTGAAGCATCTACGTCATGCGCCAAGTTACAGGCATTAGTTACTTAGATTCTATCCTGCCCATAACACAGAGCTCTATTAGCACGGAGACGGCGACTCGAGCCACACATAAGTCCAACCTCATAGCTCCCGGGGCTATTAATGTCTTCTATACTGTAGACCCACTCTTGGGCTTGGTCTCAAGTCTGAGATAATGGGAATGATCTTTTCCTTGCCTTCGTAGGACGCCTGAAGCATGGTCGCCTTACTGGCTCCTGTACGACTTGAGGATGACAGATACAGGGTGGACCGACATCAGTTCAACCGGATTCTTCGCATGAATAGCTAGTCTCAATCTAATTTGCCTTTTCAGTATCGAATCGCACCGGAACTCTGAGTCAGATATACATAGTGGGAAAACCGTACTCACTCATATTAATTTTCTTGCGACATTCTCACTCCTGAAATAATAGGAATCCTAATGAAAATATATTTCTCCCATAGGAATAAATTTCTCTACAGTCATTTTGAAAATCGGGTTGACCAATGATTACAATGAGGATCCGTCATGGCGAAACAGCCAAGGCAAGGCGTTGGCGCAGATCAAGCCCCAAACACATTACGATGCAGATCGCCGCGTGCAGTATGTGGTATCGGGTGGCCAGGATGAATCGCCAACTTGTGATGAGCCTTGGGAGGTGTGATAATTAGAACAACCATCTGAATGTTGGTTACAACCTTGTTCCACTCCCCCAAATTGGTCTCCCAATCATGAGCTGTCCCTGCCGGACCCTGCATGATCCTTTAAGCCTGCTTACATCCATTCTTGTGCCCAGACCTCTTGGCCAGTGCATCGGGCGCTTCATATTACCGAGTACGGAATTAGGCCTTCCAAGTTATTCAGCAAGCCGTCTGAATACCCAGCCTCGCCAGGATGACCTTCATTCTCTACAAACCGAGTGGTTCAATAATCCTCCATGAAAATTGCCTCCCGGTGCAGCACTCAATGGTATAAATATCGCACGATATTCTCCCCAGGATCTCAATTCCTCATCAACCATCATCTTCAAATATTATCGTTTACTAAGATTATTTCCCCTGCAGCCTCCTGGTATGTACCATTCCTCTTCTTCAAAATACTTTCACTAACTCCCCCAGTCCAGCAAAATGAAGTATATGTTCTTGGTCGCTACTTTCATTGGCCTGGCCATGGCCACTGGTAATTGTCCTGATTTCCCTTCCTGCCATTGTCCCGGGGACCTCTGCAGAATCGGTAGTGGAACCCACGGCGACGGCGTTTGCTGTGAAGGCCAAAAATGCGTCAAGAAATCAGGAAGCGAAAACTGGGTATGTCTTCTTTTGTCTCCGGAAATGATGTCAAACCATGCCGCTGACGTTCTTGATATCAGTACTGCAAGTAGTGGGCTCTGTCGAGTCACTAGAGGGTGTCATTTAATAGCTATGGTGAGGAATTTGGTAGACACTATGCACATGTGCACTTTTGGATTCCGAGACTTGGGGTAGTTCCAATAGCAGAATTAATACTCTTACTCCTATACCTTCTTGAACTTGGTTTGCAGCTGCGAAAGATCATAGATCGGTCAATAGCACCCAAAAGTCAATTAAGAGTATTAGGTCTGCAGCCTCCCATTTTGGTGTGTCAATCTTATCATATGAACTGAATACTTGGAGTGAATTACGCCATTTGGTTAATTTAGCGTCTCAAAACCTAAGCTCGCCCTGCCTTTTCGACCTCTGTTGTCTCTTTTATTCTCTTCAACTCCAAGATGCTCTCCCACAAGAACGCGTCCCGAGAATGAAGCCAACAACACTGAATATCGCACGGTCCCAAGCGGTCCCCAGCAATGACCTGCCAGTGAACATAGGGAGACACGCAAAACGAGTTGATGCAGCACTCCCAGGCAACAACACCCGGCAGCTGTATGACCGATTATCGTGGAAAGAAGCGAGCGTGCTGGCTCAACTCCGACCGGCATGGCAAGACTCAATGGATATCTATATCGAATCAAAGTAGCAGACACGGACCAGTGTGCGTGTGGACAAGCGAGAGAGACCGTGGAGCACTTCCTATTTCGATGTCAAAAATGGACGGCGCACCGGACGGAACTACTACAATATACCAACACCCACCGAGGAAATATATCCTTCTTCCTAGGAGGAAAGTCGCCTTCCGATGGTCAGAAGTGGACGCCGAACTTAGAGGCGGTACGGACCTCAATACGATTCGCCATCGCCACGGGCCGACTCGAGGCCACCTAACCATGCCGACGAACATAAATCATCCCCCTCTCGCCGATCTAACCCACCAATCACCTCGTGTTACGGATGGTAGACGCGCTTCAACTACCGAAAATAGGATGTTGAACACTTGGAGAAGCGCCTTCAAGCCTGTCTACTAACGAAATTACTAATCCACGAGGATCCGCTGCGATACGAACATCTGAGATGACATATTTTGCAAGACTTTTTGTATGGGCTCTGAGGAGACACAGTGCTATATATATTATGACATGTATAGTAGATCAGAGATAGTTGCCCTTTCGGTTCAGCCGCCGGGCGTTAATGAATTGTGTGTGTGTACCTTTTCCTTGCACACAGACTTGGACTAACAATCTGGCCGTCTGCGAATGTAAGACTCACCTGCCATCAAGCAAGAGTCGTGCGTGTCCAAGCACATCGATGGCCAGAAGCTAGAACAGAGCAATCGGATCTTGAAGGAGGCTGGTACGCACCTGAGACAAAAGAGGGACGGTCTTCAGCTTCGCCATGACAAGCAGCTATCCCGGCTGCGCTTTTTTGAACAGGCATTGGAATTATCCCGGGAGAGGCTGGTTAGGGTACTCGATGACTGGAATCACCCCTCCAGACTCAATCTCGCAGGGTCCTTGAATAACGCAAGAGAAGGGTAAAGGACTGTCTATTCGAGACGATGTGCCATATCCTGTCAACATAGAAATACTATAGTTGACTTTACGAATCAAGTAGAAATGCCGCTCGGAAAGCATCTTCTTCTAAGTATTTGCAAAATTTAGTGCATGGAATAGCCTCCGCTTCAATTTATGCTCACTGGAAAGTATTGAGAAAAACGCATGTTATGGACCAATCTCACTTGTAGTTACCCAGTATGTTATGCACAAAAAACCCCGGATCAAGGGATACCGTCGTGGGTAGCGCAGCTAGCGAAGGGATTGCCAAAAGACTGGAATGTGGTAGAGATTCCATACGAGGCCAAAGGGACACACGGAAGCTAGTGCCTGTTGCATGGACAGCATGCCAGGAGATTGTGTCTAGCAACTGCCTGCATACCCGACAGAGATTCCCCAGGGCCGTTTCAATCCGCGGCAGGAAGAACAGATCCTCTCCTATAGTCTCACCAGATGTCCGGTCAAATCGTGCAAATCGGAATTCTATCCAGTGCACCTCTTTAGGGAAAAGGAGCACTGACATGTGGAGGAAAATGTCGCTAGCCTAAGTAGAGATGGACAGAGGATCTGGCCCTGTCCACTTGAAGCCTGACAAACTGTCAAGATTGGGGTAGAAAAGGCATCCGATCAAGGAAGACCCTGGAGTTTCGCATCGTGCAGGGTCGAATTTGCCAAGGAGATCCTGCCACAAACCATTGGGATCAGTAGCGAGACAGGGAGGCGGTGTCGGTATGCCAGGGGATTCATGCCAGATTGCGTGAAGGTCGAGATCCAAATCGTAGTCTACTAATGTTAGCACAAATAAGATATAAAAGCAACGGGTACAGACCATTGTTGTCCAATTCGTTCATTTCTGTTCTAAGGCTGGCCGTCGAAGGCTGTAGGGAAGATACAGAAGTGTATAAGGTAGCAATTTAACGGGGGTTGGGAGGGACATAATCCCA
The DNA here is from genome assembly GCA_019190355.1 of Penicillium palitans. Classification (NCBI taxonomy): domain Eukaryota; kingdom Fungi; phylum Ascomycota; class Eurotiomycetes; order Eurotiales; family Aspergillaceae; genus Penicillium; species Penicillium palitans. The sequence goes on from JAHAQQ010000283.1 coordinate 8,064, forward strand.
CAAACTGAGCAGGATTTTATCTATCTTCGATAACGGAAGGTCAGGGCAGATTAGGGGGACTTGATGGCCAGATGCTAACTCCTCGAAGATCACGCGTCGGATGTATCAACAGTCGTGAAACGTTGACACCCCGTCACCAAACCCAACGGAACTTCACCGGCGGTTGCATGGGCCTCGTCTAAAATTAGCGATGATACTTTGGAGAGAACGCAAATGGATGACAGAGCTATCCAAATGTTATTGTCGCCCGCGAGCGCCCAACAACACTGAGACCTCATCAAGGCCCATCAACATGATAGGGCTGGGGATCGCTCGCTTGCAAGGCTGAAACCACACCGTTACAAAGAGCCTGAACCGCAAGCTTTCGATCACGCAATACCATTGCCTGTTCGTCGCAGAGCTGCAGAAGGATGCCACTGTCGCTTGCTAGCCACTCATTTGATTCAAGAAGCTGTCGCTGCTCATCCTCAAGTCGCATTTTCTCGGCAGATTTGATGACGTAGCATTCCCATAGGGAAAAGTACAAGTCAAGCAGCTTGAGGGCTGGTGTAGCGAGAGTGTCATTGTAGTGTAAAAGTTCCATAAACTCCACCGTAAGGGCACGGGTGTCACTGGACTCTGCGCAGTATTAGTGTTTTTGTTCGTTTCCTGCCGAAGAGGATATGATGGACCTTGGCTTCGATGGTTGTGCCGTTTGAAGATTGCCGTGGATTGGTTTCTAACTTGGACTGATCTTCTGCATCCTGCGATACCCGACGCTGTCTCTTGGTTGGCCGGTCAATTGAGGAAGGCAACGTGGGATAGTCCATTTTTTGGTCAGTTCGGTCATAGGATGTTGGCTGGTATATCGTGCTGGAGAGGGACTTATAGACTGACAAACGCCGCACCGAGTCTATTGGTATCCATCATTGTCCTCCCGGCCTGGGAATAGACCGCACATTGAAAGCGTCAGTGGAAAGTTCATTCAACTGTTGACACTCGACCTCACCTGCTGCTCACCGCAAGCTACTCAATTATATGCGAGAATAAATCACAGATGAAGCATTGAAACAAACCATTGCATAAACCATCTCATAGTGGTAGTCTGCAAGTGGACTTCTGATGCATAACTGGTTATACACTAATTTAAAATCGTTGAAGCCTTACCGTGACGTTATTGTGACTGCAAACTATCCGAATCGCGGAGGTGTAGATAATTTGATTCCGAGTGTTGGTATCAACTGATGCTGAAAATAGCCATTCTCGCATTCCATCATGAGAGGTGTAGATGTCGCTAGCTTTACAAACCACCAAACTTCCTCCTCGGAGACCGCTTCAACAACGTTTGAGGAGTGTTGTCGTCTTTCATTCTGCTTCGAATGGCCCTCTGGATGCAATCGTTCCTTGCTAGATCCAGGGATCCCTTCAATCTGAAGTATTTGAGTTTCGGATCAACCACAAGCGCTTCAACAATTGAGAATTGTCCACCCTTGACTGCCAACATCAATGGATCCTCAAACGATCGATTTCTGATGTGACGTCAATTCGATTATGGCGTAGTAGTGCCTGGAGTATCTGCAAGTCACCACCACAGGCAGCAATGCAGAGAGCAGTGTCGTGGGCCGCGATCGTGCTCTCATTGATGTGCAGACGTGCGCCTTGTTGCACTAAAGCCTTACCACATCGAGATGGCCATGTGCAACCGCTCCACAAATGGGCGGATCTACTAAATCCCTTCCATTGATCTCCACGCCACCCATACTCAACAGACAAGCAACCGTGTTCATGCGTCCGTGATATGCGGCAACGGAAATTGGAGAGTGGCCTGCAACGCAGAGATTCGGATCAATCCCTGGCACTTCGAGGAGCCGTCGTAGGATAACGGTATCCAGTCTGGTCGCGGCGTGGTGTAGAGAGGTGGACGGCGTCTCGAATCTCCCACGGCCTCCAACAAAATTAACGTTAATCTCTTTCTCGGCCAACAGCCTTTCGGTTATCTCGTCGCATGATGAGTAAGTAGACATCCACAGTGGCGTATTTCCATCTTTGTCTGTGCAGTTCACGTTGACACGGGGGTGACCAAGGAGCAAATTGACCATTTCCAGGCGTTTGCTTTGAATAGTGAGATGGAGCGGCGTATAGCCTTTCCGGTTCTGGATGTCCAAATTCAGACCCTTTTGTCCGAGAAGCCGTTTGACAGCATCTACCGATTCATAGGATACTGCTTGGTAAAGAGGTAGCTCAGCATCCTGTGATGATTGAGTACCAAGAAATACCTCGGACTTCGGATCGTTTGAAAAAATCATTTCCATCATGGGCCTGTTGAAGCGGCCTGCCCAGTCCCATGGCGAGTGGCCTAAATCATCCTGTAGATCAGGGTCGCTGCCACTAGAAAGAAGCAGATGCACGAACCCTATTCTGCCTGCGAAGACTGCTAGGTGGAGCGCAGTTCGGCCGTGTTTGTGCTTGACGTCTACTTTGACGTTGGGTTGTTCTAGGATGCTCTTGACGGTGGAGAAATTTCCATAGTGGATGTCATAGGACAGGGCGCTGTCGCGCGCTTGATTTTGGATGTTGATGTCTAGGTCTCGACGATTGAGCAAGAGCTCAAGCAGAGCAGCGGAAGAGTATTGGAGCGCCCTCATTGAAGGGATTTTTCCTCGGTAAAATGCGTTGATGTTGGCTTTGTACTGAAGTAAAGCCTCTGCAAGACCAACATTGTCGGTTTTGGCGGCCAGGTTCAGCAAATTGCTGTTCTGAAATTCGATGTTGTATTTCCAGATGCTGGGCTGCAGTCTTAAATAAAGAATTGTGCAGGATCTTGCGAGGGCAAATATCGCACTGCCGTCCGAATGCGCCACAATCCACAGCAAAAGCTCGTTGGGAAGGTCTCTGATATTTGGCTGTGATTTGTTAGCTTGTCGTTAACTTCAGCAACAAAGACTTGCTACAGACCATGGCTAGACAGCGGTGGAGCTAGGCGGTAATCACAATGTAGATGAAGGTGAGGTGTGAAAGTTGGATATGGGGAGGCTTTATATACTCGCCTCAGCTAAATTCCGTGGTCAGCTAGGAGTGTAGCTTGTTACTTTGCGGAGAGGTGTGTAGCAATCACACGGCAGCACCAAAGCCTTGACAACAATGTTTCGGCGGTGTTAGAGAATCTCTGGATCCTACCTCCTGGGAACGCCAAATTCATTCCTGGTAGTGTGTCAAGGGCCCCGGGGGACTGAGTTTATCTTAGTACCCACTTCTCGCATCTAGCGCATGAGCGTTGAAGCAAATCACTACCTGCACGCACTTCGAAATGTATAGAGGCAACTCGCAATTTTGTCGACTATGCTACCAACAACTATAGCCAATCCATTTGCCAATGCATGGTCGTCGCAATCTACAGCCACAAGTGTAGCTGATTTGGGCAGTGATCTGGAATTCTATCCCTTCTCGCAGGCCACTGATCGGCCTACACTGGCGCATACTGCATCCGAATGGATTCTTCGACATATCGAGTGTTTCAAGGAAGGCGTCCCATGCCAGCAGCCACGCAGCCACGTAGGTAAGGAGATTATGGCGATGGCATATAAAGCTGGCGAGGGAACGCCGCAGAGATTGTCCAACACCAATTCCCATCCGAAGCATTTTCTGCCTTTGTCCACCACCTCAATGTCCACCATGCTGCCTT
>JAHAQQ010000284.1:0-11718 GCA_019190355.1 Penicillium palitans
ACCTCCTTTTCACCCGTAAATTTGTATGTAGATCAATTAAGACCTAGTATCTGGATGAACTTCTTATGTGCTTCTTTATCGAGTAGCTTAGTGAATCTATCTGCGATATTGTTCTTCGTGTCGACTCGCCTAAGATTAATCTTGTCTCGGAAGATTGCATCCTTAATAAAAAACTACTTTATATCGAGCTACCGTATACTGTTCTTATACGATTTCTTGGCTATAAGCAACTGAGTATTAATGTTATCTATGAGAATTATAATGGGTTCTCCTATTCCGGGCAAATTAAGCGCAGTCGAAATCTTTAAGAACTACTGTACGTCCTAGGCTAGTCTGTCTAAAGCGCACTATTCGGCTATAGTAGACGATAGTATTATAATACTCTGTTTCCTAGAGTATCACTGTATTGGTGCTCCGCTAAAGAACTAGATTGCGCCCTCTGTAGACTTAGAATTATGCTAATCGCTATATAACGTATCTGCGTAGGCGAAAAATAATATATCAGAGACTGTACCGAGAGTGATATAGAGCTCGGTTGTCCCTTTTAGGTATTTGTAAACTGCGTAAACTGCTTCTATATTATTTGTTGTAGGTGAAGCTATACGATATTAAAACTTTATAATAGTAAACTTGAGATTAGGTCTTATTTCGACTGTAAGCTAATTGAGCCTACTAATAAGCGATCTATACTATATATATTGATCCTTATAAAGAAGAATCTTTGGATCTTTGTTATCTGTATCCTACTTCCTACCTGGTAATAAAGGGATTAGTAGTAGTAAGTATGTCTATATCTCTACTAGGCGTAGTGCCTTAAGACTGTATACCTTCTATAATATTGTGATAGTCTTTTTATTATAATCTCGGGAAATTGTACTACTAAGGAATCTAGAAGGCTCTCCTATATCCTTGATCTTAAACTGCTATTTTACTTTCTAAAAAATCTGCTCTACTTCTTTATCTGTTAGAGCGGTGGTAATAAAGTTATCGATATAAATAAGTAGGAACTATATCGACCTATTGTACTCTTTAGTATATATATAAGGATCGTCGTTAAATACGTAAAAATTAATCTTGTTTAACTTAGTGTCTAGCTCGTTGTTCTATAAAGCAGCTAAATCTTGTAAACCGAACAATACCTAGTTTAACTGATATACCTATCCTTTAATACTAATATTAGGTTCACTATATTCGAAACTAACTAGCTAGATAATGTAGACGACTTTATGATCCTTCCTAGAAGTATTTAAGTACGCAGTAATTGCGTTAAATTGTCTCTACTTATAGCCTCTCTAAGCGATAACTATAAATACGATCTTTATAAGTACGTTTTGTATAACTAGTGTATAGAAGATAGAGTCTTCTTTCCTCTGCTAGTGATTGCTATAGATTACCTATCGTGCTTTAAATTTAATAACTTTGTTGTTTACTGTTATCTTAAGATCGAAAACCTATTAACTCGGTAAAGGAATAGCGCCTAGTGGTTTATATATAATATCGAAAGTGCCCTTCGTGTAATGATTATTAATATGGCTTTCTATTGCTGCTTCCTATCGATTTGCGAATCTTGATTTTTTGGCTTGTTTGTATGACTATAAGATTTCGATATCTTTAACGTGTAGAGGTTTGCCGTTGTAAATGAAAGGAGTGCTTTGTTTAGTAATAACCTTTGATACTGTAAGTCGCTCTCTCTGTATATTATCTTATTTTTGTCTAGATCCCTTGTTAGTACTGTTATTACCCTGTGGGATATCCGGTCTTATATGAATTCGTTTCGGTTCTCGCGGTCTCGGAGGATTTGGAGGTTGATTAAGGTCTAGGTTTGAGGGGTAATCGTAGCGCTCTGGTGAGCGTCTTATACGGCTTGAACGTCGAGGAATAAACTGTTCTAGTAGGATAGATCCTGTCTCGGTAATAGAATCGTTAGTATCGACTGTAATGATAGATAGTTCTCGAATTGTTGTTGGTTCGGGTTTAATATCGACTATAGATAAGATACGTAAAGTCTCCTCTTACTACTTTATAAGAACTATCTGTGGAGTCTCTTCTCTAAAAGCTCCTGGTAAATAGTATGGAGAACTAGAGACTGTTGGTGTAGGATCTTCTATATCGTGAGTGGCTCGCTGTACCTGCTGCTCTTCCTTTTAAACTTGTATGTTCTTTTATTGTTTCTCTGTCTGTATTTGTAACTGTCGAATTGGTAAAGGTGCCTATAGTGAGATAGCTCTCTGTAAAAACGGGATACGTTATTGTAGCTGTATCTCCTAAGGAATAACGTTATCTTTTTTAACTAATTGGTGAATAATAACTAGTGATTTAGGAATTGGCTTTAGTACTATAGGCTTTAGTGCCTGTTTCCTTAGCTATAGAGGAGCCGGAGGAAGAACTAATGCTTTAGTACTAATCTGATTTATATACTGCTTAATTGATTTATAAGCTTGCGGCTAGAGAATAGGATGTCGACTAGCCGGTTATCGGAAAATAGGCTGTTGAACTGGAGATTCGTCCTTAATCTCCTGGATCCTAGATGCTTTTGGAGTGGGTGGTATAGTCTATACTCTTCCCGGTATATCTGGCCTAACTGATATCTATCTTTGTTGGATTGTAGGCTTTATTAGATTTTAAATTGTAGCTTTAGGCCTCCTGCTAGTGATTATAACTTAGGGTACTAGCTTTAGTCTCTTAAATAGTAATTTGCCCTTCTCTATTCTCTGTACCGGCCCTCTATCTTTATAAAGAACTCCGGTATTGTTATCTCTTGAGTCTAGGTCTTTTGGTGCTGGCTTACTAGCCGGTATGATACCCCCTTTCTGATCGTTATCTTTGTTCTTATTAAGCTTGTCGGGAAAAGTGACGTTCTGAGAGCGAATAATCTTCTTTATAACTAGATTCTATACTTTGAAAATATAGCCGTTCTCTTCTTCGTATCTAATTAGGTGGCCTCGAAATGTACGAGGTCTTGACTTCTCTGACTGAATATGGATCTCCTTTGGAATGTAGGTGAATATAATGGATCCCTACGTACGAAGGTGCTTTAAATTGACCTTCGTCTCTCCTAGATTAAGACTGTCTTATTAGGTAATGATTGGAGTTTTACCGGTCTTTAGGTTGATTAATCTATTATAAATATAAATTGCAGTCTTGACCCTAAAGGGCTAAAGTATATCTGGAAGTTTGGTATCTATGTTTATTGTACGCTAAGTCTAATTAATATAACTATCTATACGCTCTATAATACCGTTTAGCTCTAGTGTATAGGTAGGTGTAAGCTTAAAAATCATACCTTTATTCTCTGCTTACGTCTAGAACTTGTGAAATTTAGTGCCTCCGTCAATTCGCTAGATAGCTGGGTATCGACTACGGAGAAGCTTTTAGCGTTTATAAAATTTGATTATATAATCGGTAATCTTATCTTTGCTACGAAAATAGGGGCCCTTAGTATATCGGGTATAGTCGTCTACTATTAGTACCCAATATTTCTTACTATAGGGGCTAAAGGGATTTATTAATTGGGTATTAGTATAAAACTTTATACCTAGTTTCTCGATATATTGTTGTTTATCTCTTAAAATCCTCTTCTTTGCCTTACTAAGCTAGTAAGCTTCACAATCGAAATTGTAAAGCTTAACTTAGTCTTTTTTATCTAGAAGGATTGTATCTGTTAGTAAAGCCTTGATATTCGGCTTATTGATATAGCCTAGACGTCTGTGAATCTTATAGGTTGAGACTGATTTGTTGACTTTATTAATCTCTTCCTTACTGTTTGAATCTGTATCTGAACTAGAATTAGGCTTGTAAAAATGCGTCTTTTGTGTATGAACGTGAACTTTATCTTCGGCTTCGCTCTTTATATTATGATAGAGCGGTCTATCGATCTATAGGAGTCCGCTAACCTTCTTAACTAGGCTAACTTCGTTACGATTCTTATGTATGAGTATTAACGTGATTGGATCGTGGAAGATACTATAATCTACCTCGAGAGCGTTTATCGAGAGTAGTCTGTCCTTAGTTATAGTATTATAATAGGTAGTGATAAGAATTGTTCTTACTTTGCCTAATAAAGTGTTAATCTGAATTAGGGCTTTTCTATACGTAATTGCGAATTAGACGTTACTATTAGTATTTGTATAGCTATATAGTTCTTCTCTTAGTTTGTACTTAGAATACTTATAAAAGTCTTCCCGATGACTAGTAATAGTCTTTAAAGCACCACTATTAAGTATCTATATATTGTCTACAGAGCGAGTAGTGTTTATATGAGCGATACCGGCTTTGCCTTTACCTTTGTTATCCTTATTGTTATTGTCTTTATAAGATAACCTCTTTGCTAGTATATAGTTCTAAATATTATCGTAAGGCTTCTAGCCTTCGAAAACGATGTTATCTATAAGATAATAGCATATCTTTACGGGATATCCGTTAAGACTGTAGTAGGAATATTAACTCCTATTAACGTATTAAGGCTGCTTCTTTCTTTACTATTTAGCCTATTCGTTAATCGATTTGTCTTTAGGTAGACTATTCTTATAACGAGAGTAGTTCTTTTGATTTTGGTCTGTCCTATTATTTGACTATGAACTATAGGATCCTCCGCCGCGGCCTCTGCTGTTACGTCTACGTCCCCGGCCTCCGCGTTAATTATCGTTGTTTTTGTAGGTAGTATTTACTGAAGAAGGTATGGATAAGGATAATATAGGTATATTATATGCTTTAATAATTAGCTTCTTATACAAACTGTTGAAAACGTCCTTTATAATACTATTAGGAATGGTATCCTTTATTGTCTAGTATATAAATTTGACTGAGTTAAGCTCTTCTTTAAGATTATAGAGTATGACGAATATAGCTCTAAAAGCATAGGGTTTAACTTTATAGAGACTAAGCTGATTGTACTAGGTCTAGTATACTGTAATATACGTATTAGTACTACTGAAATCCGATCTCTTTATCTTATAGAATTTGATTACTTCCTATCTAATATTGTCTGTGATCTCCGCTCCGCGAATAAGAGTCTCTACTTTACGTATTATATCGTCTGCGCGTCGTAGGAAGGCTTTAACACTATCTTTAAGAATTGTAATGATCTCCTAATCAAGTAGACTCTTAATCTATCTGTAAGCGATCTTTAACTAGTACTCCTAGATATCGTAATTTGGATTATCTTTATCCGGTCGCGGCAATTTATAGTTAGCGATCTTGTTAATGCGGACTATACTGAGTCCGTTCTCAATTTGTCTTTTCTATCGAGTAAGGTTGCTCCTATCGAGAAGCAATTTGATGCCCTTGTTTAATTTGATTTCCTTCTCTTCTAGAAGGTTTGTTCCTTATATACGCGGTCTTCTTACGTAGGAATCCTACTGCTACTTAGTTCGAGTGGGGTTTTGTGGGTTTTGTTAACGAGGAGCGGGGAGAGATTGCGATGACCCCTTACCGGCGCTGTTTCTGTTAGAATCAGCTATCTTAGCTGGCTATATATATCGAGAGTCGAGTTATATCGAGTCCCGGAGAATTTTGTTTGTTTTGTTTGTGCGGTCCGATTTCGGTCGTAGGTGTAGAGTTTTCAACTGTCGTACGATGACGATGTAAGAAACACTGGAGAATAAGAAATGACTGTTAGCGATGTTCTTGTAAAGTAACGCTGATGGAACTTGATGATTGTTGATGAAATTCGAATCAGTTGATCCGATCTGGATGATGTGGGGCTGCTGCGGGACGGGCCGATGCAGGTCCCACGCGGTAAACAAAGTGATTTGTTTAGAAAAGTTGTTGATCTGGGTGCTCGGAGTCCTCGAGTAAGGGCCTTATAACCTGTCAGTAAAGAAGAAGGTTATGCAGGAATGAATGTATTATTGATGAACTCTGGAGAGGAGAGAAGGAGAGAGAGAAGCTCTCGACTGACTGTCTCGAAGTCCTGGGGAAACGGAGTCACGTGACATGCATGTGACATGCATGTGATTGGTCACGTGATCCTCCAACAGCTATTCTACCTTATTAAACTTATATTTCTAAATCCTAATATTATTATAATATTTATTATAGGGCTTACTAAGGCGTTTTATATAACGAAGTATTAAGAAGGTAGAATTCTAGCGGGTATAGATATCTTAGATAGGCGTAAGTTTTACTCTATTAGTCTAGAGATAGAAGAAATTATTATAACGTTAGGGGCTTATATTAATAAATATAATAAGCCCTCGAATCTAGATAGTTATTAGATATATTAAGTAATAAATAAAGTAATATACTTATCTTAATAAGGGTTTATATAATAACTTATTTACTCTATAAAGTACGGAGTAATCGAGCTTAGGTTTAGGCTTAGATATCTAAAATATTCCGATCTATAGTATGATTTTAGGGATCGGCCTTTACCGATCTAAGTAGCTCGCGAAGACTTAGCTAGATAATATATATAAGATAAGGGATTCGAATAACTATTAGGCTATTCGGTAGTTTAAGAGAGTTAATAGAGTCTTAAACTACCTATACTAAAGTTATATTATTTAATATATTATTTAATATAATCGCTAATATACGATTAGTAATATTAAGCTTCTTAAAGATCTCTATAAGTACTTTACTTAGATTTATATCTAAATACGTCTTATTAAGTAGTTCGAAACTAAGTAGGAGCTTATAGTAATTCTAGTCTTAACCGATAAAGTACCTTATAATTACTATAAATACCTATTAAAAAGGCGATATTTAGTAGTCGAGGGCGATTAAGAGCTTCGTATCTTATAGTAAAGTAATAAGAATTATATATTACTCCTCGTCGACTAATTTCTTAAGCCGGCGTTAAGTAATATAAGGATAGAGTAAAGTAGGTTTAGCTAGAGCCTTTTATATTATTCGAATTAAAGAAGCAAATTATTTTCTTTTAAGTATCTGAAAAAGGAGGTTTAGACTAATAAGATATTTAATCTACTCTCTTTCCTATTTATTATTCGAGAATTTTAAGTTATAAGATAACTCTAGTATCTAATATATAATATATTAATTATTTTAAAGGGTATAATTATATAAGACTTACCGGTATATACTATATAGTCTCTTTAATCGACTATTATATAGACTTACTTTTACTACTCTTTTAGTATTTACTTAAGGCTAGATACCGCTTAAGTATATTAGTACCGCTTTACTTTATACTTAGATAAGGCAATATAACCCTATACGTCCGATATATAACTAAAGGTTCGCCTATAATATAATATACTACCTAGTCGAAGTTCTCCTAGATATCTAATATATATTTTATATCCTATTATAGTCTTATTATATCTTAGTACTATTACCGCGTATTATAATACGCTACTACTCGATAAACTTTACTTTAGATACGTTATTTATCGCGTTATAGAGGATAAACTACTTTCTCCGATTAAGGCCGACGTATTTAAGAGAGCAATTAAGAATAGCCGGTTAAATAAACTCGGACTCTATTAGTAAGATAGAAGTCTATTAGCTATTAAAGAAACTAGGATTAATATTTAGATTAAAGTTAGGATTAAATATATCAGCGATATAGGAGAGGTCTAGTTAGGAGCTCAAAGGAAGTAAAGAAGGCCTTATAGTATAGGTATTAGGTTAGGATATAGTTAATATAATATAAGAGATAATATAACAATTATAAGAGAGTAAGCGATCTAAACTTATAATAGGTAACTTACGACTATATAAAACGGGGATTACTAGTAAAAGGGGTACTTTATATAGATCTAATAGATCGTAAATTAAGTATAGACCTACTATCTATTATAAGCTAATTAGCTATAAGTATCTTTATCTATAAATATACTTATAAATACGCCTATAAGAATATACTTAAACGCCTATCTTAAGTTATAATCGAAGGATTTGAAACTCCTAGAATAATAATATAAGTTATTAAGTAATATAATTAATAGAATTTAGTAATATAAGCTTATAAAATAAGAATTATATTAATTATCTTTTAATCTACCTATAAGAAATATACTAGAGTAAGAGATAAAGTAGAATCTAGAAGTAGTATTTTACTTATAGAAAATGCTAAGTATATACTACTAACTTAAATATATATCTTTAAGCTGTTATAGTATAATTTAATAAGTTAATAAAAATACTATATAATATAATATATTTCGATTAAAATTTTATTCTAAGTCGTATTATATGTGACGATTGAGACTGAGCTGTACTATCCTTTCTGCCAGTACTGGCCGCCTGTGGGATTTTCTGCCATGAGTCTCCGACTTGTAGATGTTTGTATGGTTTGTGTGAGGAGATAGGACCCGGACCTACAAAGATCCTGCCAGGCAGGTTTCCTCTCTTCTTCTTCCTTTTACTCCCTATACTTAGTATTCTCGTTAAAATACACTCTTTTATTTAAAGAACTGGCTAGTAATATAATACTAAGTACCATTCTTAAACTTCACGAAGCAGTACGACTATACGGACTACTATATTATAATTAGTTCTAGTTACGCTTTACCCTACTTCCCGTTCCTTAATATCGTATAAGCTAAGACTCGAACTAAACTAAACCGAAGTAAGTCTAACTAATTAAAATAGTCGAGACTCGACGAAATCTGATAAACCGTAATAAGTAGCTAGTTACTACTATATCTAATAATAAAGATACCCCGGAGTATATAGCGGATACTCCTAAACCGAAGACCTCGATTACCGAACCGATAAGATTAGTTAAGACTAATAATAAAAATAAAGATAATATTAGTAAAAGATTGTCCTTAGACCTGGCAGTGACCCTCCGGGTGGTCCATGACCTTGGACCCTCCACCCGCCCCTCCGAGGTTCAGGGTCGCTCATAAAGCGACCCTGACCCTGACCCTAGTTCCATAAGGGTCGCATACGGGTGACCCTCAATCACCTGTAGCGACCCTCGGATGCATAAATTTCTAGCGCTAAACCTAATGTAGGTGGATAAAACTGCTTACTTATCTTGATAAAATACTGTTATTTATACCTGTTTTGTCTATTAGACTATAAACACCGACTTTTGACTATTAAAGTTGTGGAATGTCTTAAATTGTTTCGCTAATGTTGTTTTTCGATAATGGTTCTATTAGTTTTATACTTCTTTTATGTTATACGACCGTAGGAAAGAGGTATAATAGGTAGTAGAAGTTATTAGTCTGTAATAGAGTAGAAATATATATCTGTAATATGTATTATATTAATCAAAATGTTTATTAGGGGTCTGAGGTTTACTAGGGGTTAGAATGAGGTTCGTAGAGGGTCTAAGAGGGTTACTGAGGGTTAAAATGAGGTTTATAGAGGGTCTATAAGGTTCGTTAAGGGTTAGAACGAGGGTTATAGAGGGTCTATAAGGTTCGTTAAGGGTTAAAATGAGGTTTACGGAGGGTCTATAAGGTTCGTTAAGGGTGATCTGTAGGTTCGTTAAAGTTTACTATAGGTAACCCGTAATAAACTAATTAATAATAATAGCTTATTTAAGAATACGATATATTAACTTAGTAAATCGTATATTTACGCCTCTCGTACTTAACTTTAGGAAAATAATTGACTATAGGTTATTTACTTCTTACTGTCTTTCTATTTATATATCTATATTAAGTATATTACAATTTTCTGATACTTATACTTCCTTAAACTATAAGGGGGTACTATTAGATACTCTTTAATATCTTATTCTAGACGATAGTTTATTTATAACCCCTTACGCGTTAGGTAGTTAATAAACCTTAATATTAGTATACGATAATTCTCGATTCGCTCCTCTAAGCCTTTTATAACGTCTATCTTTACCTCCCTCTATTACGATACTTAATCCCGACCGTATCAATTCCTTCGCTTTATATAGTGATATAATAAGTAAGGAATTCGTTAAATAGTGGCTTTAGATAGAATTTAGGAAGTCTAAGTATATTAACTAGGATATACGCTATTAAGCTGAATATTAGAACTCTTTTAATTAAGTAGCGAATATAAAAGATAGGAAGCTAGGTGTAATATATAAATAGTGTCGAAAGGTTTTTAATTATCCTATAGCTGCTTATATAGGTATTTTATCTATAAATAAGCACCGGAAGGGAGTTAATTATATAAAATTCGTATTAAGAAGGCTAAATATTAAGACTTTACTTAAGACAGCTATATATTATTTTTCCTAATATTATCTTCTTTATTAACCTATATATAGGTATTAAATATATTAACTCTTATATTCTTATAGGATATTTGGGAGCAGAAGCTGTTAAATCTTATTACTGTATTATATCTTCTATTTTTATTCCTTAAATATTAGGAGTTTACTAATATGATTAAATATGTACGTCTTGCTCTAACTATACCCGCTATTCCTTTACAACGTACTATCCGTAAGCGGCTAAAGGGATTTGTTACTGAATATTAAGAGAGACTACTTTAAAGTCTACTACTAAAAGTAAAGCTCTTTCTTATACTAAACTGTTAGATATCGCTATTTTAGTAGGTATTTATAGTAGTTATAGGCTACTTTTTAGATAAAGAGTAGGAGTACCGAGAGGTTCTCCTTAACTTTAAGCTACTCTCTAGCACTTATTCTAGTGCGAATCTTAGTAAAGTTGTTACTTAAATACTACAAAAGTATAATATTCTTAATCGAGTATTTACAATTACTATTAATAACGCCTCGAATAATACAATACTAGTTTAGACTGTAAACGACTTAGTAAGGACTATTTAATCGAGTACTAATTCTACTATTATCTATATACTATATATTACTTATATTATCTAAATAAGTCTTATAGATTTGCTTAGGAAGATGAAAGTATCTCTAAGTAATAATACTACTAAGCTAAATTGGTCTAATGATTATGTAAGAGTACTATGTATATATTAAAGAAAGTATGAGATTGTAGATACCCTTAATAAGGTAAGATAAGCTGATTTTTTAATATTATTTCTATATACTAATCGTCGATCTAGGTTTACAGTCTTATTATTTATATTAATATAAGCCTATAGCGTCGAGATACATTCTATACCCTTTAAGATTAAGAGCCTAAACTTATTCCAATCTAGGATATAAGAATATAATAGAACTTAACATTTCTGATGCTTCGACGGGTAAAGAGGCTATAGTTAGTCTTTAATACCTTCTGCTTATAGTACGAGCAGCCTTATTTTATACTAAGTCTAGGAGAATAGAGGCAGATTAAGTATCTGCTTTTTATTCTTAAGCTATTCTTTAGGTTTACTAGTCTTATATTATAGACTAAAGACTTAAGTATTTATCTTATTTTTACGATATACAATCGTCTTTTTAATTATCTTAAGCGTATAATTACTATATTAAGACGAAAGAAAGTTCCTTAGAAATAACTTATATAATCTATACTTAAAGCTATATCAGAAAAGCTTTTAAAATACTATAAAGATATAGATAGTATTAATAGGTATCTTTATACTATTAGTACAATTTTGTCTCTATCTTAAAAGCTCTAATTCTTTTCTACAAAGAAATAGGAATCCGAAGATCCTACTAAAACTTCTTAGAAGGATATTTATAAAGGTAGTCTTAAGACCTAAGTTAAGCGCTATAAGAAGTAGCTTAACATTAGGCAGAGTCAGTTATTATTAAATAGTCTATTATTAAGAATTAGAATATCTAAGCTTAAGTCTATATTAAAGTTAAATAACTCTCTATAGTTTAATACTCTAGATAAGGATAAGCTAACTTAATATCTAGATACTAGTTAGTCTTAA
>JAHAQQ010000285.1:0-11591 GCA_019190355.1 Penicillium palitans
TCGAGACCCCCTGTTTCTCCAACCCGAGTGTGGGACATACAGTTTAGTGTTAAAT
The DNA here is from genome assembly GCA_019190355.1 of Penicillium palitans. Lineage (NCBI taxonomy): Eukaryota > Fungi > Ascomycota > Eurotiomycetes > Eurotiales > Aspergillaceae > Penicillium > Penicillium palitans. Next base: position 56 of record JAHAQQ010000285.1, read on the forward strand.
TCTAAGTTCAATATATATGAGAATCACTTTCAGTCTAGGACGGGTCCCTATTTAGGTTTCAGGACAATGATCGTGGGATTATGACGTGAACAGTGCCTAACTGAGTGGCAGTCTAGCTAGTGGCAATGAAGGTGGTGAAGGTGGTGAAGGTGAAATCAATGTTAGGTCGGTCGTGCTTTGAGCATGCACGCTACGTTTTCTAGGTTTTGGCGTCGGCTGGTATTAATATTGCCGTTCTCATAGCGAGGCTACACAGCCCCCAATTCTGCTGCCGACCAGAAAAATATTCATCCCGTTGATTTTAATGGGCCCACAACTATAAAATAGCCTCAAAAATCGACAATGCTGACCGGGGTGGCATTATAATGTACTGCGAAATTCAAAACGTCGTGTCAATTATTGTACATATCATATTTAGTGACTATTTAAGGTTGCTAGTCCCGCGAAGTAAGGTCAGCACACCCACGTTACGCCACGCTCGAGCTCAGCTTCAACAACACACACGACGCAAGCGGGTGCACACGGTATCTGTGCCGGCAGGTCATGGCTTCTGGAAATCAATTGATTAGCCAAAGTCCCGGCAAAATTTTACAAACAAAAAAGCGGTCAAATGAGGGAGACCAAATCTCCGATGAATGCTGCGTCAGTTGCATGATCCTGCTGGTTTTACTCTTTTCGGGCACCTCCCCAGAGCATCGTGACACTGCCGTCGAGAATGAAGTGGAGCGGTCAGTGGGAACATTGACGGCGACAATTCCCAAAATTCACCGTCCACCTTTGGATCAAGCATTTACCCCGATGACCCTGGCATCGAATCTGTTGGCTCAAACACAGTCTGCACAAGCTCTGCAGCGAAAGACGGGAAATTGTAAGAGAACGTTCCCTATCAAGCAATTTCGGCTACCATTAGTGAATTTGCTAGATACGAGTCAAATCTCGACCAAAATTGAAACTTTGAAGAGACGAGGCTGGCCCAAATTGAAGCGACTGGGTCGAGCTGTTCAACGCAATTCAAGACGGATTTCGCGTCTTCATGCACGCCTGTCATTCTTACAAGCAGAGCTCGAAGAATGGACATCATCGCGAGATGGCTTAGCAAGGACAACTCTGTGCAAGCAGGAGCTGACTGAAAATGAGTTCTCCCCAGGCCGGACGTATCTAGTTGGATCTTTTTTGGTCCAATTTTATCTCCAGAAATGGAACGAGGAGCCAATTGATGGAAATAGGGTGAATATTCCGAGGTTGATCGCTCTGTTAATTGACCAATTCCCTTGCCTACGTGCGTGACATTGTTTTGTTTTTTTTTTTGGTTATTTTGGTCGGAAGTGCTGTCGAGGTATCATTGCATGGGTGATATAGTAAACTATGGAATTGTTTTTCCATTGAAATAGACCGAAGAATGATTGAATTACGGCTGATACTGTTTTCTAACGGTTTTACACAGCAACATGGCGTATGCTATTTCAAATATTCTAAAGAATCTTTCTTTTTCCCTAGCGAGAGCATTTGACGTATTATAGTAAGAGCATTACTAACGCATGAGCTTTAGGGAAAAAAGCACCCCCATTTGAAAGTTTTATAAGATTCTACATACAAAAATGTGGAAGATCAGCTCCATGCTACATTCCGGTCGCAGCCCAATTGATCCACCTCGAACAACAATCCGACTCAGTGACGAAGTCGAGGGGTTCATACCCGCTACATAGGATATCCCATGGATTCGCCCGCAACAACCAAGTGAAAGTCAATCGAGTCATTCGCGTTTTGAGAAGAGCCTCCGATAATTCCAAAGGTGTAAAAGTTGTCTACCTGGCATGTTTGTTGAACTTTTGTCGCCAGGGGCACAAGGTTTCCACAGTTTGTTGAGATGCGCTCCAGGCTCTGTGTCGTCAGTACGGAGCCCTACATGCCTTGAAGTTTGGAGCACTTACATAGTTGCAAATAAATATACCGGATAGGTTGGCATAGGAGAGGCGATGGCAATTGCCAGCATCGACATCGCACGAGATTTCGCTGACTTTGCTCAAGTGGTCAATGTTCTCCGTTGTAGCGTCCATGTAGGCAATCCCGTGCGAATATACACAAGCCGGAGTTTTCTGTTACGATCATTAGATACTTGCCAAAGGTCAAGGATGGAGACCGGCCTCTATGATCATTTCGTACGGGAGGCTCGGCACTGGAAATGTTGGCGAAGAGTGATACTAGAAATCCGTCAGCAGGTGTTTTTCTAGGATGCGCTTTGCGGGGATCGCACTGGGTGGGTGGATATTGCTGTGTGGACCGGTTTATCGTTGGGCCTTGCGACCTATCGAAAGTGAGTATATGTGAACCGCATGATGCAGGGCGAATGTACGGCCACTCACGACTAGAACGGCGAAACTCAGCAACACAATGCTAGCGAAATTTATGCCGACTTTCATAACGTTAATGGAAAACAGGCACAGCCCGTAACATAGGGAGCGAGAGTGAGGGTACTTTATATCTTTAAAAAATGGTAGACTTCGACCGTTATAGCTCCACACGCGCAGGGAATCTTAAATTGAGGCTATACCGGCATTAATGTGCCGTCCCAAAACTAAAAGTTGATTCCTTATACTGACATCAATTTTCAATGTCACTGGCATTTCTTTGATGCCAGTGATGCTAACTTAATTATGTGCCACCGGCCGTTATTTTCTTTCACTTTTATGGATTGCCACACCTCCTAGGTAAATCGGCGCCTCACAAATATACCCATCGAGCCTTGATATAAAAGGTTTCACACCACCACCCGCCAAAGCTAGGTCTTCGAATACCAAAGTTCATTGATTATGTTCAGGTCTCTACTCACAGTCGTTGCTATCTTCGGTCAAGTTCAAGCCCTTGATCTTGGACCACTCATTCAATCCACCTGTGATGCAGTCATCACGTGGCAACAAGCTATGGGCGGAAGCTTGAATGCCACGCTGTCAAGCTTTGGACACACACAATCGGTTTACTTATCGCCTGACTGCAAGGCTGAGATGGAAAGCGCACTTATTAGATGTAGGTATCATACTACCCTCCAATTATACCTGACTGCTAATATTCCCAGGTGTTAATGGTTCTTCCATTGGTTGCCATAGTATTGTCGTCTCCCTGGAAGGTCAAATTCCTCCGATGGCTACGGTGAAGCAACATGCAGAAAGGGCAACTAGTGATGAGGTTCCCTCTCAAAAGCAGGGCACTTGTTCATGTCAATCGCCTCCACAGAATAAAGAGACTACGAGCCCCGAAGGCACTCAGTCACAGACAAGCATCAGTACCGAGAGTACTGTGTCTGTTACTCAGATTGCGACCTCTAGCTGCGAGCCGCCGGAAAAGAATACACCAACCTCTGCGAGCATCTCGACATCCACAAGCGCACCTAACGAGACACCTGGCCCTACCACAACTCCCCCGCCAAAGGGTTCTGGAAAACTCGACCTGAATACCTGCCTCGTCAAGTAAGTGATTATTTGGTATGCTAAGCAAGCTATGTTATCTAACCACATTATTAGAGAGGCGGACCAACTCGCAGGCGGTCTTTGCCACTGCGCCTCTGGGTCAACAAGGGAATTGACGTCAGCGGAGTGTACCTTAGTCCATTGAAATAAAGGAAGCAAGACTGCAATTGTCAAATTGCAAACCAAGTGACTTGGCCCTCATTTCATCATGCGGTATAGAACCCTTGGTATTTCCAGGAGTGCAAACTGGAAGTATCACGCTATGTATTGAATGTAAGAAGAATATAGAAATCAGAAAATAGTTGAAGTCATTGACATTCGTGGGGCTATGGGAACTTACTCTTTAATGTGTTAGACAGTAACATACAAAATAACTAAAATCAGTGCCGAACCTCTATCAAGCTCATTTCCAATGGATATCCCGCTGAAAGCGAACCACAATTCATCTCACTAATCAAGAAGTGCAGTACAACTTATCCATAAACATTATATTATTAGATACTACATGTACAAGTTTGCCTACTTCAACTTAATCTTTGCCAGGATAAATACTTCGAGTTCTTCTCTATTGGCAGTTCAACCATATGGATGGTCCATCTTTTCTGCTGTTGCATCTAATTGCCAAGCCTTGGCCGTTATCTCTATGGCCCATATCAGTTGGTGGATTGAGGCATTGTTGCTTCTATGGTGCACATTCTTGGGTAACTGAAAGCTTTTTCTCGCTGTGTCTGATTCATGAGAACTTGTGTTGGTGAGCTTCTATATGGTGTATGGCCTTTTGGTGCGAACTGCTGTGGTACATAGGATGCATTATTGTTGTCTTCACGCGAATACATAGAATCACGAAAATATCGCCTCTGATAATATCACCTTGCTCGCCCATCATCCCAGGCAACGATGCGAGCCTAGCAGTTCTACGGTCATCTTCTCTCCTGCGATGAGGCTTGTTGGTCGGTGTACATCCTTCTGATGGGATCGAAGACATCACGCGCTGAGAATGATGCATTCACTGAACAAAACTCCTCGCATTCCGCTTGGGCTTCGCAAGCTCTTTCAACCAGGTTGCAGATTGTGTTCTGGAAATTCCGGAGAAGTTGATGGACAGAGTTGGTCGAGCGCTCGGTGCCGGATTTGTAAAGATTTTGTAGTTCGTTTAAAGTATGTTCTGTGAGGTCTTGGAGTAGCTTGAAGAGAGCATAACAATCCCGGTAATAAGCATTCTGTGCTTGCTGTTGACCGATCTGACGTACAATCTGTACAATGTCTTCCATTGTGTTCATTTGCTTGAGGCGCTATCATCCACGGGAGAAAGAAGAATCACATTTGACTCTCAGGCCCTGCCTTTGCATAATGGGGAACATCGATTACACAAATAGAAGGAGGACAGTTTGGATGCCATTGGTATTTCAACATAAACGTGCTCTTTTCTAAGGCTCTACTCTAACCTTTGAAGTGGTCATTAAAATATGACGGTACCTCGCTTCACCGTTCTGGTGATCAACACCGCACAAAGCGTTATTTCAACCCTTCATCTGTCTTAGCAAAAAGTGCATTGCATAGTCATTGAGTACAGTCCGAGCACCACTCTTGTCTATAAAGCCACAAGCTCTTCCGAAGAATGCTGCCCAAGACGGCCAGCAAATATACTTTGACTTTACAAAATGGACACTCTCGATTATCGAAACCTGCGCAACTACGCCATCGGTGCCATCATAGGCATGCTCGGGTTTTCCTACTTTGTCATTTATCTATTGATGTTCCTGGTTTTTCATTTCCCTGCATCTCAAGAGTCAATCCCATACGCTCTCACAGTGATCGCGTTTGGTGGAGGAATTGCTCTGTGGTATCTGTGTGTTGTCTTCCAGAATGGCTTCAGTGCATTCCAAAAGGAAAAACCGAGAAAAGAGCAAGATTCAATGTGGCTTGTAGGTCTGTTCCTGGTATGGACCGCAGCACTTCCGACGATCGCTTTTCTCTTTCCAGCCCAACCATTGCTACAGCTTGGATACGCGTCGGCTTTTACCATGATCGCTGTTGGAAGCCTCTCGGATGGTTATATCCAAGATATGGGCACGGGAGCATTTTCCAGTCGATTGTCCGTCCAATTTGCTTCTGTGGGCCTATTGGCCTTGGTACCAACCATTCACGCATTGGCCGAGCCGCTCCACGCTCCCTCCCCACTGGCCGTTGCATTTGGTCGACTGGTGCTCATCAACCTATTTGGCTGTTCTCTCTACGCTTTGCGCCCTCTTGAGAGAATTGGAATGGTCCATACTTGGCAGCCTAGTCTCCACGGCATGTACTTGGTCTTGACATACAGCCTCGTGGAGTATTCCAAAGCGATCATGCAGGTAGCAATTCCTTACATGTCTTGATGGCGAGCAGCGAGTAGTCATGAGCAAGAGCGGAACTGAAAGGCCAACACTTGTAATACCCAATTTTCTGTTGTCTGATGTAGGGGTTATTGCCTGTGTTTTGTCTGGATCAACCTTTGACCTTCACCTGCGTGACTTAACCACCACATGGGATGTTTGCTCCACGTTGATGATACTGTTGTCAATTTGTCTTTTGCTTATTCCTTTGTCATTTACCTTTGTTTCTTAGTTTGGCGGTTTTGCATGCATTCTAGAAGCAGGCAAAACCTTGAACAATCTAAGAAAATCTACTTTCGGAGCAGATTGAAACCAGACCTGAGATAGCAGAGTCATTTCCGCCATGTCCATAGACACTTATCTGCACATCGCAGACTGTAGATCAGGGAATATAATTAAAAATACCTTATAGCCAGTTGCCTGAAATTTATTGAGATGTAAGAGAGATGAGGGAAAACAGTCTTAAAACTATTACAGGGTTTGGTTATTTCGCGCTATTGGAACAAATATTCATCGGTTTACACAACATAGAGGCTCTCTGGTCCGCCAGTAAGAACAAGGAATTGTTAAGATAATGAGTAGAGCGTATTTCACTTTGTTTTGAGGCTTTAGTGATGTAGCTATCCATTTTGCCGCATTCCATGGTGTTGCGACGGGTCCCAAAGCACACTATCATGACGGTGAGTGGAGTTTGTAGCCCCTGCCTCTGCATTTTCCGATCCCAGGCCCTTTGAAAACGAGACACGTGTTGACTTATGCCAATGATGGAACGCCAATCTAAACATAGATCATGAGCAAAAGCATCTCCGTTGTCCCAGTACAAGCGATATCCTCTGGAGCCTAAATTAGCGATGACAGCAAAGGTGGAAGTAACGTTTTCGGCCAAAAGAAACAATGATTATACGGCAATGAGAGTTCGCCCAGGACAGACAACCGTTGGCTGCTGGAACTGATAAGGAGAATCGAGGTTATATGAATTCATTATTTAGGCCATATTCACAAGACTCCGTGTATTGTATATCATTAATCAGCCATCTTCGAGGATGAGAGATTGTTTCATCAAAACCTCGAGAGGCTTCCAGGCATATTGTAGCCAACACACACTGTTTTTGGAGGATTCGGGGGGTGAGACCTGGGAGAATCTCAATGAACTCCAGCGAAAGGGTTAGTTATTCAGATATCTGCCAGACAGGACGATGCTGCAACAGTGATTGGCCACTCTGAAACATTGTCTGGCTGCACCCTATCCCTGACAAAGCCAAATGCAGATGGACATTTGCTTTTGACCTCTTGATTAAGCACGATATGAATTGGATTGGAGACTATACTCCACGCTTTCAATACGGAGTCTATTCTCGAGTCCGCACAAAGAAAGAGCAAGAATGTTGCTGCGGAGCCTCAACTGAGGGTCCTCACTTGTCTTTAGTGCCTCAAGATTGCGGAAAGATGTTTCTTATAAGCAGGAAATTGAGTATGCTGTCCGTCAAGGAGGTCCTAGAACAAGATGAAGAGCTCCTGGGGATTATACAGTATTAAATGGGCAATATGCCTCTATTTGAGTATATAAGTCTCGAATTCTCATTCAAAGCATATCGGCTGCAATCAGTCATGGGCATGATTTCAGAGAACATCGTCAAGTCCGTTTTAGTGACCATTCTTCTTGTTCTCAGCCTTGGAAGACTATTTATTTCGTATCGGTTCCCTTGAATTGGCCATGGCATAAAATCGATTTAGCTTTGTGTGCCTTGCCTTGTATTTTCTTCGCTCTTCTCACTGGATTGTTCTGGAGCAACAGGTTTCCAGCATGGGGTGAAGTGCTCTTCTGGGTTACTTCGATCTTCCCACCACTACATGCAGTAGGTCGACAGTACATGGAACTAGATTATGGTTTCGAGACGATAATAGCATTGGATGAAGCTATCAAACTTGGCATTGAGTTCACTTTCGACAAGAAACGGGTGAAGCTTGAACATGTGCTTGATGTAGCTATCATAATAGCACCTAGCAATCGCAGCATGCAGATTCAGGTTCCCAAATTCATCGATGTCAATATTCCTGTCCAGTCCTGCGCTATTCCCATCGGGCGGGGCACATTTTGAGTCACTATCCGTTGACATGAGGCTGCCGTCGGCCGTGCGTGAAGTCTCGCCTTGGCCGTAGATGCTGATGAGCCCGCGTTCTTCTTCTAATCGCATCACATAATCCTCATCATACTCTGTAGGGTGTAGCAGCCTTTTGATTGACGGCCACGTTAATAGCTTGTGAGCCACGGTACTATGATCAACTGGGATGGCCTCACTCTCCTGGTCATTGACTCTCGGCTCTATGCGCTCAAGTATATCCTGGCCCCCCGGGCCCAAAACATTTGGAGCCAAAATGTTGGTTTAAAGCGTATTACGAAAACCAGGGGTCCAATGAATGGGGTTCAAGTCTCTGTATTGCTGTATCGGCTCCGCTGGCAATTTATAGTTAACTAACGTATTTCACAAGCGAGTGGGCCACACAAACGAGTGGGCCACCCCAAAACACAATAGTAAATGCGATATTTTATAATCTTATATCTCAACAACCACGTCATGGTTTGACTTTGTTGTCATTAGATAGCTATTAATAAGGATTATTGGTACTATATATCAATTTCAAAGAAAGCAGAGGGATCTTCGATCACCATTTCAAAAATTACCGAAAGTTACATTGCAAAAAGCTAGAGACATATATATCTCAACCACTAGGTCGAACATGCTCCTAAAATTCCGTAAAGAGGCTATATATCACCTAAAGGGCATTATGTTAAGAAAATCCTATATAGAGTACCGTTGTTGAGATATCAAGTTGTAATTTATCGCATTTATTATGGTGTTTTGGGGTGGCCCACTCGCTTGTGAAATACGTTAGTTAGTGGGGTGGAGTGGGTAACTAGTATCTGTACCGTTGACTGTGTCGAGTAATTTTCTTCTCTCACCGCCCCCATAGCGATTCCCCCGAACCGAACCAACGTTCTTCACACATGGTCTCTTCGTCAGTCTACCAGTTTATAACGGTAGACACTGCCTTCTATCATGACCCAATGCGCTGCTTGTCAAGGACAAGCGAACTCATGCTGTTCGAAGTGCAAAATCAAAAGATACTGTTCTTCAGCTTGCCAGAGGGCGGATTGGAAATCTCATAGGATGCAATGCATCCCACACCATCTTAAAGGTGATGGTCAGATCGTTTTGATTCATGGCATATTTGCGAACGGATCTCAGGGTACCACTTTTGAAAACCACCTTTTCAAAGACATATCACCTGCTGTCAAACCTTCGATTCAGATCAGCTGTGAACCTAAAGGACAATACTATTTCTACTCTCGGTATCCGGCTGAGAAAGAAATGACGATCGGATTCTTGAACTGGATTAATTTTCGCGACCGTGACGTCCGCCGGAACCTTCGAGTGGAGAATATTGTCATCGAAAACTCAAGCGAAGCATCCGAGGCCACGAATGATATAATTCAAAGTATGATGACGCCATCACACCTGAAGGTCTACAAAGGGAGAGAGGAGGTCAAGAATATTTTTGAAGTCGAACCAATCGAACGTCTCCTGCAATTTTCTAAGATGCTTGTCGACAAGGGTCACGCCAATATGGAAAGTGGCGATGCAAAGGCAGCCAAAAACGCTTACCACGCCGCTTTATACTCACTATCTGAGTGGGAAGCTCAACGTGGTTCCAATACTTCTGGATGGGCGAATATAAGTTTTGAAGCTTTGGCTTCCTTGTGCGAAATTCATGCTCATCTAAAGCAAGCTCAAGAAGCCCTCGAAACTGCCGAGCAGGCGCTTCGTCTCGATATCGCATTTACTGATCACCCGGAGAGTAGATTGCCTAGCCTTTTGAAATGTGCAAACAGTTTCCATCAGTTTGGTGACCACCGACGAGCGTTTCTAGTGGCCATGAGAGCGCGACAACTTCAGCCAGAAAACACAGCGGCAATTGATCTTGTTCGGAGTTTGTTACCATCAGTCACATCTTCAGAAAGGTCTTTTACAAAGTTAGTTCTGGATACTGTGGGGAGAGTGAAAATTGAATTACCTCTCGCAACCGAATTCAATCAGGACGAGAGTTGCGTTATTTGTCTGCAACACCTGAGCGGCGAGGTCACACAACTCCCTAGCTGCAAGCATTATTTTCATCGGCTTTGTGTCTGGACGTGGCTGTCTCGCCAACGAAGTTGCCCACTGTGTCGCGTTGGCTTCCAGTAGCATTGTCGTGGTTAGTGGCGCGTGGGTCCAACGCTGTTGTATCTCAATTATAATTTTGAAACAGGCATCTGCTTATATATCTATCACATGGGGGGAATTTCAGTCCGGCACACTGCAATATAGTCAGCAATATTTATACATATAGGCTTTATACTCTAATAGTCCCGTGGCGTACCCACACCGCAGTGCCCAATGCAAAACCAAAGCCCAAAGTAAATCTTGGCATCGTACCCACTTGGAACATCATTTGAACAGCTAACTGCCGTAGCAGCGGGAGGAGTCCCATCGGATAATATCACGGCGAAATAATGCATGGCTTGCCGCTGAGAGAATAGAGTTTGACTAGACTTGTCACTACCACTGCGTTCACCCTGGTACGCCCTCGGTGCGTGCTGCACACTTTGTGATTTCATTTTTCAAATATTCATGTATGAAGGTAGGCAGCTCGTAGAGATTATTTGATTCAAGTGAGGCAAAAGGTGATGGCTAGTCAAAATGCGCATAGTCTTGTGTTCTTATTCCTGAGTCCATTGAATGAGATAAAGTCAAGAACATCCAATCAGCTGTTCTGGTAGGCTGATTATACATGGGCAAATCTCACACGCTTGGTTCGTAGCTGACTTTGGCATTATCCGTAAAGACAGCTGCCCTCGCATATCGTCCTTCCATTTCCGGAAAGGACACTATCCTTCGAGAATAGCTCAGGGGACTCAACTTTCATGTGATCTAGAAGTAGATATTTGATGGAGTTCCTGTCCCTGATGCATGCCTGGATCCATGGCGATATTCCATACTGGTCCATGGTATCGGGATTAGCGCCTCTTGGGAGTAGCAGGCTCATCAAGTCTCTGTTAGCCCTGAACACGGTAGATGCTGATCCCGAGGACTTGCTTGCTCGACGCAGCTCCGGATCGTCTTTCCTCCCCAAAAAGGAAATATGGCGCCATTTCTTTACACTGGTGAGGGCGAGGGGATTCCAAACACCAGTCACAGACGAGATGTCATTTGCAACGGGGGAGCTACCTTCCCCTAGGCTGTGTGAATACCCAGAAGACTTGGTTGAAGAAATAGAAGTTGCGAAAAGATGTGGAAAGCCGTACTCGAATACTGTCGAGGCAGATTGATTCGCTTTGTCCGCAGAGTCGCTGCGGCAGAGTCAAGCCTCGGTTCGCGTGACAGCGGGGTTTCTCCGACAGTCTGTTTTCAAGGCGTTCTTTGGCTATCTGTGGAACAGAAATGGCCAAACGCCCGGTCTTGATCCTCCTGACGACAACATCGCAGTTCAAAATCGCGTCGAAGGGCCAACTAGAGCAGATGATGGTCGGGCCATGACGGCCACAGACGGCATGGAGGTGGATCCTGGTAGTCTCAGGCCGAGCCCTCTAGCCACCTCGGCAGCCCGGGCTCATAATGCTGCGGTTACTGCTTCACCAGCTGACATACTGCCGCCGTTCGG
>JAHAQQ010000286.1:0-11447 GCA_019190355.1 Penicillium palitans
GGGAGCACTACAGTGTGGGAGATAGATGAAGAAGAAGAGTTGTTATTTGTAAGAACTAACTAAGTGAAGGGTTTAAATACCCTTAGCACCAAACATCATCTGAAGACTGCTCAGTCTGTCAAACATCCATGCCAGCCTGCATGTTCAACACACCCCCCCAGACTAAGCATAAAAATAAGCGAAAATCATTCTGGTTTATATAGTAAAAACCATACATAAATCATCAATTTGAAACATTTTTCTTTACGACAAAAAATTCTCTCAATCTTTTAAAATCAACCTTCGGCAATGCTTTTGTTAAAGTATCTGCCGGGTTGTCTTTCGAGTTAATGACTCGTATGTTAATCTAGTTCTGTCTCTATATATAATAAACGAAATAATACTTAATATCTAGCTATTTTGTGCTTTTCTTATAGGCATTATTTTTCAAAATTGTAATAGCGTTATTACTATTAGTACAAATTAGTACTTAAAATATCGTTTCTAAGTATAATTGCTATAGTAATTTTATAAGAAATTGAGCTTCTCTTACTACTCTATCTATAGTAATATACTTAGTAACTATACTTCTAGTAGCTACTATATCTTACTTTCGTAAGCTCTAAGAAATAGGTGCTCCGGTATAGTAAAATATATATGCCTTAGTGGATTTGCTGTCTTTATAGTTATTATAAGAAGTATTAATATAACCTATTAGGCTTTATCTCGGGTCTTTTGCAATTTGAATTCTATAGTCTAGAGTATCTATTAGATATCGTAGTATCTAGGATAGTACTTCTAAGTCCTATTTTCGTAGGTTAGCAGTCCTTCTCTACAATCGATTAATAGTAAAAGTAATATCTAGTCTAGTTCTTATTATTAACTAGCTAACTTTACCGATATCCTCTCTAAAAGCTACTTTTTCTTATAGTAAAACTAGTTCGTTATTCTCCTTCTTATTATTTAACGTAGAGAAGGGTAGTTAATATAACACTTTTATTAGTAAATACGTCGAACTAACCCTTCTAAGGCTTACTATTCGTAGAAGATCCTTAATGTATATACCTTAATTAATAAAGATGCCTTTATTAGATCTAGTGAGACTATATCTAAGAAATCTAGTAGGTTCTCTAATTACTTTAATCTTAAAAGAAATTGACTTCTTTAACCATTTAATATTATCCTTTAATATCACTATATAGAGAGTATTATTAATATATAGTAAAAGCTATATATTTCTCTCTTTATATATAAAAATATATCGTTTATTAGGTAGTTATTAAAATCTAAGATCTTCCAATTCTTATCTAATTATTTTATACTAAAGATATATAGACTAACGAAGACTATATATTACCTAATTAATTATATATACTATACCTAGGATCTTATATCCTATAGGTAATCTTATAAAGATAGTTCTCTTATCTATTAATATATTAAGATACGTAGTAGTATAATCGATTTATTTATAGTATAATTATCGTAAAACAACTATTATTAAGAAAACCTTATACTTTTAGGCCTTATAACAGATATATAGGTATTATTAAAGTCAAATCCTAGCCTTTAATAATTACTACAAATTACCTATCGAGCTCTAAACTTAGTAATAATATCGTCTTTATCACATTTAATATCAAATACCTACTTTCCTAGCAAAATTATACTTCTTTATAAAGGATTTTTAATATACTAGTAAGCTTTAGTAAGGCTTAATTTGTTAATTTATAGGTCTATTATTCGTTTCTAAAGCTCATTTTATAGAGAGCTTAATACTTCGGCACGATTCCTTAGGATCTTAATTTACTAGGTTTTTAAGCTTTATAGTATCTTAATTGCGACTACCCTAATTACTTCTAAAGCATTATTCTTAATAGCTAGTAAAGCTTTACCTCGCTTATCCTATTTAATATCTTTAAATCGTTTAGGAGGTATAGGTTAACGGCCCGACGATCTAGTTAATATAACCTTCGCTAGAGGGGTAGGCATTAATAAAGGATCGGGAGATAACGTAGTTAGTAAAGGAATAGGTAGTGCCTTTTCTTTATCCTTTAAGGTAGTAAACTAAGTAAGATCTTTTTTATCTTTATTTTCTTTAATTTTAAATGTCTTAGGCTGAATTTGTTAATCTTTAAACCTAGTTAATTAAGATATTTATTAAGTAGAAATAATAAGAGATCTAGCCCTAGTTTTAGGCTCTTTCTTAGGTATATTTAGGCTATTAATAATATCTCCTCCTATAACAATTTCTTTATTATTAAAATAAGAGATTCCTTACTTTTATTCCTAGAATATAACGTCTCTATATCTTATCACTTTTCTAGTTTTAGGATTATAGATCCGGTAGATATAACTATTATCTCCTTCGTATCCTATAAGATAGCTTATCTAGGCCCTCGGCTCTATCTTCTAGCTCTAAATTCTCTTTTCCTTTAGAATATAAATATATACCTTAGTATACTATATCCTTAAGAAAGAGAGAGTTATATTATCCGGTATCCGTATATTTAATTACTTTCTCTATAAAATAATTAGCGTATCTTAATTCCTTCGTCGAAGTCGATTTATAATATAATATACTATATTTAATACTTTAGTTTATAATTCTTTTAGAGATCCTATATTAATTCCTATTATTTTTATAATTTAAAGTAGGTAGTATCCTATAAATTCAGAGATACTATTTTATTTATAAGTATAAGGAACTAATAGAGTTATAATTATTATCTTTAATCTTATCTATATAATAAAAATAGAGAACTTCTTTCTTCTATTAATTTGCTATTTATTAGGCTAAAGTATTATCTTTTAGTAGATTTCTTCTATAAATTTCTATAAAACAGAAGAAGCTTTACCTTTAAAAGCGAGGTATAAAGTAAGACGATAACAAATAGTATTATTAGTTACTACTATAGTATAATATCTATTATTTTTACTATTCTCTAGGTTATATCTAGGTAGGTTAATAGGTTATAGGTCTATATAAAATATATATCTAGCTCTTATAGCCCTAGCCTAGTTAGTCCTAGAGATAATTCTCTTAGATTTACTAAGGCTATATACTTTACAATTAAAGGCTTCTTCTTAAATATTATACCTTAGATCTACTTAACTAATCTTTATTTTATAAGATCCTATATAGCCTAGTCGACGGTAGGCTAATTTAGTAGAAATAACTATAATTCCTAATATTAGAGACGCTAGTTAAATAAAAGGCACTCTATAAAAGTCCTTTATAAAACTAATAATCCTATTATTTTTATTATAAAGAGTCTTAGATTTACTATTCTATTAGATACTTAGCTCTCTTTCTATAGTTCCTAGAGAGAAAAGGTTATATTAACCGGCTCGGTAGACGTAATAAATACTAATCTAATAGCACTCTAAAGTAGTTTAAATTGCTCTTTTTTAGCCTATTTTAATTAAAATATTATTAATATAGAAGCTTAATTATACTACTCCGTAAAACTCTACTTTAACCTTATTATTTCTTAAGGTTAACTACTTATATTCTTCGCTTTTATTATATAGTTAAATTGTTAAGAAGATAGATTAATTACTATAAATATACTTAGATACTCTTATATCTAAAATCTATAGGTATCCTAGTACTAGTATAGTAAATTTAATAGTAATTATAGAGTTATCTTAAATTAGTAACTCTTCGATATTATCCTCTCTATCTTCTTCTTTTTACTCTCTTAATTAATTTACTAGTAAGTAAGAAGGATTAAAATCTAGTAGTATTTTATTAATTAAAATTATAATAAAATTACTACTCTTAGAGATAGAGAAATTAGCTTATTTTATCCTATATAATAGTAATCCTTAGACTTATTAAGCTTAATCTTACTTAAATTCCTTAGGAGAAATAGTTAATATAGCGGTAGAGGTATTATTTCCTCCTCTTATTCTTCTATTAAATATCTAAATCCCTAGTCTAGGGATCTACTTTAGCTATCTTTTTACTAAGTATAGGTACTAATAAGTCGGAATATTATAGGTCTTAGATCTATAGTAGGAATAATTTCTATTATTACTTCTTTTTAGTTTATATTCCCTCTATTTCTTAATATATTAAGCTGTAGTTACGCCCTTTAGTAGTATATTTATTAAGCGGACGGAGGATAGATTCGGACGGATAAAAGGCTTTGTCGGCTATTAAAGCTATTAATTGTTAATAGCTAAATAGTTAAAACCTGAATCGATATTTTTAGACTTTATATAGTCTAAAATTATAGTACTATATCTATAGAATTTAGTTATAGTAACCCTAATAATTAGGTTCTTAATTATATTTAGTTTATTATCTTTAATAATAATAAAACTATTTAGTTTAGGTATATCTATCAATTCTATTAGTATAATTTAGAGTATAAAGTAAGGAGAAATATTAGCTTTTAAATCAGCTAATATCTAGTATATTATCTTTATTACTTTAATAAAATCCTCGCTTAAAGAGAATTGCTTTTAAGAGATTATTCGAAACTTTATTATTATAGCTTTTAGAGTACTATAACCTTCTTCTTTTAAATACTTCTTAATCTTATTAAGAAGTTTATTAGTAAAAAAGGTAGGGTTATCTCTACTATTAATTTATTATATTAAGGTAATATCTAAACTACTAGATAACTAGGTACGTATTTACTTTAAAAGAGTCCTCTATTTTTAACTATTTAGATCTCTTCTTATAGGCTAAGGAACTAATTTCTTAATTAAGTTCTATAAGTTATATTCTTCTAAGATCTTTTCGACCGTATTAATCTAATTATTAAGATTCTCTCTTTATTTTAGAGATAGAGTAATTTTATAAAGGTTAAATATCCTAATTTTAGGGAGACCGATACTTTGATTAGTAATAGCGATATCTTCTTTATTATACTAATTTATATTATTTAATAGTAGTTATACCTATAACTAAGAGGTCGCTATAATAAAAGAAGGTAAGAAAATTTAAGAATAATAGATATCTTTCTATTAAAAAGATAATAGGCTTTACTAAGAATTCAAAAGTAAAGTCTATAAATCATAGTAAGCTTACTAAGAATTCAAAAGTAAGGTTAAAGTAAGAGAAGTAAGAAGTAAGATCTAGTACTAAGAAGCACTATTCCTAATAGAAAGTAATGAATATTAATGAATTAGGTTATAGATATTAGATTAGGGATAGAGAAAGGGCTTCATAACCTGTTATAGTGGGAGCACTATAGTGTGGGAGATAGATGAAGAAGAAGAGTTGTTATTGTAAGAACTAACTAAGTGAAGGGTTTAAATACCCTTAGCACCAAACATCATCTGAAGACTGCTCAGTCTGTCAAACATCCATGCCAGCCTGCATGTTCAACAATAAATATAAAGTTACGCTTAGATATAGTCTCTTTAAACTCTTATTAGCTAGTCCTTTTTACCGATAGTAATACCGGATAAAGGAATTATACCCTAACGTCGAAGAGGCTCTAGCCTACCGCCTACCCGGTTTAGTAGGATTATAAATCGGGAAAAACCCTATTACTAGTAATCTAAGCCCGTCTCGTTTTTCTGTTTATTAATATTATATATTTTTTTGTCGAAGATTTTTTAGGTCTAGATAAAATAGTAGAGTTCTTAGATTGCTATATTAGGCTATAATTAGTATCTACTTTACCCTACGATATCCGGCTATAAATAATTTTAGTTTTTTTAGGAAACTATAGAATAGATATTATAGGGAAAGAAAAAAGAAGTCTATTAAAGACTATAAGATATAGTATAAGGAAATTTCGATTCTATATTTTCTAGTATCTATAGTATTTAGTTATCTAGTAGCTAGCTCTCTAAAACGGCCCGATATAACCGATTAAGAACTTTAATCGCGGTACAATTAGATAGCATAAGAATTATTCGCTAAAGATATAATATCTTACTTAATACTAACAATTTAAAGGCTTTATTTTAGGCTATATTTAACTATACTTTATAGGATATCGAGCGCCTATTTAATCTTATTAGAGCTACCCGAATAGGTCGTAAAGTAAGCCTATACCTAACTACTAATCTAGGCTATTATTTTAAAATTAGAGCTTAGCTAGAGAAACGGCTATAAGATTTAGCGCTATCTATTACGTTAGCGTTATTTATAGACTATTATACGTCTAAAATAATCGGTATAACTAGTACTAGTCTATAAAATTTAGATATTAATAGGGAAAATAGGACTCGATCCCCGTATAGTATTCTAGGCTCTCTATTAGCCTACGATAATCGAGGCGCTAACTTAAAGTAAAGACTCGTAGTCGGAGTTCTACCCTACAGCCTTTATAGTAATAATTGAGTATTATATAGTGTTGGAGGATCACGTGACCAATCACATGCATGTCACATGCATGTCACGTGACTCCGTTTCCCCAGGACTTCAAGACAGTCAGTCGAGAGCTTCTCTCTCTCCTTCTCTCCTCTCCAGAGTTCATCAATACATTCATTCCTGCATTACCTTCTTATTCACTGACAGGTTATGAGGCCCTTGCTCGAGGACTCCGAGCACCTAGATCAACATTTTTACTGCATTTGTGGGACCTGTATCGGCCCGTCCCGCAGCAGCCCCACATCATCTAGATCGGATCAACTGATTCGAATTTTATTAACAATTATCAAGTTTTATCAGCGTAACTTTGTAAGAATATTACTAATAGTTATTTTCTTATTCTCTAGTGTTTCTTATATCGTTATCGTACGATAGTTAAAAACTCTATACCTACGACCGAAATCGGACTATATAAACAGAATATATAGTTCTTTGGGTCTCGATATAACTCGACTCTCGATATATATAGCTAGCTAAGATAGCTAATTCTAATAGAAATAGCGCCGGCGAGAGGTTATCGCGATCTCTCCCCGCTTCTCGTTAATAAAACCTATAAAACCCCGCTTAAACTAAGTAGTAGTAGGATTCCTATATAAGAACACCGTGTATATAAGGAATAAATCTTCTAGAAGAGAAGGAAATTAAATTAAATAAAGGTATTAAGTTACTTCTTAATAGGAGTAACCTTACTCGATAGAAAAGATAGATTAAGAACGGACTTAGTATAGTCCGTATTAATAAGGTCGCTAACTATAAATTGCCGCGACTAGATAAAGATAATCTAAATTACGATATCTAAGAGTACTAGTTAAAGATCGCCTATAGATAGATTAAGAGTCTACTTAATTAGGAGATTATTACAATTCTTAGAGGTAGTATCGAAGCCTTCCTATAACACGCGGATAATATAATATATAAAGTAGAGACTCTTATTTATAGAGCGGAGATTATAGATAATATTCGATAAGAAGTTATTAAATTCTATAAGATAAAATAATCGGATTTTAGTAGTACTAATACGTATATTATAGTATACTAGACCTAGTATAACTAGCTTAGTCTCTATAAAGTTAAATCTTATACTTTTAGAGCTATATTCGTTATACTCTATAATCTTAAAGAAGAGCTTAACTTAGTTAAATTTATATACTAGATAATAAAGGATACTATTCCTAATAGTATTATAAAGGACGTTTTTAATAATTTATATAAGAAGCTGATTATTAAAGTACGTAATATACCTATATTATTCTTATCTATACCTTCTTTAGCAAATACTACCTATAAAAATAACGATAATTAACGCGGAGGTAGGGGATAGGAGTTAATATTCCTACTATAGTCTTAACGGATATCCCGTAAAGATATACTACTATCTTATAGATAATATCGTTTTTAAAGGCTAGAAGCCTTAGGATAATATTTAGAGCTATATACTAGTAAAGTAGTTACCTTATAAAGATAATAATAATAAGGATAATAAAGATAAAGCTAGTATCGCTTATATAAACGCTACTAGATCTATAGATAATATATAGATACTTAATAGTAGTGCTTTAAAGACTATTACTAGTTATTATAAAGACTTTTATAAGTATTCTAAGTATAAACTAGGGGAGGAACTATATAGTTATATAAATGCTAATAGTAACGTCTAATTTGTAATTATATATAGAAAAGCCCTAATTTAGATTAATACTTTATTAGATAAAGTAAGAACAATTCTTATTACTATCTATTATAATACTATAATTAAGGATAGACTGCTCTCGATAAACGCTCTTAAGGCAGATTATAGTATCTTCTATAATCTAATTATATTAATACTTATATATAAGAACTATAACGAAGTTAGCCTAGTTAAGAAGGTTAGCGGACTCCTATAAATCGATAGACCGCTCTATTATAATATAAAGAGCGAAGCCGAAGATAAAGTTTATATTTATATATAAAAAACGTATTTTTATAAGCCTAATTCTAGCTTAGATTTAGATAGTAAGGAAGAGATTAATAGAGTTAATAAATTAGTCTTAACCTATAAGATTTATAGACGTCTAGGCTATATTAGTAAGCCGAATATTAAGGCTTTACTAGTAGATATAATCCTTCTAGATAAAGAAGACTAAGTTAAGCTTTACGATTTCGACTATAAAGCTTACTAGCTTAGTAAGATAAAAAAGAGGATTTTAAGAGATAAATAATAATATATTAAGAAACTAGGTATAAAGTTTTATACTAATACTTAGTTAATAAATCCTTTTAGCCCCTATAATAAGAAATATTAGATATTGATAGTCGACGATTATACCTAATATACTAAGGGCCCCTATTTTTATAGTAAAGATAAGATTACTGATTATATAATTAAATTTTATAAACGCTAAAAGCTTCTCTATAATCGATACCTAGCTATCTAGCGAATCGATAGAGGTATTAAATTTTATAAGTTCTAGATATAGGTAGAGAATAAAAGTATGATTTTCGAGCTTATACCTATCTATATATTAGAGCTAAACAGTATTATAGAGCGTATAAGTAGTTATATTAACTAGACTTAGCGTATAATAAATATAGATACTAAGCTTCTAGATATACTTTAGCCCTTTAAGGTTAAGACTATAATTTATATTTATAATAAATTAATTAACCTAAAGACTAGTAAGATTCTAATCCTTACTTAGTAAGATAGTCTTAGTTTAAGAGAGATAAAGATTAATTTAAAATATCTTTATATATAAGGATCTATTATATTTACCTATATTCTAAAGAAGACCTATATTTAGTTAAAGAAGTCGAGACCTTATATATTCTAAGGCTATCTAATTAGATATAAAGAAGAGAATAGCTATATTTTTAAAGTATAGAATCTAGTTATAAAGAAGATTATTCGCTCTCGAGACGTTACTTTTCCCGATAAGCTTAATAAAAATAGAGATAATAATTAGAAAGGGGATATTATATTAGCTAGTAAGCTAATATTAAAAGATCTAGACTTAGGAGATAATAGTACCGGAGCTCTTTATAAAGATAGAGGGCCGGTATAGAGAATAGAGAAGGGTAAATTGCTATTTAAGAGACTAAAGCTAGTATCTTAAGTTATAATTACTAGTAGACGGTCTAAAGCTATAATTTAGAACCTAATAAAGCCTATAATTTAATAAAGATAAGTATTAGTTAGACTAGATATACTAGGAAGAGTATAAACTATACTATCTACTCTAAAAGTATCTAGGATCTAAAAGATTAAGGACAAATCTCTAGTTCGATAGCCTATTTTCCGATAACCGGCTAGTTAACGTCCTATTCTCTAACTGTAAGCTTATAAATTAATTAAGTAGTATATAAATTAGATTAGTATTAAAGTATTAGTTCTTCCTCCGGCTCCTCTATAGCTAAGGAAATAGGTACTAAAGCCTATAGTACTAGAGCTAATTCCTAAATTACTAGTTATTATTTACTAATTAGTTAAAAAAGATAATGTTATTCTTTAGGAGATATAGCTATAATAATATATCCCGTTTTTATAGAGAGTTATCTTACTATAAGTATCTTTACTAATTTAATAGTTATAAATATAGATAGAGAAATAATAAAAGAATATATAAATTTAAGAGGAAAAGTAGTAAATATAGTAAGCTACTTATAATATAAAAGATCCTATACTAGTAGTATCTAGTTCCTTATACTATTTACTAGGAGCTTTTAAAGAAGAGACTTTATAGATAGTTCCTTTAATATAAGAGGAGACTTTACGTATCTTACCTATAGTCGATTCTAAACCTAAACTAATAATAATTTAAGAACTATCCGTTATTATAATCGATACTAATAATTCTATTACTAAAATAGGATCTATCCTACTAGAATAGTTTATTCTTTAATATTTAAGCTGTATAAGACGCTTATTAGAGCGCTATAGTTTCCTACTAGACTTTAACTAACCTCTAAATCCTTTAAGACTATAAGAATTAAAGCGAATTCGTATAAGACCGGATATCCTATAGGGTAATAATAGTATTAGTAAAGGATCTAAATAAGAGGATATATAAAGAGGAAGACTTATAGTATTAAAGATTATTACTAAATAAAGTATTCCTTTTATTTATAATAGTAAACCTCTATATATTAAAGATATCGAAATCCTATAGTTATATAAATAAGCTAAGAAATTAAGATTTATAGATTAATAGTAAGTAGTAATAGAAAGCTATATTAATAATTATTATATAAAGGGCACTTTTAATATTATATATAAATTACTAGGCGCTATTCTTTTACTAAGTTAATAGGTTTTCGATGTTAAGGTAATAATAAATAATAAAGTTATTAAATTTAAAGTATAATAGATAGTCTATAGTAATTACTAATAGAGGAAAGAAGACTCTATCTTCTATATACTAATTATATAAAACGTACTTATAAAGATCGTATTTATAGTTATCGCTTAGAGAGGCTATAAGTAGAGATAATTTAATATAATTACTATATACTTAAATACTTCGAGGAAGGATTATAAAGTCGTCTATATTATCTAGCTAGTCGGTTTCGAATATAATAAACCTAATATTAGTATTAAAGGATAGATATACTAATTAAACTAAGCTTTATTTAGTTTACGAGATTTAGCTACTTTATAGAATAAAGAGCTAGATACTAAGTTAAATAAGATTAATTTTTACGTACTTAATAATAATCCTTATATATATATTAAAGAGTATAATAGATCGATATAGTTCCTACTTATTTATATCGATAACTTTATTACCGCCGCTTTAATAGATAAAAAAGTAGAGTAGATCTTTTAGAAAGTAAAATAGTAGTTTAAAATTAAAGATATAGAAGAGTCTTCTAGATTCTTTAATAGTATAATTTCCTAAGATTATAATAAAAAGACTATTATAATATTATAGAAGATATATAATCTCGAGATATTATACCTAATAGAGATATAAATATACTTACTACTACTAATCTCTTTATTACCGGGTAGGAAGTAGGATATAGATAATAAAAATCTAGAGATTCTTCTTTATAAGGATTAATATATCTAATATAGATCGCTTATTAGTAGGCTTAATTAGCTTATAGTCGAAATAAGACCTAATCTTAAGTTTACTATTATAAAGCT